>VWPU01005962.1:0-188807 GCA_013398955.1 Callaeas wilsoni
TATATATATATATATTCTTTATACAAATAAAAGAAATCAACCGACTGTATATAAGAAGAATGAAGACTTTCAGGACAATTTTGAGCTTGGTTGGAGTGCATACAGGAGAAATATTTAAATCTGTAAGAAGGAATAGTGCGTGAATTAATTTGTCACAGAATCCAGCAAAGGCATGAAGAATTACTGCAATAAATGAAAAAAAAATCACAAATGTGGTTGGCTGTTTATAGCTGTTTATTACACATTCCATCCTGCAGAAAAGCAAGAGGTCTCTGGATAAACACTGTGTTTGTTTATAGTCAGAAGCATGAGAATGTGTCTGTGCTTGGTATCTCCACACCGGAGAAGAATAAATATTACTTAAAAAATGTGTCCAAGAAAAAGAATGATATATTTTCCCCAGGAAAATAGCTACTGTGGAGCTGTAAATTAAACTGTTTCTAGGGCTGTGTCACAGAGAAGTTAAATAAACATCTACCTTATTTATCGTATGGGACAAATAACCAGAGCAATAATAGAGCTTTTTCTGAGTCACTTAGTCCTATTTTGCACAGCTTCCCTAGCATCATCATTAAATTAAAGATACATCCTGATTTTTTTTAAAGGATAGGGAACATATTATTTAAAATACTTTTGCAATTGCTCTTTAGAAAATATTTTCAGAGTTATAAAGTATCAGTGATCTGAGACCACCAGAACTTGACCATATTCTCAATATTTATAGTGACTGCAATGAATTTTTTAGATGTTCCTTTTTTTTAACAGAATGTCTCTTTAACCCCATTTAAATTAAACTGACTATGAAATTAAATTAACTATTTCTATCAATTTTTAAAAAATCCAAAACCTAAAAAAACCCCAGTTTTTGAGGAACATATCTGCTGAAAGCACACGAAATAAAATTTCATTTTGTCAACATCTCTAATATTTACACTGGATGAAGATCATTCTCTGAATATCATTCAGAATTATCTCAATGAAAAATAATCGCATCTTTTGATTCTCAGCTAAGGAAAAGCTAATGGACACATCTTGAAATCAGTGATCATATTCTAAAATACAACATTTATATTAGCATTACAAGGGAGACAAGTCTAACACACCTAAATAATAAAAAGGAAATCACAGAATAGACTAAGGCAACTACTCGGAAATGTTTATGCTCTCCCTCTGCTCTCTCACATCTTCTAAGCTCCTTGCTGGGTGTCAGTATCTGTTTTCCTTAGTGGCTTTGGCCAGTCAAGGCACAGCTCCAATCATGTCTTCCCACAGAAGAAAAATCATGGATTTTGATCTGATATAAAGGGAGTAAGAACAAAAAAACTCCAAAAATCCAAGCAGAACAAAATCCAGGGAGAAAAGAAGGGCAGATCTGTAAGAATAAAAAAGAAAATTTACTTGTAAAATTACTTGAAAATTAACCTTAAGGCTTGATTGATCCAGACCTTAATAAAGCAAAATATCAGGTTTTGATGTTAAGCAAATTTGTTCCAGAAGAATGTATAAAGAAAAGTACTCTGATAGTGCTAAGATATGACAAATTTGGAAAAATGTTATCTCAGAGAATGAAAAAATTACCTAAAATTCTTATATTAAGGTTTTAGTGTTCTCTCTCTTGTCTGTCTCTGTTATCGACAAAGAACATATATATATAAAAATACATATATACCAATGTAATGTTCTGTTTTCTACTGTTCTAGAGAATGTATTTGATGAGTAAGAAACTCAATTCTCTCTCAGGATGACCCTTGCTGACGTCTTTGCCTAAACAAATTTCTTGCTCAGTAACCCTTAAAAGCCGAGACAAGAAAAAGAGGCAAAACCAAAAATCCCTGTTCCTCTTTAAGGACCTTTTTTCAGCAGCTCAGCTACCGAGTAATTTCCATTTACTGTTTCACTTAATGATTTCCTGAGTTCAAGGCCATTTCCACTGGGATTGGTAAAGACTTTCTCCCTCCAGCAGTACTATCAGCTCTTAGTTTAGAAAAGGCAGACATTGCAATTTCACCTATTCAGAAGTTAATTCAATGCCTAATTATTTAAAATTATATGTGAAACAAATCTCTTACCACAGTAAGTCAGGTCAAAGCCACAGTATGCAAGTCTACCTGGGCACATAGGAAGACAGGATACATTTTAAATTTGTCTTCACTAAAAAATCTAGTGCTTTAAGAATTAAAGTGAAATAATGTTTTATGTTATGTGTTACCAGAGTAGAAGGAGACGACTTACACTCAACCTTATGCCAGTGCCTTGCACTTAGCTCTCATCCACTTTAGTCTCCCAGCTAATCTATGCCAAAACAGCCTAAATTTGCTCTTAGGTAAATGTTGATGAGCTAGCCACCATTAGAGGTGTGCAAGCTAACTTCCTACTGTCATATTTAAACAGGAGAAAGTTATCAAGTGCATATAGGCAACAAGTGTTAGAGATGCATTTAGAGATATCTACACCTGAGGAATGTCCTTCCCGGTTTCTTGACTGCATGAGATTATTTCCTTAAAAAGAGAAAGTGTTACAATCAGACCTGACCCAGATAAGGCTGTACACCTAAAGCTGGGGTTTCTGTCCGTCCCACAAGTAAATCACAGATTGGTAAAAGAAACAAGGAAATTCTGAATGTGGTGAAACACAACAGTCTAAGCCGATGGTTTCTGACATACACTATGAGTTACTTGCGAGAACTAAGATGTGCTTCTGGGCTTAATACAGCAACTAAAACAAAGTAATTTAATTTCTTGATGAAACTTAATACTAATATTGATTTCAAATGATAGACAACATCTCCAGCTAACTTTTTTTTTAAACTTACTTTACATTTCAATACTTCTGGCACTATTGGCAGTTCTAAAGAGCTGAACTTTATAGGACATAACAAATTGTCTAACAATTTTTGGAGCCTTTTCTTTGTATCTAGATTTACAAGTGATTTAGATTTTAAAGCATTTACTTGAAAGTGGAAGAAACATATTTTAAAATACAATTATAATGAGTGAAAAATACAACTACTTAGTATGACTGCTTATGTTTCTACTACTTGTCCTGAAATTACATATTCAGATTTGGAAAAAGTGTGAAAAATCTTTACTAAACAAAGCATTGAAAGATATATTAATATTCAGGATATGGCAGCCTATTTCCTTCATGGTCATGTGGACAGAAACTTAATATTGACTCAATTGACTACTGCTACTCAGCTTCCAGAAGCTTCCTCATTAAGGGAAGAATATAACTGTGAACAAAGCACATTGTTTCAATGCTGTTGGAACTCTTTTTGTGTTGTTCTAATGGGCGCGTGCCATGGTTTTATCACCAGTTCAGTGAATACCTTTGCAAAGTGGCAATATATGAGGATTAAATGTACAGCATCTTTTCAATTTGACATTTTATTCTTATTTTTTTATTGAGTATAATGGATTGCTCTGGCAAACTGAACCTCCTATGAAACACACAGACTGGAAATTAATATTCACTGTTAAGTCTATATGATGAAGCACTGTGAGTCTTGACATCTTAAGGTAATGTCTTCCTGAAAGGAGATAACCTCTGATATACCTTTCTCCACCCAGCAGACTGAGATCAGAACTGCAGAAAATGTTATGAACACAGTCTAATGTACAGTATAGATTTAGCTGCTGCAATCTTACCAAATCTTTGTCATCCCTGCCTTTTTGGCATCATCACATTACTTTCTGTTATTTCTACGTGCATCATTTTAAAGTGGATTCTACAATGTATAGGCCATACATTTTTCTATTTATTTTTATTTGTTGTGCATTGTATGTAACATATTTATCATCACTGAGCAAACAGTAATATTGTATTTTTTCCTGTAAACATTTGTTAGGCATTACAATATAGTTTTTAAAGATCTAGAAACAAGTACAAGAAAAGAAAATACTCGCTGTCTTGGGGTGCTTCTATGACCATACTGCATTCAACTGATTGATTTCTAGTGTATCTTTGAATTGCAAAGGGGAGAGAGAAGTCGAGAGAACTCTTCAAAGCAGCTAGCTTGACCTTGCAACTAGAATGTTTTGCATTCTTTTCTCTCCCGATGCTGACAACATTTGTTGGTTAGAAGACTTTTGCTCTCGAGTCTCTTCGACTTTCAGCGGAGAAGGGACTGTGATCTGCCTCAGCGGCTTCTGTTCCTTTTCGGATGGTTTTTGGCTTGCTTTTCATCCGAGACCAGCTACCATCTCCGGACCTGCTCGGCGGGACCCTCCAAGGGGGATCGTGGGACCCTGCCTGGCCGGCTCGGCCCAGCTCAGGACTGCAGGTTTTACTTACAGAAAGAACTCTAAAATCCACAGTCCTCTTGTAGGGGACGGGGGAGGGGCTTTCAATATTTCTTTTCTTTGCCCTGTGACAGCAGAGGACTCTGTTTTCTTAAATAAATAGGCTTTTTCACTTTCATTTGAGAAATTATTTTCCCGAACCTGTGGGGGAGGTGCTGCCGGGGCCTGCTTGCCTGGCAGGCAGGAGAGGGAGAGTGAGACGCCCCTCTCGGGTTGTTTCCTCCTGGATTTGTGTCCAAACCGGCACATCGCTGATTCCTTTCTTAACTAGATTAGCAGGCATTCCCCAAATCTTCTGCAATCTTCTAGTTTTGTGCTAATGCTTTTCCAAATCAGTACTCTCACCCTCATTTTCTTGACTGGACCTTTGTTCCTGAGAAGAGTTGAGGGTCATTTTTTGAACTGCAATTAAATTGGTTTTGAACCTTGGGATGGGGGGGGAGTGTGGGGGAGGAATTTGCCATTGTGTTTATTTATTTCTTAGCAGCTAATTGTGTTTTTTGAGTTTCACCTTGCACTGATTTCTCAGTAGTTCCCTTGCTATTCTCTCCCATCAGACACAGGACAGGCAGGAATCTGTTTGAAATAAGTCTTACCTGACAAGACTTCCAGTGAGGGTCATGAGGTGAACAGCAATGAGAGTGGAAAATCAAAAGTGAAGAGCATTCCTATTACAAATATTTCTGTGTGTGTGTATGTTCACATATATTGCAGTTCTAAGATTAGGTTCTTGGGATGATGGAATTATAATGAGTTGGCCCCCACGACTAGAATGTTGCAAAGGGATGATACAGGCTCTCTCAGAAGACAGGAAGGTGTGATGAGGAGACAGAGTTCCTTTTATGTGACACAGCATCTTAAGGTCTTGGAAATCTGCCTAGTGGTGGATGAGGAACTGATGGTCATTTTACGCGTGAGGATTAGGCAAAAGTAATATTATAGTGGATGTCTACAAGAGGCCACCTGACCATGAAGAACAAGTAGTTCAGACTTTATACAGACTTCAGGTTTGAAGGTCTTGGTCTTCATCGGTGTCTTCAACCACCTTGATATATGTTGGAGGTACAACATATCAGCACATAAACAATCCAGGAGGTTCCTGCACTGCATTGCCAAGTGACAGAGAAGTCAGCAAGGATAGATGCTGTGCTGGACCACAAAGTCACCAACAAGGAGTATGTAAATAGCAGAGGCAGTCTTTGCTGCAGTGATGTGTGCTGAGTGAAGGAGGAGCTCCAGAATCTGGGAGAAGATAGAAGGGTGATTAAACTAGTGGTGTACCCCAAGGGACAGTCCCAGATCCAGTCCTGTTTAACATCGTCATTAATATTTGGACTGTATTGCAGAGTGTACTATCAGTAAGTTTGCATCAGACACAAAACTGGAAAGAGTGGATGAATCATCAAAGGTTCATGCTGTCTTCCAGATGTACCTCAGCTAGCTGGAGGAGTGGGAGAACAGGAACACCATAAAGTTCAGCAAGAGGAAATGTAACATCTTGCATGTGGGGAGAAACAACTCCAGGCACCAGTATATGCTGGAGGCCACGCAGCTGGAAAGGAATTTAATTGGACCAGTTTCAAAGTCCAGCGAAGGACCATGAAGATGATGAAGGGCCTGACGTATCTCTCCTATAAGAGATCTGGGATTGTTTCACCTGCAGAAGACTCAGGGGGGTTTTATTAATGTTTATAAATTCCTGGAGGGAGGGTACAAAGAAGATGGAGACAGGATATTTCTGATTGTCTCCAGTCATGGGACAAGAGGCAATGGGCATGAATCAAAATGCGTAAAGTTCCCTCTGAACATCATGAAATATTTACTGACTGCAAGAGACATCCAAACACTCCAGATGGTCTTGGGCCACTTGCTCCAGGTTGTCCTGCTTTTGCAAGTGGATTGGACTAGAAGGCCTCTGGAGGTCCCTTCCAATCTCAGCTGTTCTGTGATTCTGTTACATTCAACAGAACTTTAAGCCATGTTGATAATGCTTGTTATATTAAAAATTACTTGTTTATGTGACATGGGCTAGCATGTGTGTGTGACAGCTTTTGCTTCTAAAGATTTTGACTCTTTATGTACCTAACAGATTTTCATCTGGATTCTGACAGTGTTGATAAAGGCAGGTTCAAATTATTTGTTGGAAAAGGTACTGAACTAGACATATGTGAATTTAGCCAAATTGGAAGATCTGTAGTGTCTCTAAGCTACTTATATATGTATTTAAGCTATCAAAACTGGTAAGAAACAGGACAGTTTTTCTAATTTTGTCAAAACACTTTTCTCTGAAATTCATACAAATACAGTGACTTTTATGGTATTGACTACATTAGCTTGATAAATCCTTTACATTTATTTAAGCTAATGAGTTATAGAAGTAACTCCTTACCCATCTAATTTACATGTAGGATTACCACTGTTTCCAAGCCTCATCAGGAAAAATATATTGAAGGATTATACAGTCCAAATGTGTGATGAACAGATGCTGTCCATCATAAAACAAAGCCAGCCAGAAAGTTGACTCAGAATAAAACTGTTGAATGAAGACCTAAAGATAATGATGGTGACTATCCATTTTGGCCAGTGGCTTGCGTGCCTGCAGCTTTGGTTTACAGTGCATGTCATAACAATGCTAGAAATTATTAATTTGGCTGGTTTTGACAGCTGTACAACTTGCAGAGGAACAGAGAGACAGAAACAGTACCAATATAAAAAAGTGCATTACAGTAAGGTTTGTAAAGAAGTTACAAAATACCAGAGCTGGGCCTAACAGAAAGAGCTAGATGGAAAAAATGTAATAGGAGAAAGTTTTGAAACAAACTAACTCATGGAAGCTCAAAGCTAAAGCCTCAGTAAAAACATTTCTTGGTTTTCCATTTGTTCAAGTTGTATTTAGGTTATATATCAGAAAGAAATTCTTTTGTGTGAGGGTGGTGAGGCACTGGCACAGGTTGCCCAGAGGAGCTGTGGATTCCCCAGCCCTGGAAGTGTTTAAGGCCAGGTTGGATGGGATCTAGTGGGAAGTGTTCCTGCTCATGGCAGGGGAGGGTTGGGATTAGATGACCTTTGAGGTCCGTTACAACCCCTTAACTTTCTATGATCCTATGATCAGCAGTTCTTTGGTTGCCTTGCAATAAAAATTGAGAGGTGAATATTGACGGCCTGCAATGAAGCCATAATTTAATTTCCCTTTATATTTCCTGCCTATTTTTTTATGCTTTGCTGCCAAATCTTAGTGCAGGAATGTTGAATTATGAAGAGTTTTTTTTATAGTTAGCCCTGTAAAAAATAATTTTCTTATATTTTAGCAACTTCTCTGAGTTTTGTTCAATACTGGAGATCTAGAAAACCTTGATTTGTTCATTATCTGATAATTGAGTTTCATACATTGAAGAATTTTCTTTTAGAATGTCATCTTACTTTTAGTTTCTTTAAGAATAATAATGTGACAAAAGCTCAAGGCTAGACTGGATGGCACTCTGAGCAACGTGGTCTAGTGAAAGATGTCACTATCCGTGGCATGACAATTGGAATGATACGATGTTTAAGGTCTCTTCCAATCCAAACCCAACTGAATTCCACGATTCCCTGTTTAATGATATGCTGGCCAGTGAGCCTTGGCTGTCTATGGTGCCCTACTTCTGTCCTTACCTTTGCTTCAGTGATTGTTTTTGTGTTCCAAACTACTGTCTCTTTATTTATTTCTAACTATCAGAAGTCTGACAGTAAAATACTGAAAGCATGATTTTACAGAGGTTTTGTTTAGGCAATTATTTTTCTACTTCATACTTTTCCCAAGTCTGAATCTAAAGAAGAGTAGTTCTTTCATGTCTTCTAATATTCAATTATAAGACTTTCTAACATATTCTCAAGAGCCTGTGACAACCCTTGCTGCTACCGCTCAGAATATTCTGTTGTGTTCTTGTACTTAATTGGATTTTTAACAATAATTAATAGAAATACAATAAAAGCTTATATTTCTAAATTTACATTGTCTGTTGTAAGATCCATGAGCCAAGTATAAATGCAGATGCTGTATGCGGAATAGTTCATTAGACATGCTCCACATGACATAATCATAATTTTTTTTTCATTATTAGTGAAAGTTTTTATTACACCTTTATTACTCATGTTAGTGCTTGGATATTGTTTATGTGTTCATCCTCCACATCTCAGTACACTATTAATTATCTTTTTTTCACAAGATACTATGGCAAATTCACCTATCACAAACTTGGAGGGAGCCTTGAAATGTGTCTGTTCAGTGCTATGTCCTTAGTGTGCTGGGAAACTCTCATGGTCAAATACTACCCCAATTTCTGTGTAATCTTGATGCATTAGAGATACTGAATACCAACTACCAACCTCTAAAACCATTTAAAACCTTCTCTTACATCTAGGGCAGGATTTCTACAATCTTGCATTTTACATTCATTAATTGCATATATTATTTTGTTAAATGAAAAGAACTAAATCTATTGATCATGACTGCACTGCGAGAGCTATCTATGTATTAGTTTAGTATATCAACCTGACAAAAAGCTTAGTATAATTAGTTTACCTTTTTTCCAAAATTTAATATTCTTTCGAAGAGGCACAGAAAATGCACCTTACAACTTGCATTATGCACTTATTTGCATGTAGAAATGTTACCTTGTTTGCCAATACCAATATTGTTTATGAAAAATAGTGCAAAAATGACTGTAGTTCCCATAGGGTTATTTTCTGTTCTTAAAATTCTTACACTACTCATGTTACTATGACACCTTAGTAACCTGGAATCAAGCTTAACAGTGTATTTATTTCTATCTGTAGTAACAATTAAATATTTGTTGTACTACAGAAGACAGGATCAGAGAACTGTGTTTCATCTGGAGGCTGTCTGGCAATAGTGATGTCCTGTTTCCCTCATTTGGGCCAGGCTGCTAAGAAAGCTCTGTTTGGCCATTACATGCACTTCTCGTAATTGGTTATGATTATGTCATTCCAAAACTATGGAGGCAATGGATGATTCTCATTTATTCTACTCTAATAATGTGTTCATTTACTGGAAATTATAAGATTTTGCCTACAGCAAAGCATTGGCTTTTGTCCTGCAAGTGTCATTTTGAGCTGCAATGTATGTTGTCAGTCCATCTTTTTACTCTGTGGCTGTAACTAAGCCAAGTAGGCTGTCACCTTTATTTCACTGGCCACCAGTGTTTTAATGTGCATAGGTGCAGAGAAGAGTCTGTTTGTATTTCACTTTCGAACTGATGTAGCCTTTTTTTTTTTTTAACAGAGTGAAGTAACTAACCAGTTAGCTCCTGTTGTGTTTTGTTTCATTCTGCCAGATAAAAATTTAGAGGGGCAGTTTTTTAAAGAATTACATTATACATTGCAGAGGAGGCTGCTTTCAAAATTTGTGTCGGGTACTGGAAGACCTGAAAATCCCTTGGTATATAGCTGCCTTGACTGCTTAAAAAAAGTGCTTCCAATACACATCTAAATAGCAAAATAATTCTGTAACAATTTCAAACTATTTGCTAAATAGCAATATTCAGGATTTTTCAGTTTTAAGCGAATAATTTTTCCAGCGGCTGGAAGTGTTTTCTAGCATATGTTGTATTTATGTATGTATTGAGCTGTCTGGCATGCAAAGTTGAATTTCCCTAAAGTCTTTAGAATGAAATAATAATGTACAAAATAGGAGGCTGATCTAAAATTTTAACCTACAGTCAGCTGAGAATTATACTGTAATAAAAAGCAAAGTTATTATTAAAAAGCTTTGCTCATAGTATCTGCATATTTCTAGTGTAACTGCATTTTTTTTCCTGAAAAATGAGAAGTGCTGAGTGGTTCTTTCCTTGTAGCTGAGAGTGTCACTTGTGATTCCATTCTCTTCAGTTGTGCTGTGTTCCCAAACTGTCAGTCCTCAGTGATGACTGGTTGCATATCTTTATTGATAATGAGATACAGATGGGAATTAGAGTACACAGTCCCTAGATAAGCTTTCAAGGGAGGACACCAGAATTTCAGGTTTTGAGAAGAGCAATCTGGAGGATTTCCTTTTTTTCCCCGCAGTCAACATATTACAAATGCTCCACTTTGTTTCTCTGCATTGTCTATTCACTGAACATCTGTCATGTTCTGTCCAGGTAGTCAAGGAACACATTTACCAGGCTTGGTGGTCTTTTAACTCCATGAATACACTTCATTATTTCACTTGCAGTAGGGAGAATTGTGTTTATTGTGTGCCATTAACAGAAAACTCCTGGGCAATCAGTTTGACATTAGAAAACACCAGTCAGAACACTTGCTTTTTAAACAGTAATTAATGCATCTAGCTAGCGAATACAAGCTCTACCACCTCTCTGGCTGTTTTTCACTTAGTCATAGAGGATCACAGATGTCAGTGAATGGTTCTTTGCTTTATACTTGAAGAACCCTTTCATAATGTATGTTACAACATGAGATGTCAGCCTGTTTTCTGCAGTGCTCAGTCAACAGTTCTCTTACCTTCCCCAGAGATATTGAGCAGAGTTTAATAGTGACAAGGATCACAAACACAAGTCCTCAGCATTTTCTTTTGCTTTCCAGGACTCAAGCTTGCCAAAAGCGTATTGTGTCTACTTCATTAACTGATATACATACTGAAAGGTTAAGAAAATGAGACACATCCTTACTGGAAGGTACAACTCAGTACAAGAGTTTAAGTAGTCTTGTCAACCCCAGTGACCCTTTTGCTGCTTTTTCAGTGATGTTTTTTTCTGTTGTCTCAAGGTGATTCCATGGTATGTCCAAGAGAAAACCTTTTCCACAGCATTTCAAGAGAAACATGATCTTAAAGTATCATCAAAGATACTGGGTTTTTTGAAAGCAGGTGAAATCCTATTGGCAGCTCATGGATTGGATAGGGTCACTCTGCCCTGGGTTAGAAACTGACTGGATGGCCGGGCTCCGAGAGCAAAGGTGAGTGGTGTTACATCCAGCTGGAGGCTGGTCAGCACTGGTGTTCCCCATGGCTCAGCACTGCGGCCAGGCCTCTTTAATGTCTTTATCACTGATCTGGATGAGGGGTCCGAGTGCTTCCTGGGTAAATTTGCAGATGACGCAACTGGGAGTGTTAATCTGCTGGAGGGATCGGACAGGCTGGATTAATGGGCCAAAGCCAACTAGATGAGATTCAACAAGGTAAGATGCTGGGTCAGAAGCTTGGGTCACAAGAACCCTAGGCAGTGCTAAAGGCTTGAGAAAGAGGGGCTGTAAAGATATTAATGGAAAAGAACCTGGGGGTGCTGGTCAACAGCAGCTTAACATGAGCAGGTCATATGCCCAAGTGGCCAGGAAGGCCAGTGGCATCCTGGCCTGTATCATCAATAGTGTGGCCAGCAGGACCAGGGCAGTGATCGTCCCCTTGTACTCAGCACTGGTGAGGCCACACCTCAAGTGCTGTGTCCAGTTCTGCGGCCCTGGAAGGAAGGACACAGAGGTGCTGGAGAGTGTCCATAGAAGGGCAATGGAGCTGGTGAAGGGTCTGGAGCACAAGACCTATGAGGAGCAGCTGCAGGAGATGGGGTTGTCTAGCCTGGAGGAAAGGATCCTGCAGGGAGACCTTATCAATCTCTACAAAGGAGGGTGAAGCCACATGGGGGTTGGCTTCTTAACCCAGGCAATCAGTGACAGGACAGGACAGTCTCAGGCTGTGTGCCAGGAGAGGTCCAGTTTGGATATCAGGAAGGCTTTTTTCACTGAAGAGGTGGTTAAGCATTGGAATGGGCTGCCCAGAGATGTGGTGCAGTCACCATCTGGAAGACCAGGTGTTCAAGAATTGACTGGATGTGGCACTTATTCACATGGGTTTTTTGTCATGGGCTTGATGATCTTGAGGGTCTTTTCCAAGCTTAATGATTCTATGATTCTATGAAATTTAAAGGGAATAAAAGAACCCTATAAAATCTGAGCTCTATAACTATCCTGTGAAAAACCACATTTTAAAATTTTGGAGGTTATTCTGCTGAAAACTGAAAGGACCTTTGTGCACAGAAAGCAGTTAGAAATCTTCACAGTACAAGTACAAATAACACTAATCATGGTATTTGTCTTGGATTTTTGTTAATCTTTCACTGTATAAACATTGGAGATCTTCGCATGTGAAGCATTGATCTGATGAATTTTGTCAAGGAAATACATAATTTACCAATGTTACTATCAAAATTTTACTGTCATGACATTCCTGAGGTAGATTATATGAACACATTTGCTCAAAATACTTCAATATGTTTGTGTAATTTATTGTGTATATATATGTATATAGAGAGTATATATGCACACACATATATAAAATACATAATTTCTGAAGTAATTGTAAGAAAACAAAATAATTTTCTCTTGAAAGTTGCATAAATGAAATTGATTCCTACAACTTAACAGTCTCAAAATTAATATTAATGTTGAGAAGTTGGCTGACTTCTGACTCTTGCTTTTCTCTGTCTCTCTGCATCTATGGTCTTTGCTGAGGAGCCATGCAATTACAATCCTGCAAAATTATTTCTACTCCTGATGGGGATGGGAGAAGATGTAATGAATCAGAAATGTGCCTACATTGTACTCCATTGGACATGTAAACAAATGAATTGCATCTACTGATTTGTAATTATATCATGATAATATGACACTATTTCCTCAAGTGTAAACTGCGCTAAGCCCCACAAAACAATTATTTCAATCCACTAAATATGACAGTGAAATGTATTGAGGGAAACTGCTGTGTTTACTTATATCTTGAAGAGTAGCAATGTTATTTGAACACATGTAGTTTGAATGAGATAAAATTTCCATGGAGACTGTCTTGAACTGCTTCTCTTAAGGTCAAAGGAGTAGCTTTCATGGAATAGTGGGAAGAGGGGCCACCTGAATGCTAGGGGAAGATTTCCACAGAGAATCTCCTCGTGACCTCCTGAAGCTGTCGGTTTTTTGGTTGATTTGGTTTTGAGTTTTGTTATTATTTTTTGTCACAAGTTCTTGGTTCAGTGTAGCTTAAGTTTTTTTTTGTTGTAACATATGTTCACCGTTAATCATTGCTTGGGGAATGCCAAAGCTTAGCATACCCTGTCTGTCTTTTCCCAACTCTAATGTGCTTCCTCCAATAAGACCTTTTCTAGGGTCTTTGCAGATGCACCACTACATGCTCTGCCATTTGAAGTCTGCAATTGGTGGGAGAAAGGTTTTTTCCTTTTACTGGAAAACTATAGTTTCTCTAGTTTATGTGGGAGAGCAATAGTGCACCTTAAAGGATAAATATCAGTCAGAGAACAGAAACAACAGTTTTCTCTGAGACTGAGATACTCTAGATGTGACCAAAAAAAAAAATCACCCACCGGTAAACAACCACCTGCAAAATCAATACATATCAGTTAGCTTCTGAATAGATCAAATTTATGGGAAACTATAATTTATTGAAGTTTTGTACTCTATTGCAGCTCAGTACACTAAAATTGCATTTTCTTGGAAGGCATGGAAAAGGAACATTTTCTCTCCCTGCCTTAAATAAAATGTATTGTCAGAGTTTGTTGAGTCTTGCCAGCTACGTTTCCTTCCTGCAACTTTTGTGTTCCATCTAATTTTTGGTGCATTATTTATCTATCTTGCTTGTTATCTAGTTTATTTGTGTTATATTTTCAACAGCTAGAAGGCCAAGTTGAGAAACTACTGATTTAAGAAGTAGGAGGAAAGCAATCATAGCTGCAAATGATGGCTGCAATAAATAGAAGAATTAATTCAACTAAATCCTTCCTTTTTAGCTTGCAGGGTAGAGTGAAGCTGTTTTAATGGTGTGGAATAAGGGCACAATCTTGTTAGCAGTGTTTTTATTTGATTGCTGTGTATATTTTCTAAGAATCTCAAGATCCTGTGAAAAAATTCTAACCTTTATATCTGTTTGAACAAAATCTGTTTGGATTTTTTTCTGAGTCCAGAAATGGGGAGGCAACATTTGTGTATCTAAAATTTATTTTGTTTCCATTTGCTTCTGAGATATAATGTCTTTTTTTGCAAATCCTCTTTCAGATAAAACAGCTTAGTCTGAAAAATATGGTCTGGCATTGAAATAGAAATTAATGACAAATTATTTATTACACTGCTGTTAGGAAGTTTGATTTGACTGAATTATTTAATTGAAAATCTACATTTTAAGTGGATATGTGAGAATATTCCTCTGGAGTTTTCAAGAAGGTTTTATATATATATATATAAGACTTCATGATTAAATAAAAAAAGAAAACTTGAGGGGCTAAACTCCTGAAATATAGAGTAAATACATAAGGAAAAGCATGGGGTAAGCCACTTAATTAGTAGTATGCTATAAAATAATAAAGTATTGTGCCTCAGTTAGAGTACCATTATATTTTGACAGAAAGAATTTCTGCAGTCTTTAGATGCTAAAATTTCATTTTCTCTCTGGCTTATGAAAAGGTATTCTTCCTGACACTTTTAATGTACTTGGGCTATGAAAAGTCATTGTGGGAGGACTCACAGTTAGAATGAGATTTGCTGACTTCATAGAGCTAAAATGTAGGATGTCTTTCTCCTGATTATCTGAATACTTTTTGCTCTCATCAGGAGTAGTTAGCAGTCATATGAACGCACCAAGTAATGGCTGTTTTTCTGTCAAGCACAAGTGCTGAGACTGCCTTTCTTTCACTTGTTCCTCTTTGCATAAGGCACAGAAGTTTAGAACCACTTGCCACATACAAACTCAAGTATTTTTTGAAAACTCATAAAAATTATGTGATAATAAAACTCTGGACTGTGAAAAGCAAGTGTTTGTCAAAGTTAAGTATTGTTTTCTCCATGTCTGAGAGTCTGAAAACATTACAGATATCTGTGCAGCAATTCCAATCTTTCAAGAAGTATCTTTTTTCTGCCATAGAAAAGTTTCCAAGGTCATATTGCTAACAATGACACAGCAATCTTTAAAGAAAGGCATTTTCAGTACATTAAAAGTTGCTGGAAAGCCTTTGAACTTGAAATGCACTCTAAGAACAAGGGCTTCTCAGTAATATGAAGACTTCTGAGCAGCAGGTGGAAAATTGCATTTAAAAAAAAAAAAAAGTTGTACAAGATAAAAATAATAGTGGGAAATTTGTTCAAATATGGCAATTTGGAGCCAGGTTTTCCCTGGAAGGAAAATCAATTGACCTGTTTCCAATGTCACAAAAATTATGAGTTTGAAGCTCTGACTCAAAGATATGCCCTAACTTCGCCTCCTGTATCCTGTGTGTCTAAAACTCAAGCCTGATTTTCTGTGTAAAGTAGGAGAAGAGAAAATCTTCCCACAGAAACAGTCAAGGAAGAGAATGTCAAGATGCCTTTGAGCCATGATTTTCCTGATGCATTTTCTGGAGTGACATTTTTAAAAAATATATCTGTTTCATCTTGAAAGCCAGAGTCTGTTCCCTTTAAATCTGCTTAGTTTGTGTGAAAACAGAACAGATCATCTTTAATTGTAATCCTACAGGTTATAGGCCAGATCTGGTCTGGCTTTGTTTTTCTCTCTGTATTTGTCTTCCTCTGTAGCATAAAAGCTGTCTGTGAGTAGTGGTAGATCCCCTCTGTATTATTAGGTAGATTATAACCCACGATGTGCAAGAACTTTTCTGAGTTTAAGAGCTGATGTCCTAAATATTTAAGACTTGCAGAAGATAAAGGATTCATTCTGGTACAATGAACATCTTTTCATATTCTTCTGCTTTTAAGTGTCAAAAGTTATATGTCAGAAACACCATACATTCACTTTTTTTTAACCTTCATTTTTACTTTTTAGGTTTTTTAAGTCATGAAAAACAGTGCTTCCCAATGATAACAGGAAATTCACATTCTACCCAGTTCACAATATTTTCATAGTCATTGCACATGAAATTTGCTGTTATGCAGAGAACTGGCACAAGATCCAAGTATTCCTTAAATGTTGCCTGAAAGCATTGTGTTCTGGCCTGGTTACTGCCTCCTACATTCTGCTGTGTCTTTAGTGGAACACAGAAAATGTAAGTGGCCTTACTGCTGCTCTTGTCCAAGGGTTAATGTCAGATCAGGACTGAAGGTAAAGGAGTCCATGCAGCTGCTGTTGCAGAGTGATGCTTCAATCAAAATGAGTGCTCAGCTGCTTGAGGTGTCATGAAGATTTTGGCAGCTGTGGCAAAGAGTTCTTACAAACTACTATAGTGAAATATTGCAGAAACATGTTGTTTTCTGGTATGCTGGATAAAAGACAAAGGAGAAAGGCAGGTGGGAAGGCTTTTCCAAAAAGAATTTGGATTGGAGATCTGCAAGGTGGTATGAGACCCATAGGCTAGACGGAACAAGTGGTGACACTGTATAGAACACATCACATTTTATATGTGTTTTACAATACCACTTTTGAAAACAGTGAATCCATCTGCTCAATTCATTGAAATGACAGAAACTATCTAAACTCCTCTATACTCCCTGGTTTATAGTGAAAACACCTATTCCTTTTGAATATCCCAAGGCATTCTTATACCAAAGAAAAAATTATTTGAAAACATTTGTTCCTAGTTGTTTTCCCACGAACCTCAGTACTCCTTTCAGTCTCCGATATTCAAAAATTTGGCAATAATTTTGAAAGATACAATTTACACAGCAAAAGAAAAAGTGATGGTAAACTTCTTTTATACAAACAGAATTATGACTTCATAAGAATCTTTTATAATAATGAAATATGTTATGTGGACACCAATAGGCCATGCAAAACTAGGGCTTTTCCTTCCTGAAGTTCAGTGTGCAGATAGACATAACATCAGTGTTGCAGAAGGTCAATGATACAGATATAATGGCTTTTTCTTTAAAAGTATTCCAGATTTCAGGACAAGGTAGGAGTTGTGATTATAATGAGTTTCAACTCCTAACAGTAAAGAAGCAAAATTGCTGGAGACAGTAGAACTCAAAATGTAATCCCATTCTGTCTTTCTCCTCTCCATCTCAACACATCTTTTTTTTGTTCTTAGCCGTTTGGTTCATCTGTTGCCTATCTGCTCTTCCTGAGGTTCACTAATA
This sequence comes from Callaeas wilsoni, assembly GCA_013398955.1. Classification (NCBI taxonomy): domain Eukaryota; kingdom Metazoa; phylum Chordata; class Aves; order Passeriformes; family Callaeidae; genus Callaeas; species Callaeas wilsoni. The sequence goes on from VWPU01005962.1 coordinate 17,355, forward strand.
TTAATGTGTTCTGCAATGACCTGATACCTTAGGGTTCTTCTGGGTGCTCAGGAGACTTTTCTGTAAGACTATATATGAAGTCAATACATGGTCTCCCTAAGTCTCCTATGTAAACTATGCTGTTGTATTCGAACAGTGAATTTATCATATCTGCTATTCTAGACATATATAATCTTCCAGATTAGATAATGTATTCTCTATTTACCTTAGTCTTTAAGGAAGAAGTTACTCTGGAGTTGGAACAGAGAAAACCCCATCTGCACTAAGCCTACAGCTCCATCTGAAATGCTCTCTGCATTGCTGTGCTGGATGCCTGATGCTGGAACTGTTCACCATTTCACGTACCTTCCTTCTCCTGCACATGTTCTGCAACCATGTCATGCTTATAAAATATATGTAGAAATGGGTTCTTTCAAAGGTAGCTAATTTTAGCTGTTGGCAATGGAATGCTAGGTTTAATTTGTATCAAAGTATCAAAGGCTTGATACTTTTCTCCCTCGTCCATGCTGATCTCATTCCTTTCCACCGTGGGAAATCCTACCTTAGACTTAGCTACCAGGAGAAAGGAGTTTTAACCTTTAGTTGATCAAATACTTAACTGTTATTCCTGGTTTTTTTTCCCTGACTCTTTCTTGACCTTGTCATACCTAAATGTTTTACTCCAGTGGTGGTCCCAAGCAGATACATGTGGAATTTCCATTGTCCAGTCTGAGCAACACAGCTTGACTTGATGTATAAGAACTGTTGCGCAGCAGTGCTCTAATCCAATGGCTTATTCAGCTGCATATCCACTCTGTCACCTGCAGACTTGTTTCCTTTGCTGCAAGAATTATGCTGATATCTCCTTCAGTTTGTTCAGACAAAAGAAAAGCACACCAACAAAACCAGGTATAGCTGTCACATGAATGTTTACACATTGGTTATTATTTTATTTTAAAATTTTTCATTTCTCCATAAATACATTTTGCTTGCAAGTAGTTAATTTCTTGGATTTAGTTTTATGATTTCCTCATAGTACTCTTTAACTGTAACGGCTTCACTTTTGATTGGAACCCAAGGTTGTTATTCCTGAATTTTTCTTTGCAAGGATTATTAAGCAAAAGATGAATTGGAAGCTCATTTATTTGATTACTTCCTCCTTCCTCTTCTTTCAGTATTTGTTTTTCTTGTCTAACTTTCTTTTCCAGCAGCTAAATAAATGTAGGATGATAAACCAGCCCTCTGAACTACATAAGCTGCTCTTCCACCTTTGTTGTCCTTGTTTTGTGGTGTCCCACTTCTGCAGAAAAATTGCTAGAGTACAAAACCAAAACTGCCAAGCTGATTGTTATCTTTTTTGTCTGGGCATTCTGGGTGTCACTGAACATCTTTGCGCATCATTCATGTTCACTGGAGAGCACTGAAGCAGAGCTGTTGACTTTTCTGGCAGATTATTAAGCTTCTTCCCAACAATTAAAAAATTAGAAGCAAAGATTTTTCATGAAAACACGGTTTTACATACAGGTGTCAGTTTGTTAAAAAATTTCTCTTCTGTCAAGCACTCCTTTGTAAGGTGTGAAACTGTAACAACTGCTTGAGATTTGTAAGTCTAACACCTTGAAGTACAATCTGATTTGAAAATGGAGTTTATTACATAAATATTTCTGTCTTTGTTCAGTCCTGTCTTGCCCTGACTTGTGTCTTTTTGCTTTAAGGGTTGTTGACAAGAAGAAATAGGGTCTAATGGAAATTAGAACTGACTACTGCTTTTTATTCTATTTGGTTGCTATAAATGTGCCTTCTGCTGTTTCTTTTGAAAATGTTCTGCATGTAGAACAGAAATTATTTAATTTTTAAACAAAGAACTATATAATTATGATTAAATAATAATTAGTATTAGAAATTAATGATCGTATGCAAATCTCTAATACAGATAGTAGTACCTTGCATTAAAAGCTACATAATTGATCTAAGAAACATGTTTCATTCTGCTTGCAAAGCTGTATTAAAAAATACCTAATCCAAACAATGAGTTGTATCAAAATAGAAGAAAATACATAAAGCAAGACTGCCAAATTATTTATCTTTCATTAAGGGAGAAATCACACATAATTATCTATGCTATATTAGCACATTTGCTGCAAGTTGGCATGGAATTGAACAATAATAACCATAAAGAATGCAACCCACAACAAAGCTGAATCTAACTAGCTATTATTAAGTAAATGTTAGAAGAGGCAACACCAAACAAAGAGAATAGTCATTAAACAGTACTACATTCTCCATAGTCAGAAAGGACTACTCATCATTTCAAAGTACAGAAGCAAAATTATATGCTTGGAACTTATTCAGTGAGTAGTTATCATGTGTATCTTTGTAGCTTTCCCATAAACAAATAACAATAGAGCCCCTTTTTAAATTAAGGGATGTTAGTGCTTTGAAATTAAGTAGGGCTCTGATGCTTTGTGGTTTTATTCAGACATTTTGAAAAGATTAAATACTAAGCACAGAAGGAAAATGTGCAATCTGAATTTGCATTTCAAAACAACCTTTGCTTTTTGTTCCTAGTTAAAAACTGTTCAGTAGCTGACATATCTGAGCAGCATGAGGTGATGTAGTATCATTTCTGAGCTTACAAAACTGTAATCAGGAATACAGTCACCTTAAGAACTGTCCATTACCTGTGATTAGTATATGAGGATTTCATTTTCTACACCATTACCAGTTCATTGGCAGCTATAAATATATAAAAAGCAAGATGTGTTTTGAACAGTTTCAGTAAAAGACAAATTACAGGGCTTTATACTCTTATAGTGGGAGTGCATGCTGTAGCACGTAATAATAGGATAAATCCCTCCGTTTGAACACCTTACAGACTAGAATACTTGTTCTATTAGCTTAATATTTTAATATGTCTCTGTGTTTCAAAGTGAGATTGCAGAAATTGTTTAAATCCATTGACATATCAAGTAATAACATTGGAAACATTCATTATTATTATCCTGATAGAAAGTGTAGTAAACCCTTCTGGAGTTCTGAACTAAAAGACCAGAAATTTAGAATAATTTAGTGAAGTATTTAATTTAGATGAAAACCAAAGAAACCTTAAAATCTTCGATGTTTGAGAGAGCTATTTAATGTCTTAGCAGAATGAAACTCTATAAAATTCAGTGGTGCCTTTTCCTTACAATGGCTTAGCATTTCTTAATATACTTATCTGGGGATGGAATATTCTTCAGCTGATATTCTTATTTTCTTTGTTGGGCACATCTTTATTAAAGTAATGCATTTTGCTCATCACTTCTTTGATGGTGACTGAACACCTAAGATGAGCCTGAAAGAAAATTCTGTATTTTTATATACTTGTATTTCTTATTGTTGCATTGCTACATACTGAATGCTCTTAATTTTATATTAGGGTTGATTGCACCTTAGATGCATAAAAATCAGGTTTTTGGAACCAAATCCTTTCTTCAAGCAAAACCTGGCAGAAATATTTTAAATATATTGTACTGACATTTTGAAAATTCTGTTTATGCGGTAAATTTTAATTATAGATCAAAATCTGCTTCATATTTTTAGAATTGCTTTGTAATATGAAAAAAAGCCTTTCATTGTACTTCACATGGTACTCCCATCACAGTTAACCACTGCTGAAAAACTGTACATTTCTGTGGTCAACCTATGTTAAATATGTATTTTTTTTTTGGTGCCAGTAGGTTTTTAGAAGTGATCTCTCTAATGCTCTAGGTTAATGCTTAATTTATATATAGTAGCTCAGAATGAAATGAACTAGAAATAATGAAGATATTTAAAATTGTCAAAGTATATGAGTAATATTGCTAAATTTGGAAACATTCAAGAGAGTGAGCCATTCCTAACAATTTGCACACAGCTGAAAGTATTCATGTCAGCTCTCCTGCAGTCAGTAGGGATTCAAAAAGACGGCTTGCAGAGAAGAGATAACCCCTGGGAAAGACAAAAAAGGTGATTTTACATTGCTATGACTTAGATGATTATATGATTCACCATCATATTCCCTTGACAACTGCAGCACATATAATGAGGATTATGAATAATTTGTGTCACTATAGCTGCACTCTAAGAAGGCTTTCCAGAGGAGTGGTATAGGCTTGTTTCTGGTTGCTTATTTGTCACAGTTTGTGTTTTGGATTCTCCTAAATGTTTGTTCTTTGCATCTGGGTTACTCTGAGGGTGCAATCCTGCTGACCAAGCCAACATGTAGCTGATTTTGCTAGGGATTTGCACATGAAGATGAAATTTGTGAACTCATGTATTAATTTTCAGTCTAGCTTCAGTGATTTCTCTGAAGAGACCTGATGAGGGTGCAATTAATAGTAATATCCCGGCCTACATAGCAGAGCTGTTTCTACAATTCTTCGAACTTCTGCTTATATGAGTGAATACTTGAAATTTGTATCATGCTTGTAGCTGAAGAATAGTGCTTTTATTTTTATTTGCTTTAATATATTACCAAATTTATATGAATGCATAAAATGCCACAAGTCTTTATCAAAAACCAAAATAAAATCTGTAAATCTTGGCCTCTGGCCATAAATAGGAAACTTCCAAGGCAATTTCTAGCTGACAGTCTGTGGAAAAAGAAGTGGGAAATCTTAAATAATTTTCTCCATCTGTCTTCCATAGTCCAGATTTTGGGCAGACCTTCCTTATTCCATGGTGCTTCGATATAACATCTACAAATTCTGCTGCTTTTTTCAACACATCTATCCTAGATTGCTGCATGAATAATCTCGCATCTTGATCAGAAGATAAGTGGTATTCATTTGGGTTTGTTCCTCTATAAGGAAAGACAATCTATACACTGTGTTTGAGGTGCTTTTTACAGCAGGTTCTTTGGAGAATACATACAAACACACTTTAAAATCTTTTATAGTTGCTTATGGTATATCGATGTGTGAAATAGCGTTAAGGTTGGGGAAAAGGCTAGGAAGACAAGAGATGAACAAATTTGTCTCCTGCTTTGGGTAAGTCTTGGCACATCTGTCAGTCTGCAGAACTCAGCAAAGCGAGCTTGCTTTAAAAGTGCCTGCTATTGTGGCTTAGTTCTAGTACTCTTACTCACATGTGTGGATTGTTTACTTCTGAGGATGCAGTGGAGGATCTTTAACACAAAATAGACAAAATAGGTTCTTTCATGTGACTGCTTCACTTCAAACCCACCAGTAAAGCTGCCTGTCAGTCAGTACTCTCAGTGAATAAATTATCTTGAGCTTGTATAAATATACACAGAGTTCAGGGCAGTTCTGGTGTTAATATGAACCATTTGGAGAAGTTCTTATCAAAACAAAGCCAGCAAAAACTGACTAAGTTAGAACACTATCTCTTTGTAATTGCTTGTACTCTAGGAAAGGGTAGGGGGCGGGATGGATTGTTGGGTTGGACAGCCAGACTTCAGTCTGAAGATCACTTTTTCAGCTCAAAATGTTATGATTTTAATATACCACAGCCAGGTTTAACATAGTTTGTAATATTTGATTTATATAAAGAAATACATTTTTAACATCTTAAGCTAAAGAGTGTTAGAAAATTAATGCTTATCGTGGTTTTAAAGTCCTTTCTGGGAACTGGTAATAAAATGACATTTTATTCCCCAAATTTAAGACAAGATATGGAGCCCTTTTCTAATTCAGCGTATAAAATGTCAAAAGTAGAAGCAATCAATCCATGCTCTTTGCATTCTTTTGAGTAAAGATGCACTAATGTGTGGAACTGCTGATTACTACATGACGTAATTCCAAGAGACTGACTGACCTTGAATTTGGAGTGTCCCTTCTTCATGCAATGCTTACCAGGGGGACAGACAAATTCTTTAAGTTTTAATTAATTAAGCGGTCAAATTGTTTTTGAGTGGCTATTGAAATGAATTGAACAATGAAACCCATTCCAACCTCTTCTGTCTGCCAAAACACTCAAAAACACATTCCAGGAAGGGTAAATCCCACCATAATGTCTTTACTCCCATTGCCTGTGGGGAACAAGGTTGTGAAGCAGGACTACTTGCTTACTTTCACTTGTCCTAGATTCTAAGCACTGGGATAGGCTGCTGTTGGTCAGTGCTAATTTAAGATACCATATTATTAGGCTTTGAGTATGAAAATGCAATATTTACAAAAGGTTATCATGGCACCAGTAATGACAAATAATAGTTTTAAAATATATATTTTGAAGAAGAACAGATAATTCACAAATATAATAAAGTAAAAAATAGCTTAACTTCACTGGCTACTTTGAGAAGCAATGACAGGACCTTTGCATTGTTGTTAGAAAGGGTTGTCTAGTAATACTGCAAACATGAGATTTTTTTAATATTAATTTTTGAAAGAAGCAAGAGTCACTCATATTTGTCCAGATTACCCTTTCACTGGAAGTTACTGGAGAGCAGGCTAACCACTCAGAAGTGATGGCTTCTGAGAGAGTTTAGAAACTTAAGAATGTATATAGTAGACACAAATAACTGATAGAAGGTTAAATCATCTGTATCAAGGTAATGGTCCTATAAATTAGGACATAGGCAGATTAAGAAGTCAGAAATGTGTTAAATACGCAACAGAATAAAACCTAAAAATATAGACTTGCTGACATTACTTCTCTGTCTATAACATGCAGTCCAAATAGTAGGAGCAACTTGTCTGCCACAAATTTTTGCAAAGATCCTCTTGGTCTTTTTGACCCTGGAAAGGATAAATTAACCATCTTTTAAGGTTTTGTTACAACTGAAATACCATATTCTAATTTAATGTTGTTCAACTCTGTTCTGATGACAAAGTTGTCTAGGGCAAGAATACGAATTCAATTTTATACACATCACTAATGAAAAGTAGACTATCAGAGGTGTAATCTTCTTGTAAATCTTTACAGGGTGTGGCTAAGGCAGAGAAATGGTTAAAAACTGTACTTTGGACCTGAGTTTGTGGGATTACTGTGTGTGTCTCTGTGTCACAGTTTACTGTAAGGGGAAAAAAAATCTCTCCACGGATAAAAAAACCAGCATATGTTCTTCAGTGACTAAAAACCTAAAAATTTGCATTCTAAATCAATTAAAAATAATTTAATTTTTGGAAATAGTCAGATTAAGGAAAACGATTCCACACTCAAATGAAACTTTTCATAACAAGGAATATACAGATTTAATCTATTTAATAAATTTCCCTTAAACACGAATTTTGGTGACAACAATGGAATATCCAGGCTGTCTATGTTTTTCTTATGTTTGCAGTATCTATGTCTCTGTCCCTTGAACATGTAAGTCCAGCCTTGCCTTTATTACAAAATTATTATATGAGGCACCGTTAAAAGTAAAGCTGAACTTCCAAGCAACCCCAGAGTGTAAGGTCTTCATCTGCCCTATTCCTCATTTCTGGGAAACAAGACTACTGAAGGAAGCACTTGAAAATTTTAAAGCTTGACTACTTGTTTGGATGCTATTAAAGTATTGTGGGGGTTAACCATGTAACTTGACATGTGCATGAATATTCATGTTGATGGCAAACACCTTCTTTTGTCTAGGGTTGCAGAGACTGCAGAGGTACATAACCCCAGGAGGCTTATTCAGGACCTGAGCTGAGGTGTTGAAGTGGCCTCCAAGTTAAGAATGGGAGGACTCTGCAGTCCCTAAAGCAAGTGCTTCCTGAAAGAAAGCACTAGAAATACTAGAAAGTATATGAATCAACATTTACTGTCATGAAATGGACTGGATATGGTAAGGAAGGTCTCTACATGAGATGCCCTAAGAACCATGATGTATGGTCCCCCACTTTGCAGGGGACTCATCTACAATTTTTTGACTTCACATTTTTATGTGCTCCTGTCAGCTTTCTTCAGGTGGTCCTGAAACCTCAGCTTTGATTTTAGTACGTTTGAGAACAACAGAAGTTTACCAAAAGACCTAAAACTCAGAAGATGCTTTACCACAAGTGTGACATCACAAGACCATCTAGGCTCAGTAAAAAATAAATATGAAAATTATGATACAGCCCCTCAGGTTATATATCCAAACTATGCAAATTTCTCTCTCAAGAGGGGAATTTTTGTAATTTAGCAATAATGTTTGGACTTCACTTCTGTCACAAGAGCCTCACACTATGAAGGTGTCCTATGGACACTAATAAATTTTGTCACACTTAGCTTAGCAGGGGTGTATTTTGTGTCTGTTGTGATGCTGTTCATTTTTATTAAAGTGAGCTGGAAATTAGTAATGCACAAGGCTAGCTAAGGATAACTATAAATGCTCATGGTACTAAATTTTTCCACTTTATGTATTGTAAGTTTTTCAGATGGTAGCATTTCAAAATACCAGGGGAAAAAAATTCATGTTAAAACCCTTTGAGAATGAACATATTCTTAAGTCTAATGTTCTTTCTCACTGTTTTGTGTTTGCAAGAATTTTATCCATTTATAGGCTTTGCTTTCTTAAATGAAAAAGCACAACCTTTTCAAAACCTCTTCCAATCATCTCCCTTCAAAATAAAGGAATCACCATAAACATCTGGTCTGACATACCAGATTCCAATTTAATGTCATTCAAATGGAGATAAGGGCTGAAAACAGAAGCATTTAGGGCAAGAATACAAATTCAGCTTTCCCATACATACATCTGCTTCTGTCTATAAAACCTGGAACAAGTCATTAATTATATCCCTTGCCTATTCAGAATTAAGTGCCACCTTTATTTGAAATAGACTTAACTTTACAGGGAATAAACACTTTTGAATTTAGACATTAATTTAGATCTTGCCCCCCATCCTATTTATATATCCATTTAAACTGACATTGCAACTGAAGCATTCTTATTCTAAATCAAGCAAAGGTTGACTATGGCATTGTTTCTGGCATTTGCTAATGCTTCAGCTTTTGATGGGGTACTAAAGATATTAACAGAGAAAAATCCCATCACATTTGGCATCAATTTTATAGTAAAAATGTGAAACTCTTCTTGGTTTGACAATTTGAACATTATTTATATATGTTCAGGAACACTGAAAACTTTTCCAACTTCAATGCTTTCCTTGGAAGTTTATGGATTATACTTTATAGATCAGTGACCTTCTTGAGCTGTCCTTTTAGCTTTCTGTAGAAAAGTACTGAATGCAGACTTTCTACCATCTCTAGTTTCTTTCCATTCAGTCAATGAAAAATGTGTGTGAAGTTCCATTTGGTCTGACTAACATGGCTTTCTTCACTAACAATTAGTGGTAGCTAATTATCTTAGGTTAGTTGCAAAGGAATATGGTTGGAACTTTGATAGATTGTATAATAAATGGCATGTTGTTTCTCTTCTTTTCTAGGATCAGTTTACCTTACGATTATTAATAAAGGGAAATACAAAATTGCAAGATATTTGAACTCGAGGTTTTAGGTTTTACTTCTTCCTGAAATTTACTGCAGGTTAGTGTGGTGTAGTGTTACCTGTTATCACAGTCCTGGTTTCCCTGTCTAGTAGTCTGACTCAGGCTACAAATAACCCAAGATTACACAGTGCATGTGTATGTATGTGTGTCAGTTTGGACACAAATTTAGGAGGAAACAACCTGAAAAGGGCATTTCACTCTCCTTCCTGCCAGCAAGCAGGTCCCAGCAGCCCCTTACCCATGGGTTCGGGGAATAATTTCTTGAATGAAAGTGAAAAAAACCTGTTTATTTAACAAACAGAGTCCCCAGCAGGCAAGGGGCAAAAAAGGATATTGAAACCCCCTCCTGTCCACTCAATAGGAGACTGGTGGATTTTATATAGTCCCTTCTATCTGTACAATTTAGCTGCTCCCGCAGTCCTAAGCTGGGCAGGGTCTGGCAGCCCACCCCTCAGAGAGTCCTACCGAGTGTCCTGGAGACGATAAGCTGGTCTTGGATGAAGAAACAAGCCAAAAATAGTCCAAAAAGGAACAGAAACCACTGAGGCAGATCACAGTCCCTTTCAGCTGAAAGCCAAAGGGCTAGAGAGGAAACTCTCTCCTTTCCCTTCCTGACTGGCAGAAACTGACAGCCCAGAGAAGAAAAAGTACGTAAACTTCTAACTGCAAGGTAAAACAAACCACTCTGAAGAATTCCCCTGGCTTCTCTCTCCTTTTGCAATTTAAAGGTACAAACTACGTTCTACAGATCAAGCAGGCAACGGCGAATACAGTATTGTCATAGAATCACTCCAAGACAATATGTTTGTGTGGAAGTGAGCAGTCTGTGAAGAACTCAGATATTATTTAAAGTTAGTTTTATTAGTTGTCAGGTAAGACTTTCCAGACACAGACTTTTCAAATTGTCACAAACAGGCATTTTAAGGAAGAAGTTGGCACCATCATTTTAATTCTTAGCTCACATCTGCTCCTTCACAGAGTCTAATAAGTGTAGAGTACCATTCAGCTTTCTTGTGGCAGTTTAACTGTATGTGTAGGATTATCTTTGACAGATGACTGATGTCTCAAAAAAAAAATCTTATCCAGAGATCATTGCAGTGAATGACAGTTTTTCATTTTTTAATTTAGTGAATGAACTTTCCTGTTTTGTTCCAGGTTTAGAACACAAAAATAAGCTAATTTTGATCAGAAATATAGCAATATTCCTTGTGAACAGAAACAAGTATCTCACAAATTCTAACATCTTCTCTAGGCTCATATTTAGATTTCACAGCCTACCCATTTAGACATTGCACCTCCATATAATGTCCCAAATTACTAAATTTGAACCAGGATTTTGGAAGAAATCTATGTGAAAAATGAAGTACAGAAAAGTTTGAAAATGTACACTGCTTTTCAAAATTTCTTATGTTCCATATTTGTTAAATATCTTTCATCAGAATTTTGTCTCTAAAGCAGCTTCATGTCAGTGATCACACTGGAAAGTCTTCCTGATTTTTAAGAGTCTGTAAGGCATTAAGCCTCTTTTTTCTTTAGGATAAAGATGAAGTTGTGTTACTAAGATACCTTCAAACATTTCAAGGAGTGACATTGAGAGCTACAATGCCAGCTCAGTAAAACCTCTGATATTTGCTGTTATCTCAATGCATGTTTACAGCAGCTGACATATGAAAAGCCTGGGAATAATTTGCATTTGCAGGCTATGAAGCCGGCCCATTTTGGATCTGAATCTGACTGTCAAATCACTTCATTGGGTTAATCTGACACAAAATGAAAGCACATAAATGAAAGCAAATTTTGGCAAGCCTGAAAAGATGGGCACACATCTGCAACGCAAGGGATTATCTTAGTGGTATCCTTTCAAAAATCACCTAGGAATCCCTTCAACCACCCATATAAAAAGTAGTCCTTTTTGTTCTTCAAATGTTTATTTATAGGATTATAATAGGGAAATGGAGGAGAGAGGGCTTGGGACTTTGATGATAGTGAAAGTCTGTACACCCCAAAGGTGGTAAAGCAGATAAGCATTATAGGATTAAATGGGCATGACAAATTTGTGTTTCAATTGGGGACACCATTTCAGGCAGATATTTTCCTTTGGCTGCAAAGTAGAATATTTAACTAATATATTCTGCAAAGGAAAAAATCAGCAAAGGTGGGAGGTTTTCACTGACAAATGATTGATTGCCTTTGGAAAACAAAGGAAGGAATGATGTGCTAGGGGGTAGTACTGCTTCTCTGTGAATGCCTGGTGATCTTATCTCACACTGTTGTTTACTGTAACGCTACACAGTGCCTTTTAGGCCAGGATGTACAGAACACTGTATATCAATGAACATGTATTTGGGGGTTAGAAGAAGATTCTGTACAAAATTTCTTGCTAGTAATAAAATATGCTTTCTCAATATCTTGCTTAGTGTTTGAAAAAAACAGAGAAGGCAAAAGAGGAGGAGGAAGGGCAGGTAAAAACACATTGAAGGTTATAAAGAAGACCATGAAATTAAAAACTGAGGGCTGAAAAGATCATATTGGTTACCTCAGTTATTCTCAAAGATTAGTCTTTCATTTTGTGGTGGCTGTGAATTGACACAGAAGGGGTAAATGTTTTGCCCTAAGTTAAAGCCACTGTCCTACTCCTGAGTTAGTGCATCAAACATCAGCGTCACTGGGACACTGGGTTCATGCCACACCTACTTCAGCAAGAAGCTGCTGAGCCAGAGCAGAGTTTGTGAATAAAGGTACCTGTGTTTGATAAGGTGAGCTATTGCACCGAAGCTGTGATCAGCTTTTTGACAAACAGGACATACCAGAAATACCCTGTGCTCTATGTCCTCCATTTCCAGTGCCTGCTAAAAAAGAACGCACATATTATGGGCTGCAGCAATTTAATTAATTCAGCAGACAGTATACACTGAATGGGGACTTACCTTGCCTACCTTACTACTGAATTGAGTTTGGCTAGTTGTCCCTCAGTATAACAGGCAGACACAGCAGGAAGAGGCAAAAGAGCAAAGTAGATGTTCTGTACACCCTGAGGATGCCTGTCCAGCTTGCTTGGAAATATGGGCAGAACCCACATTTGCTCTCCCAAGCTCTGATTTTACAGCAGAAGAAAACTTTTTTACCCCTAAATGCTGTTAGCCACAAAAGAAAAACCAAAAAAAGCAAAAAAAAAACCCCAACCAATCAACAAAAAAACCCCAAAAACCTCCCAAAACCCCAAAACCAAACAAAAAACCCAAACAAACAAACAAACAAAAACCAACCAAAAAAACCCAACAAGATGGAGCGCATGAAACAGAACTTGGGAAAAAGTGCTTAAACAAACAAAAAAAATCACTGAGTTAATTTTAGTCTGACTTGTGGCAAGTCCATCTGAAACTAAAAGTTTAAAATGACAGCAATAAGGAGGTTTTTCTGTCTTACTCATGAATAAAGCTCATTAGATTTTTTCCTATGTTGAACAAAATATTTCATGTTAATATTAAATTCTACAATTATTTTCTAGACTTACTGTTAATAGAGGTAGTGGGAAAGGAAATAGGTTTAACGGGTTTTTTTGACTGCTCACCAATTGTATGCAAGAATCAGATGACCTTTTATTTCAACAGATTTAGTTGTTATAGCACAGTATCTCACCACACTATTACCACTGTAAGCTTTCCTCATTCTCTGATTTATGTAGCACACCATCATTTTGCTTACAAGGACATACTATATCTCCAGATTCACTTGAAGATGGATTCCTTGTACACTGCACATGGTACAGCTGAAACCATGATCAGCACAAGAAAATAGCAGTGTCCATTGTTACACTGGTTACAGCACAAAACCATACCTAAAACATTAAATAGAAAAGAATATACCTCTCTAAACACACCAGATAATAGAAAACACTAGAAATAATTGGACAGGCTTATTTCAGGAGAGACATACTATTTTTTTAATCTGCTCTTCTTTCAGATGTTTTTCTGCTTGCTTTTCTTTGTTCGCTGCACTGGATGTCTTGCTCTTGCTGTCTCCTGTTTCATTTGATTTGCTTTTACCGGGTGAAATAGGGTGGGGAAAGAAATGAGGATAAAATAAGTGGTTTTACTTTCCATGAGCATTGCTTAGGTCTTGGCAGGGAGTCTTACCAGCTTTTTGCAGAGTTTTAAAGCTTCTCTTAACATTATCCTCTAAAAAGGAAATGTGTGCAAAAACTATTACAGACAACAAGGGAGAAAAAAAATTTCAAAACAGTGTATTCTGATTTACAAATTTTCTGTTTGCAGCCTTCCTGAAGAGATATATTAGTGGTGGTTTGGAATTTCTTTTTTTTCAGGAGCAGACTGAAATATCTGGACTGTGAGCCCTAATACATGGTCAGTATCTTCTGAAATTTGCATACTTGTGTGTCAATCAGGATTACTAACATTTTTGAGAATTTTATCATTAACTCAGAGTCTGTCAGAATAAATATCAGACAGTGCTGTGAACCTATAATTGAAAGAGAAATGGAGACAACATATGGCAGGATAAGTTTGTCACAAAAGGTAAACTAGTTATATCTAGGACTCCAAGAGATCTTAAATTCCATCTTATGGTTTTAAAAGTAGAAAAGCACACACTCTGCTTTCTCTGCTTCTAATGGAAAGATTGATATTCTATTTCTTGTTCAGTGATGATAGATATTAATAAAAATCAGTGTTTTAAATTCTGTATCTATAACTTTTTCTAGAAAAGCTGTTATCTTGGTTAATTCTACAAATGCCTTATAAAATTACCTTTGAGCAGCTTCATAGACTTCAAGCAACTCAATTTGCTTTTTTCGTAAAACTAGTGTTTCAGGGTGTATTCTGAAACTTCATTTTGCAAGAAACAGGGTTTATTGGAAACCTGCTTTTGGAAAAACAGTCTAGAAATCACAGACCCTATTCCCTTGGAGATCCTGATCTGTAAGCTGAGTTTACATGGATAGCTGCATGTCAAAATTCAGTATCTAACTGGCTGTAGTGTGCTTTCAGTTCTCAACCTGAGACAGCAGTAAGAAGCTGTGTGCAGCTTTGCATGTGAATAAGATAAATAAATTAGTGCACTAAGGCATACCTGTCAGCTCTTGAACGCTCTACTGTAAACAGAAGCACTTGTCAAGGAAGAATACATTTTAAAATACTCTTAGAAGTTGCTGGACTGGAAAGGCTTCACAAAGCAAGAGAATGGGAAGCCTGAGAGGGGTGTAACACAAACAGGTGTCACTTTCATATGTCTTCAAACTCACACTTCAGTAACCTTGTTTTTCTGTTAACCCTAATGCATGAAAACCTAGGCTCAGAGTCATATTGTTGACTAATGTCTCAGATACAACAGTGAATGTTACTTTCTTCAACGATAGAAAAAGGAATATCTTTGAAACAAGTGCATAGTCAGTCTAATAATTTATTTTTTTACTAGCTTGAAGCTAAACCTGACAACATATATCAACTTACTGCCAGGCAAAGGAGGTGTTAAAAAAAAAAAAATTGTGTGAGGAAGAAATACACAAAAAGAAAACAAAATTGCAGCAACAGACACCCACAGTTATTAACCCACAACACCCCTCAAGGTTAAAGTGATTTCTGCAACTATACACAGCTAAGAAATCAGCTGTGGCCACTAGAGAGTTGTCAATCTTTCTGTCAAAAATCCTCTCAGACTGCTTTCATGTCAAAGCTGTAATGTTTTGACCTGCAGAAAGGAAGCATGAATATTTGTATACGGGGCCTTTTTTGTGCTGATACACAGATTTTGCCAGCAGCTTTTGATTGGGCAAAGGATTACTATGAGGTCTCTGTCCTCTGGAAAGGCTCTTCACTCGATGCCTCCAGAAGCAAAACTACACTTGCTCCTGGATGCCAGAGCAAAATGCAGCAGTGAAAGGATGGAGCCTAGAGAAATAAGTATCATTTTAGGGTTTTAATGGACTGAGAATCTGTCATTTATGTACGTTTTTTTTGCTGCAGTTGTAATTTCAACTTACAATCTTATACCAGATACCTCAGGAATGAATGAAAAAAAGGTAGTGTATGTCTTAGAGCAAAATTTAGGGTACGTTGGAGAATGCAGGTTAGTCCTGGACATCCTCCACTTCACTGACATGCAGTCAAAACACCAGAGATTTCCATCCATGAAGGTATGAGGAGGGAACAAAGTGACTTCAGATTTACTTTGTAGTCAATTTATTAAATGTCTCTTCTCATAAGAACTATATAAACAAGGCTGGAAACAGGGCATTCCTACTATGAGAGAAAAGACTGGGTTTCCTCATACCTGCAGAAATGGAGTGGTTAAAAGACATTTATTTTTGCTCTGATGCCCTTGTTCTCTTCCTACTCATCTGCTAGATGAACTTTTAAGTGTGTTAGAGCACTTAAATTTATGCTTACTGTCATGGCCGCCTCAGGGCTGAATCCTTCTTCTGATATAGCTTCTCCTTTTACCATGAGAATATTCCAAATTCAACCAGCAAGAATATGACACAAGTTCGACATTAATAGAATAAGTGACAAAATATTTTAATTTTAATATTATTTTGGACCCTGCAAGCACGAGTTTTTAAGTGAAACCAATATGAGAACAGCAAGCATCTTTCTTTTTCTTCTGTGGGGCAAAAAATTAATTCCACTAGAATGAAGGCATGGAATACAGACAAAATTTTTTACTATTGCCTTTAACATACCTGTTTATGTGGAATATGATGTAATAACCTAAAAAACAAAACTTAAAATGTGTAATGCTGGAAAAATATTTTGAAGAGCACAAAATGTGCTGTTTCAGATTTTCTTCTTGCCGTATATCTGATTTGTATTGAAGTTAACATGAGACAATGTTTGCAGAAGCCAGACCAGTGAACATCATTGCATGAAAATCTAAGACTATATAATGCCGGTTAATAAGATGGGAACCTTACATTGTGTTCGACTTTCTCCCAGGGAGAGTCACATTACATCTCCTTAATGTCTAAAAGAATGTTGCACAGCCATGAGCTGTACACTCTTCTATGTCCGGGCCACATTTTATATCCCAGAAATATGTTCCTTCTCACCAATCTGTTTGCATAGTATGTGCTATTTAGCACCAAATCAACCACCACAGCATGAAAACCAAAGTACATGTAATTTGCTGAGTGCAGGCTCCAAAGAAAAGAGTCAACCAAATCACACAAAAATAGAGTGTGGAGACAATCTGCTCCAGAGGGAATCTCCAGTTCCAAACAGCAGGAAAACTTCACCTACCATAATTTTTTTGTTCTCTGTACATTATTAAGGCTTATTTATTATACTTGTGCCTAGTACATATATTTTTTTCTTTCCCTCAGGACTATCTCCTAGGAAATATTGAGTCCAGATAGTGTTTCTTGATAGTGTGGAGTGTTTGGTATTACTTGCCATGTATGTTGCAGACAGATAGTAAATATCATGAAAAGTGCAAAATGTGGTGTTTGCAAAGCTAACATCTGCATCCAGGCTTATGGCAAAAGCCACAGAGACCTCTTTTTCTCACAAAGCATCTAAATACATACACACAGCATACAGCAAGGTCTTCCAAATTTTCTATTCAGAGGAAACTGTATTTCAGGTTGAACTTCTGGAATAGTAGATCTTTTCATGGCTTTGACTTGATGTGGCAGGAGCGCGTTCTGGCTCTCTGCTCTTTATGTCATCCAGAAGAGGAATGTGGTGGAAAAATACTGGCATTTGTCCTATGGGCCTGGATCTGAGCAGCACCAAGGAGGAGAAAGGGAAGCGAATGGTGTAGCTCATACAAGGATTCAGAAATCATAACACAGCACTACATATGGACATGGGATATTGGATTAGGAACTGCATTTTTTGTCATGTCCTCATCTCAACATTCTTTTCTCTTTTCAGTCTAATTCTCTTGTGATGTCCATTTATTCAAAGTTTTCTGGTTTTTCACACATAGCTGAGTGTCTTGCGGAAACTTTATGATACCATATCCCCATTATCTCCTTTATGTCCAGACATGGATCCTATAACTTTAAACTACAAAAAAAGAAAAAGAAGCTGGGAGAGCTCTTCAGAGCTGTTTGCTTGACCTTACAATTAAATGTTTACATACTTTTTTTCCTCTGGGCTGGCAGTTCTGCCAGTTAAAAAGAAAAAGAGAGCGTTTTCCTCTCTAACACTTTGGCTTCCAGCTAGAAAAGACTGCAACCTACCTCAACAGCTTCTGTTCATTTTTAAACTATTTTGAGCTTGCTTCTTCATCCAAAACCAGCTTATCACCTCCAGGACGCTCAGCGAGACTCGCTGGGGGGTGTTCATCGGACCTTGCCCGGTGTAGAACTGCAAAAACAAGTAAGTTTTACAATGAAAAAGGACTATATAAAATCCACCAGCCTCCTTCTAGAATGGGAGGGGATTTCCAATATCCTTTTCTGTACCTTGCATGCAAAAACTCTATTTATTAAATAACCCTTTTTTTTTTCACTTTAATTTGAAAACTTATTTCCCAAACCCATGGAAAGAAGAGCTTCCAAGACCTGCTTGCCTGACAAGCAAGAAAAAACCCCGCCCTTTTTGGGTTGTTTCCTCCTAAACTTATGTCCAAACCAACACACCGAGTAATGGGCTGAAGGTTTTCAACCCTGATGAATTATGCATAGAACAATAAATGCTGGAAATGTCAGCATGGAAATGTTGTGAATACATGCTTGCAATTACCATTTCTAGGTTAAAACTATCGTGTTAGAGTAGGTTCCCTAGGAATCAGAGTTTTTACATATAAAGAGAGAGATTTATTAGCACTACTTCAGAAAGGAGATAGTTCTGGAACTACTCTGTTTTCAGGAACATGTGTCCTCACTTGAGTGCTGTAATACAGTTATACTCACTGAGCCTTTATTCAAATTTCTCTATGGAAAGACTTCTAATCAGATTCTTAATGTATATAACATGTGACCTGGTGGGAAACAGTACACTGAGTGTGTAGGACTTAGCTTTCAGAGAAATAGAGTTTGACAAGTCTCTTATCCACTGCTTCATGAAGAATATGAATAGCTGCTTAATTTATTGCAAGTTAGGTTTAAGGTTTTAATATTTTTAACATTAAAAAAGAAAAAGCACTTTGACAACACTCAAAAAAGAAAAATCCCCTTTGACTGACTCATTTTCTGTAAGAAGAAACTTCTTCTCAGGGGAAATCTTGAATGCAGACTTTGCTTGGAGAAAATTTGTATCTCATAGTTGCACAATTCTCAAAATAAAACCTTGTAACAGTAAGTCTGACAAGCCTTTAACTACAGCACAGTGGTGCTGCCAAACGCAACACACATTGCTGCTTTCCTCTGGCAGTAAAACTGATGTTTTAAATGAGTCTTACAATAGCATTTCTCTACTAATTGCAGAAATAGATAACGTGCCTTGAGCAGCCATTATTCACTTGACAGTAATTTTTCTTAAACTGTAAGTGGCATTCTGCCTCAATAGTGCTCGAGCACCTGATATTCCCAGAAGAATGGTAAAACTCTCCCATTAAGGAAATCACTGGCTTGTGGATTCTGGCTTTTAGAACTGAAATTACCTGAGGTGGTGTGTACTTGGCTTCTTTTAATCAGATGGTTCCATATGCAAAGGCAAATACTTTCAGAGGCTTTTTTTTCTCCTTTCAGAGTATTTCCTATCCTATTAGCATACTGTATTATTTAGCCTGGAAAAAGTATTTAAAATAGAGGAAACATAAATGCCCATGTTGATTTTTAAAAAGGTGAATTTTGTCAAAGACTGAAAACAGATTCTTTGATGGGAAATGAATAAAAACCTACTCTGCTGATGGGATGATTTGATCCCATTGGATCCCAAGAGTAGCAAGATCAGCTATCTTGGCTTCTGAAGGCTCCTTCAGAAAAACTCTGTGTGGTGTGGGGTGCCACCTCAGCTCTCAACAAGCAGGTTGGGTTTTCTGCCCTTGATTTTCAGACCCCTGAGATGCTACTGCCCAAATGTGATCTGCAAGACCAAAGGGTTGTGGATCAATTTTTTATCTCCATCCTTTCAACTCCTTTTGCTTCATTGCTTGTGTGACTTGAGCCGTTGTATCATGTATGCTAAGAATATGAAATTTGGATGCACTTGCTTGCTCAGCTAAGATCTTGAATTTTTAAGCAAGCAGATAGAACATAAAAAGCTTTAATGTGGATTAAAATCCAGTTAACAGAGAGCCTTTTTAAATTTTGTCTCCCCATTTAAAGAGAGGAAGACTCAATTGGAGAGAGACATAGACCTGAGTATAAACTGTCAATGATTCTGTGAAACACTGTACTGCTCTTCTATCAAGAGTAGGAGATGCATGTAATAAAATTAAATTAAAATTAATCACAAATGACAGTTCAGTAGATTATGAGTAGAAAACTTGCATTAAAAAGTGCTACAGGGGAATTAAAAGTTACATAAAATAAAAGGAATCTGAGTCAGAAACCACCATCTCTTCATAAAAAAAATTTATTGGTTGATCTCCTAGCCAATTCAAAATATACATTTATATTAACACTTGATTCATGTCTTAAGATGTAATAGGGAAGAAATGTTATATATGATAATAAATATAATTTACATGAGGAATGATTAAATTACCTTCACTATAGCTCTAGAGAGAGACTGAATCACTTTAGAGTTTTGAGTAGTGAATAATGAAATGCTGCATTTCAGGGCTTCAGAATATTATTAATTGGAAATGTAGCCATAGGATTTCATGTGGCAACACCCTTATTTGAAATCAGGACTAAATAAATTATGATTACTTACAAGAACAATAAGTGATTAAAAGCAGTTTAAAATTTTTTGCTACATCACTTGAAATAAAAGCCTCATGTAGGAATGGCTCTAGCAATGTCAGTTAGTCTTTAGCATTAGAAGCTTGAAAAATGGACATGGCATGAAACCTCTGAAATGGAGTTTGACTTACAGTAGTACTACTATGAAATAAAACTAGCTATTAAAGTGAGTAACCACACGGAAAAGGGGGAAGGACTGCCATGCTATGCTCTGAAACATAAACGTTCAGCTAATTGAAAAAAATTTTGAATATGTAAGTCAGAAATCTCAATACAAGTAAGAAATGATGGGAAAATGTGTTTTAAAGCATGACTTGTTAGATAGGTGCCTCGATGAGTCCTGTATCTGTTTAACTCGCATTTTGCCTTGGCAACTGAACCCAAAGCCCTCTGTGTAAAGAGTGCCATACAGCATGAAAAGAAGGATGGCCCTTGTCCTAGAAAGCTCATAACTAGAGCAGAAGAGAGATGCTCCAGGTTAACCATTGAAGTGTATTATGCTACACTGAGAGAAAGATTAGGATTGGTTTAGTGCGAAGTCTTACAGTGCTGGCCGCCACAATGTCTACGGGAATCAACAACCGTCAAAGCCAAGAACAACTAGTACGGGAAAGGTTAAAACTTAGAAGTAGGTCTCTTTGGCAATATCTCAAGGAAATCTTTTAACTTAGCACAGCATCTTCTGAATGGAAAAAACCAGCTTTAAATTCACACCCTTCTGGAAGCCATGTCCCTTTTCTCAACAGAGGAAGCCTCTGCTTGAATTTTCAGAGAGAAAATCCCCTTCTGGACTATCCTCTGTCCCCACAAGGCATAAGAGGGGCCAACAGAGAAATAAACAGGGAGTACACACCTTTTATTAAATATTCTGTGGAAAGCTCTGAGACAACTGCAAGGGTTGCATTTAGGAGATGTGTGAGTGAGATATTTTTTTATTTAAAAAGGATAAAGTTATAAATTTACCTAGAACTTATACCCACATTTTCTGACAATGATTGTGACTTGGAAATTTATGGAGTTGGAAAAGCCTTTCATTAAAGAGTTCATGTCTTCAGAAAAGAGAGCTCCTGTAAAACCTCAAAACCTGGGTGTATATCAATGTTTCATCAGTTTCCAGACTTCTGACATGAAGTGTAAGGGTACTGTGATAAGTAATCTGTATGAGGCCAGGCTAATATTCTGCCAGCAATATATTGGTGAGATTTGCTTATATGAAGTCTCTGGAGGATATTGTGTCTATCACATCTCTAATCTGACTCTGGGTCTAAGGGTGGAAGTGAAGGTAGTCTGGGATTCTGGATGGAGAAAATCTCCAATTTATCATGTGATGAGTGAATGCTGTTATCAATTCTTAAATACTTGGTATAGGCATTTACAATCTGATTATCTTTTTCAGGCCTCTTCAAATTTCCTGGTACTACTTAAGTGTTTTGAAGGGAGCTGGTAAAGCAGCATGTAATTTGCATAGTTCCATGAAGCTACTAGAAAAAATAACCACAAAATCAGGACTCTGCATCATTCCCAACCCTCCAGCATAGCCAAAAATAGATTTTCAGCTTTAACTGCTGTAGACACCCACAAGCAAGATCTGCAAGGAGAAACTGTACAGCAGCACACAGTGAAAACTGCAAAAAGAAATGAGGACTAGTCATGGGTGACTCTCTGACAGGCGATCATGACAAGTATTTTGCCTTCTGCAAGCTAAGGTCAGAGATTCTGCTGGGAAGGTTCACAAATTCTTCAGAGCACAGCCTGCCATCCTTTGCTACTTTTTCACAAATGACACTGCAAGCTGGAATTTGGGCAGATGAGGGAAAGCTTCAGACTCAGGGAGTGCATGCGAAAAGTGTTGGTGTCCAAGTTACCTTTTCTTCTGTTCTATGAGTTACAGGAGAGGGTGTAGCTGGAAATAGACATATAATGCAAACCAACTTCTATCTTTGTGGGTGGTGCCTTTATGACAATGGGGCATTCTATCATGATTATAGGCTGTCAGAGAGGGATGGCATCCACGTGTCTAGAAGAGGCAAAGGCAACACACTGACCAACTTATTGAGACAAGCTTTAAACTGAAGGACTTGGGGTACAGGATCCAGAGTGGCAACACTCATGATATTGCAAAAAACTGGGGAATAGACCAGTAGCAAAAGAATGCTACTTAGCTGCCTCCCAGGATCAGAATCAGAAGACCAACCACCTCAAGTCTATGCATAGTGAAACACTCAGGATAGGGAAGAAACAGGAACGGCTGGAACATCAGACACAGTGAGAGAGTTGTATTGTAGGAATAACTGAAACATGGTGGGACAGCTCACATGACTGGACGATCATGATGGATGATAAGTTGATGGATAAATTGTTTTGTAAAGATAGGCAAGGAGGAAGTGGTGTAGGAGTAGCACTTTATGTTAAGGAAAACCTTGAATGTTGTAACGAGTTGACCTTGGCTAGACACCAGGTCCCCACCAAGCTCATCTCTCACTCACTTCTGCAGCCTGGACTGGGGAGAGAAAGTATAACAAAAGGTTCATGAGCTGAGATAAGGACTGGGAGACATCACTCACCAAATTCTGTTACAGGCAAAACTGGCTAGAATTAGGGATCTCAATTGTATTTATTATGAACAAAATCGCAGAAGGATAATGAGAAGTAAAATAAGACCTTAGAAATACATTTTCCCCATCCCTCCCTCCCTTCCAGCTCTACCTCCCCTCCACTGGTGCAGGGAGACAGCAAATGGGGGGTTATGGTCAGGTCATCACCTGTGGCTTCTCTGGCTGTTGGGGGAGAAGAGTCCTTCCCCTGCTGACCATGGGATCCCTCCATGAACTTCTCGAACGTGGCTCTATCTCACAGTCCTTGCCAAACTGCTGCAACATGGGTCACTCCTCCACAGGGCGCAGTCCTTTAAGGACGAGGTGCTCCAGTATGGGCTCCCCTCTCCACAGGTCTCACACAGGGTCACAGCCTCCCCTCAGACAACCACCTGCTCCAGTGTAGGGCTCCTCCATGGGCTGCAGGTTATTCTCTGCATCCCTGTTACCTCCAATGGCTGCAGGGGCACAGCTGCTTCACCATGTTCTTCACCATGGGCTGCAGAGAAATCTCAGCTCCGGTGCCTGGAGTACCTCCTGCCCTTCCTTATCCACTGACCTTGGCATATGCAGAGTTTTTCCTTTCACATATTCTCACCCTGAACTTCTCTGGCTGCAATTACAAGTGCACAATGATTTTTTCTTTTTCTTCTTCTTTGACATGTTATCACAGACGTTGTGATATGTTGCAGCTATTTCTAATTGGTCCATCCTGAACAGTGGCACATCCAATTTTGGACAGGTACTAAAACGGAAATACAGACAACTGCCCTTTGAGAACTACAAGGTCATTGCCAGGGTGTGCAGAGATGCAGTTAGGAAAAAAAAAAAGCTCAGCTTGAATTGAAATTTGCCCTATGAAAGGGTTCTTCAGGTACTAAAACAACAAACAGAAACAGAAGAAAAATATTGGCCTACTGTTTAACAGGAAATGTGAATTAGTCACCAGCAATGTTGAAAAGTGTGAGGTTCTTAAACTTTCTTCACCTCTGTCTTTTCCAGCACTGTAGGGTCTCAGACATGGGGAAGAAAATTCTGAGTTGATGCAAACACAGACCTAGCAGGAGAGAAGGAATCGTTGGTATTTGAGCTGTTACAGAAACTTGACACCTACAAATCAATGGGCCCTGACAATATCCACCTCACTGTGTTAAGAGAGCTGGCTGACATCACTGTGAGGCTACACTCCATAATCTTTGAGAAGTCGTGGAGATCAGGGGACAGCCAGAAACCTGGAAGAAAGATAAAGGCACCTCTATTTGCAGGAAGGGCTTAAATCCAGCAGTTTTAGGTCCATCAGTCTTACTTCATTCTCTGGAAAAATTATGGAACAATTTCTCCTGGGAGATGTTACAAGAGAGAAGTACATTTGTGAGAAAGGTCATGGATTCACCAACGGCAGATCATGCTTGACAGACTGATTTCCCTCTACAACAAAGTAACCTTCTTTGTCAGTGTGGAGCAAGAGGTGGACATTGTCCAGATGGATTTTTCCAAGGCTTTTAATGCAGTATCTCAGAGCCACTCCTAGAAAAACTAACATCTTACAGCCTAGACAAATGGTCTGCGAGGTGGGTGGGGAACTGGCTGCCTGGTTGCACCCAGGATGTGGTGGTATAAAGCTCCTTTAGAAATTGCCAGCCTGTTGCAAAAATGTAGTCCCCCAGGGATAGATATTGGACCCAAACTGTTTAGTATCTTCAATAAGCGATCTGGAGTACGGGATCAAGCGTACAGTGTTGAAGTTTACTAATGATTCCAAACTGAGTGGGGATATGGGCACTTCATAAAGGACAGCCACCCTGCAGAGACACTAGATAGGCTAGAAGAGTAACAAAAACCTTAGAAGGTTTGACAGGGAAAAGTGCAAGGTACTGTGCCTGGGAAGACATAAGCACAGACTCGCATCTACTTTTCCGGGGAGCAGCTCTGTGGAATGGGACCTGGATGTCCTTGGACAACAGCTCAGTGAACAGTCCTGCTACAGCAGAGAAAGCCAGTGGAATGCCAGGCTGCACCAACAAGGACACCACCAGCAGAAACAGAGGAGTCTTTGTCTCACTCTACTATTCAGCACTTGTCAGGCTACACCTGGAACGCTATGTTCAGTTTTGGCCCCTGCCACACACAAAAAAAAGGTGGACTGGCTGGCGAGGGTCCACAGAAGTGCCACAAAGATGACCAAAGGACCAGGAAACCTGCCACATGGGGAAAGGCTTGGACAGCTGGGGTTTTCTGCCTTGGGAAAGAAGGCTTAAGGGAGAACCAATCACCATGTTCCAGTATTTGAAGGTTTGCTGCAAAGACAATAGAGACATCCTTTTTAGAGGAGTCACATGGAAAAGATGAGGGGTAATGAATGCAAGTCACTCCTGCAGAGATCTCATTCGGACACAAGAGAAAAATTTTTCCCAGTGGGAACAATCATCCACTGGAATAATCACAGGGAAGTAGTGGATTCCCTAATGCTGGACACTTTTAAGATTTGGCTGAATCAGGCTGGACCATGCTGTCTAAACTGGGCTTGTGCCAAGGAAGGCTGGACCACATGATCCTTGAGGTCCCCTTCCAACTTGGTATTCTGCGATTCTATGAAGAGCTAGAAACAGTATAACCATTTCACTGCTAAACCTTGTTAAGCCTGATGAGGTTCTAGATGGGCTAAAAAAGACAATTCCTAATCTAAGTTACTTAACAGCAGAGTAGAGATGCGACATTCATCATGCACGTCATTATAAGTGCTGTGTGTGACTCACCTTCTGACTATTTGCTTTTGTTCTCCATCTAAGAGGGATTAGTAAGGATAGATACGGTGATAGAGAGGTGCACAAATGTTGTGACAGTCTTACAAAATGCTGTTTAATATAGAATAATGGAATGTTCAAAACAAATCTAAGACTTTACTGTAGCAGGGAGGTCATTTTCAAAATGTGTATTTGCCATACATTCCATGAAAACTCATAGTCACGATCCAAACTATTTTCAGATCAAAACAAGTATAAAGTTGAAAATTGTTAGAAAGTAATGAAGTGGAACAAGAGGACTTGATTTTGCCAGTTGTCTCTTCAATAGTCTGCATGGTTATGATCTCTTCATCTTAAAAACAAACAGTAGAAAATCTAGTAGAAAAGGAGAAACTTCAGAAAGCGACAACAAGGATGATCAAAGGTACTAAGCAACTTCTGTACTAGGTCTGGCTGAGTAAACTAGTATCTCCAGCTGGGATTAGAAGACTTTTGGAAGGCAGGTCCACAAATCGTCATGTAGGAAACAAACTGATTTTCTCACCACCTCCAGAACATAGTAGTAGGAGCTTGGTTCAAAACAACCAAAAGTGTCTCCTAATCCGAAAAATAGCAAACTGTGCTCTCTGTCAAGTTTTTTTTATTGTAAAGTTCACATGAAGAAACAAAATGACAGTCTGGATAAGTTCTTGGAAGAGCAATCTATTTAGAGACTTGGGAAAAACATATGGTTACCAAATACATGTACTAATAAATCAGGCAGCCTTTGTGCAAAATATGGTTAAGTATGAAGCAAGTTATGCTAGGAAAGGAATCCCATGGTTTTTGCCCCTTCTGGTTATTTCTAAGTCATTTGTTTGCAGATGGAGCTGGACAGAGGGCACAATAATATGAATCTCTGGACTGATATAGGACAGCTGCTGTGTTATAAAACTACAGCTAAAATTACTACAGATTAAATAACAATTGCATCAGATGACTGAAAAGAGGGGACACCATTTTAGATATCTAAAATTAAATTTGAACAATTCAGTGCCTCCCATCAGTAGTGTTGGGTCCTTCTCCTGGATTTATTTCCCTAGTTCGGAAAAGCAAAATCTACCATCAGTCATCAAATATTTCTACAGGACCACAGGCCAAACAACAATATTAGGAAAATTTGTATATGAAACAAGAGAGATGTGCAAATTACTGTGACTGAAATTTTCCATTACTTAATAGATAAGCAAGTGAAAAACTATAGAGTTAAGCATGTTACTAAGGTTTTCCTTCCTAGTGGTAAGAACGCAACAACCTGAAAAATTGATTAGATTCCCATAAAGTGTTTGAATCCTTAATTTGGAATGACAAATAGAACACCTTCATCAAAATACTGTACCTCAGTGGAACCTAAGAGCTCTGCAATGACATTTGCTATGATTAAGAAAGCAGTGATTTTTAAAAAATTATTTTCTATCTTATTTTTCAATGAATTCATATTTTTAAATCCATATTTTAAAGAAAGAGAAATTCTGTAACATCATTAAGCACTGTAGCATTGACATATCTTTATATTGCATTTCCAGCTACTCTTCCAGCTTTTTCATTGTAGTATTCTAATAGATTCTCTTTTTGGAAACAGTTGCATGAGGTTAACATGGTTTGGGTTGGTGTGTGTGTTCATTAGATGACAAAAACCTGTAAAACTTTTCTTATGCGTTACTCCTTATGCCTTAATGTACTGTAATTTTCTGCTCCCTCAATTAAAACAGAAATCATTTGAAATTTGAAGTCCTATCTTTCAGATGTCCTGTGTGTAAAAGCATACGCTGACATTAATTTTGATTAAATATGACTTCTGAATACTCATCCTTCCATTATTTTTAGCAAGGCACCTTCCACCTGCACCTTTGCTGAATGGCATCAACATGTGCACATTAAAGTTTGACATTTCTTTAGTTCCCCTCTAGACAGGGAGCCACTTTCCAAGTGGAGGTTAGGAATCTGTTTACGCACAGTGTTGAATTAATATCTTTGATTTATCCCCTTGGCCCCTAAAGTGAGAGAACATTAATTTTTAATTGAAGGAAACAGAATCAACGATGGTAAGGGTGGTTTTGAACTTTTGAGGGACAAAAAATGGACAAATGAATCAGTGAATTCTGCTTTCAGATCTGCATGTATTCAATTAAGAATTAATAAAATTTAAATGACACAAATATTTACAACTCATTCTGTCTTAGCTCTAAAATGGGGAAATTTCCCTTTTCTAATACATCTCTAGCATTTCAGTTACTTTACATTGATTTATATCAGTAGAATAACACTGATTTTTTTTACGTGCCGGACTCTGATTTTTTCTGCCCTCCCAACACAGACAGTAGATTAAATCCGAAACCCAACAACGAATCCTGCATTAAGAATTACACTGAACACCCCATACGTATGTCTCCGCTATGTGGTATGAAGAGGAACATAATAGCTAGAAAAGCCCTGAACTTCTGGAAAGGGAAATGTAGATGTTTTTCTGTGTGCTGTTTCCAGGAGACCTTTCTGCACTGTCTCAGGTGCATGTGTCTGAAGTGTGACTGGAATATGGAAGACTATCTTGGAAAGGAAATAAGACCTCATTTCTTGCATGTTAAGAAAAACCAGTCCCAACTAAATAGGTTTGAATTACAACAGAACAATAGGAGGCTGTTCTTAAAAGAAAGTGAGAACTTGGCATGTAGAAATGATATCACTCTGGCTTTTAAATGAAAAGCCATATATTCACGCCTTCTAGAATACTTTTGATTTCTTGCCCCACAAAATTTAATTAATTCCAGTCATCTTTGTGATACTAAGGTCTTATAACTGGCTTCATGTTTTGTACTCGGTTAACATTAGTCAAGCTCTCGTTTCTTATTTCACACTATTTTAAAACACAAATGTGACTTTCATGCATGACATGAGAACCTCCCCACACTTTGATTAATGTTCATTTAAATTTACTTTACAATAAGTACATTTTGATAAGTCATCAATGCTAACTTATTTGAAATAATTTAATGTGAAAACATTGAGAGGATTGCAGAAAGTGGGAAAAAAGCCAAAGCATTTAATTCCATTAATGCTGAAAAAAATTTATTTCACTGAATTGTCTTGGTTTTGGTTTTTTTTTGTTCCTTCTGTAATATACTTAATCTGAATAATAGAACACTGTAGAAAGATTTTCTTCTGATAAAAAGGTACAATCTGATGGGAAAATACCTAAAATTTTCATCCAACTGAAATACATGTTGTAAATAAATATGAAAACATAGACATAATATGCAATAAAAATTATGTGATATCACACTAATCTAATACAGCAAAAATAGAGATCCTATGGGGAGTTCACACTATGCAAAGTATTGGACAGAGCCAGATACTCAAAATTTCTACTCTAGAAATCAAGACTAAAACTTGTCTGTGTTTGGCATCTTACCTCCATTTCTTTGTTATGTAAGTTATTCCTCATTACAAGATAGATGGGAAACCTATGGTTTCACTTCCCCAATACCTGCAGAGAGAAATCTTAATTTAGTCTAAAATTCAGACTTATCAGAATATTCTTTTGTTATTAAAATGATGAGGTTTGATCATATATTTTGTTCAGCCTGCCATGCAGGAATTAGTTTGTAGGAAAGGACATGCATGTAGAATTTTATCCTATTTTTGTCCTTTATTATATGTAAGATTGATAATAAAATCTTAGCTGACCCACAGGAACAACTTGCATGATGCAATAATATATGAAATTAAAGCACCTCATAAATTCGTTTAGTTATAATTATATAATTTTCTATGGAATAATTTTTCTCAACTAATTCAGGTTATGAGATGTCCCATTGTCTTCTACTCAGTTACTGTTTGTACTAATGGAAATAGTTTGATTTAACAGTAAATTAGAAATACCAGCAATTAAAATCTAGCAATTTCAGAACAATTAGTGCCAAATCATGTAACCTGAAACCAAAGAAATAATATGATCAGACATACTGAGTCAAACCTGTCAACAAGCTGGCTCAGCTTATACTTAGACTATAATCATTATTACATGCTGATGAACAATTTATCAGACTGGCAGATGAAGGACATTTATACAATGTTAGCAATTGAGTACATCAAGATTGCAAGATTTCTTATGTAAGAGTTAGGCGAGTGTTTTTGTAAAACAACTGTCCTCCACACACCTGTTATCTAATAAGGCATGTAACATCAAGGTATAATTTATATTCTTAAACAATGAAGGGATTCTTCAATTAGCAAGTTATCAAAATGCAAAGAATTACCTTTATAAGCAATTTGCATTGCAATGAGCAGATGTAACACAGATGAGGGCTTTCTGCAAACCACTTTAGGAACGATCAACATAATGGTTTTTAAGTCCTTTTGTAACACTTGGGAAAAAAATATTATCTTTCTCTTCCATCTATTTATCATTACCATTTGCTTTAGCGAATCTCATTTAAATCTCACTGAACTAGGGCCTGTTTTCAGATCTGATTTATGATCGTGCTCAACCAAATCAATCAGCAGCTCATAGGTCTGTGCTTATCAGGATTTGCACTGAAAGATCAGGAGAGCTGCCTCTGCTACCAAAGAAAAAGACATCTGCAGGGACTTCCCAGTAACATTTCCAGTTAGGGAAATCTCCTTATGATAATGCCATGAGAACTTTAATTAGAACTGTTATTATGCCCTGAAAGTCACTCTGTAAAAACTCGGGAAATATGCTTGGATTGTCACTCCACTGCATCATCAGAAGGTGAAATTAGGGATGCAGTGCTTCTTCAAATCCTCCTAGGTTTCTGTGGGAGGAGGTGAAAAGTGACAAATATCAAACCAGTTTTCCTGCTCTTTTGTCAAGCTCCATTAAAATTGTTTTGTGTAGATGGCAGATATCATTCTGAGAGATTTCGGTTTCTCTGCCTGTCAATATACATATATATGCACGTAACCTTCTCTTAAATGGAAAGAATTGTCCTTGTTTTTTTGAAATGTCTCAGTGTCCCGTTGGTTGCCTTCCTTTCTGCTATGGGTCAGATAACTGCCCTGGCCAGTGAGAGCATGCCCAATAACAAAAAAGGAAAGTATTGCTGAGACTACTAGCAGTACCAGGTTTTCCAAAAAAGAGTTGTAGGTACCCAAACTTTTCTAACATTTCATAACAAGAAGCAGAAAAAGTATGTAATAACACAATGAAGCATTCTTCCAGGAACAACTCTTTAAATAAGGGAAAAGTCAGAGAAATGTATCTAGGACAATTCTCAGGAAGACAAAATGGAAGAAAACCAGACCTAAACCAACACAAATATCTTTCATTGGTGTTAGGCAACACAATCTTGCAAGTACAGTATGAAACTCAATAATGGTCTCTTACTTCCAGGTGATACATTGTTAGCTTTCACATAAATGCTCATTTTTGTCAACCTAGAGATCTTTTTGGAATGGAAAAATGTGTGGTTGCTTTTTTGTAGTGCTGACTTTTCACATATGTAATCCTGCTACTTTGCAAGCGTGCCCTCAATTCCACTTAAGAAATCTCAGCTTTAAGAGTTTGGAAGCTTGCAATGCTAACTTTCTTACTTTTAGCTGGCATTTTTTAAGTGATAATAACAAAAACAAATAAACTTACAAGTCCACAGATTTAAACCAAATAAAAAAAGCGAAGGAACTAGTAGTATTTTATTTAATGTCACTTTTCATGAACTAATTGCACCAACTAAAACAGAATTTTATTACCTGGCTAGCACACAAAGACATGAAAAATGTGTTTGACATTAATAGCAATGATAATGGACTAGGACTAGATTCACACAGAGGTCTTATGGATCTCACTGGCTACAGGTGCTATAGATAGACCATTTTCCAGTAAGGTTCACTTCACCTTCCTTTTTGTCACCGAGACATAATGCTGCATTGTCAGAGAGAAATGTCCTGTTTCTGTACAGACTCCAGCAGGGATGTGCCATGCTGGTGCTATATGCATAGGCGGCAGTCAATGAAAAGGTCAGGGGATGGATGAACCCTGAATTCATACAAAGAATGGAGGTGCAATGTTGCAAGACCTGTAGCATTAACTCCAGATGCCTCTATAAGCACAGAATGTAATTTACTCAAAGAGATGGAACTGAAAATAGCACCAGGTCTCTACATTCTCACTGGAAAATTGCTTAATCTGCCTAATAATGAAGATTAATAGATTAAGTTTCATGAATGTTGAAATACTTGGTTAAATACAATTGCATAAATACTAATTCATCTTTTCCTAGTGCTGAAACATCACAACTGAAGGGGAAAGTGAGTTTAAAAAATTTCTTTTAAGTACATTTCCTTACCTCATAGACTTAAGGTAAAATCACTTTAAAAATCATGTTTGTTATCTTTGTAATTTGAGTTCTATATCATTGTCAGATCACAGCTGAAGTAATGAAGTCCCTTCTATTTCAAGATGTTTAAAATTGGGATATAGCTCCTGGTTTTCAAGACTGCTTGACTTCATGAGGGACATGAGGACACAGCAGAGCAAAAATACCAAGATGAATAAGGATGCTTGCTGTATTATGTCAGAGAAATTTATTACTTGAATGTCTTCTCTTTCAAGGGCCTATTTAAAAGGTTGGAGTAGCTGGCAAATGACAGCCATCGATACTCATTTCCAGACATGTACAGTGGATGCTGAGAGGGGCATAGCCTGGAACTGCTCAGTCTCTAAGATAGGTGGACAGTCTCACAGCAAACTTTTGAAGTCTTTGGCAAGCTAGTAGCTTAGTATTGAACTTCCAAAAATCCTTACAACACATGTAAGAATTCAGCCTATATTTAGTATTTTAATATATTTACAGTGCCTGATATGCTGTGAACTTTTTTAATGTAGGCTTAAAACATATTTTTTATAATGTGAGACTGGAAATGCCATTGCCTATTGATTGTAATGGGATTTCTGTATAAAAAGAGAATAAGAAGACGCTGGAGAAAAGCAAACTAGTGAGAAACAGAAAATATTTAATTTTCACAGTGTGTAAATTGCAGGATTTTATGTAAATTATAAGTTATCTTTCTGGAGATGACTTTCTCACTGCATGTATATACGGCTGAAAAGTTAATAATAAAGCTTTTTCATCACAGACATGGCCCCTAAAATATTCACCTGCATTTGACTTCCAGATATATACTCATTTTTCTTTCCTGTAATTCAAAATGGGTAAGTAGCTGCAATTCTGTTTGACAGAGACCAGGAGAGAAAATCTGTTGTGGTGGGAACTCAGCTATTTCTCTATGGTGTTCTCTTTTGACTGTATCTCTGAGTGTTGCTAGAAATGTTTTATGTCTCAAAAAAGTGGATAACAGAGAGAAAAACATTAGCTACCCAACTTTGTCCTATGCTGTATGGCATGTTTATTCTTAAATCTTCATAGAACTGTTCTATATTTTAGATAATGATATCTACTTATCTGCCTTGGAAATGGACAATCAAGGTTCAGTGGCATAAATCTTGCAAAACATGTAGAGCATGATTTATTTAATGTTATAATTTTAGCTATTCATAAAAGGAAAACCAAGATACCACAAAGTCCCTTTAAAAGTGTTTAATATTTTTAGCTTTGTACTGAACTCTGAATCATTCAAAGAAAAGACATTTAATCAAACCTACAGTGTTAGCTTGAGTAAATATTTGTTTGTGTGCCTAACTTATGTAGCAATAACACTGTATAAACTCAATGTCAAGAGCTCTCACCTTTCTGTATCATCCCTGTTCATATAAAAATTAGATCAAAATTAGGCTAACTCAGGCCCTTGATACACAGGAGGAAATAGAACAGGATCTGCTTTACACAAGATAAATGTGTATGTGTATTGTGTGATTTCAAAACCTATTCTCATGGGCATAATTAACCCAAGCCTGTCTTTCTAGGCTTGATGTTGAGGGCAAGTCTCCTATCATTACTGCCTTAAAGAATTAAAAATATTATATGAAAAAAATTAAAAGTGACACCTGTACCACCAGCAAGGAGTAAGTCTGTCTAACTA
Source organism: Callaeas wilsoni (assembly GCA_013398955.1). Lineage (NCBI taxonomy): Eukaryota > Metazoa > Chordata > Aves > Passeriformes > Callaeidae > Callaeas > Callaeas wilsoni. The sequence goes on from VWPU01005962.1 coordinate 50,914, forward strand.
ACGTATCTGGCGTTGAAAAACCTTAATGTTTCCAAATACATTGCACAAAACAGCTGAAAGCATCAAAAGTGGATAAAAGGGCAGATTAGCAAGTCAGCAAAAGAACATTGTTACACAGGGGACCTAAATGTTCTGTGAAAGACTACTTTCTTCAAGACACAAAAGCATATGTTTCTACACTCTGCAGTAGAAAAGTGGTAAAATTAAGTGGTTTTATTATGTGGAGCATGAAATTATCCTGAAATACAGAGGTTCTGGTAAAGATATTTCAGGGTTCATTTATTTGAAAGTGCTCATGTAAAATAAAGTAGGTATTTTCCTGAGGGTTACATTCACAAGAAGCAAATTATACTAAGTTAGATGTGTCATCTTGAATATCCATGTATTCCACTATTTTGGAGAAATGGAGCCAAATTAATCTTGCATTATTTTCTGTATTCTGCTTACGGGGTGTTGATTTGTCTTTTCTTTTCCTAGGTATGTAGTTACTACGAGGAATCAACATTAAGCTTTTTTTTGTGTGTTAGTTTGTTTATTTTGGGTTTTTTGTTTTTTTTTAACATGGGTTTGAAACAGCTAATAATTGTTTACCTTATTCAGTATGTCTTGCTGCTTTGTTGCTTTTTTTTGCTGTACCATGCTGGAATTGAAAAGTTTGCATAACAGTTTAATTGAAGGATTTGATTTCATATTGTCATGGTGAAATATTCCAACTGAATGTGGGCGATTGAAGTAATTATGTATTGCTATGTTCTTTATTTTATGGCTTTAATCTGGATTGGTATTCATGATTACTAAAAGTCGAGTTTTCTGGCAGGTAGAAAGATGCAAATTTAAACTGAATCTGTTATGACTAAAAAGAATGACTGGATTACTAAAAAGTGAGCAAAGCCTAAAAGATTTTGTAGTTTCTTCGAGCTCTTTACTCTTGTAACATATGAAAGTTTAAGTCACAATGTAATTTTGAAAGAGGGTATCTTCTTGTTAATCATGAATATATTCTGTTACAGCAAAGCCTCATTTGACTAACTGAAATTGTTGTCCTAGATCCCTGTTAATTTTATGCATGAGAAAAAGTATGATTACTTGACCAAATTAAGTGATGACATGCACGTAAGTGATTGCCTAGGTCTGACTCCAAGTTTTTGAAATACAAAGAAAGCTACAGACTGTCTTAGCTAAATCTCAGAAGAAGAAAATCAGAGTTAACATAGAATTTAGATAAAGGCACATCTGCCTCAGCAGAAACATGCAGGTATCTTTCCACCTGCAAGCTGTTTCTGAGATATTGATCTTGGTGGTGGTTCCATACAACCGTGAAAACACACTAGGTCTTCTCTCTTTTTTATATACTTGGTGAACCTAGATTTTCTGTTTCAACAATTCTTCTAGGATTTGGAATTGTATGGGGCAAAACAATGTCTGAAAAAAAATGATATATTTTAGTATGTAAAAAAAAAATCCAAATTAAGTTGCCCGATGTAAATTTCGCCACGGTCACTGGTGCAATTTCCCCACAACTTCAGATGGAATTTAGAAGACTTGCCAGGAGAGTGGTTAGTACTGACAAAGAAAAGCAATGCAGATCCTTTATTTATGCCGAAATGCTCAACTGTGTAGTGCTGATCTAATTGAAATATAACCATCTGCCTGTCTGCTCTCAAATTAGGATTGAATGCTTTGCTTTCGATATATAACTCATAGTATCCTTACCAGACCCCTCTTTACTTGCAGTTCAGGGGAACAGGGACACTCAGGTCAAAAGGAACAGTGGGACACTATCAGGCAAATATAAAATATCTCTAAGGCAACTTTGACTTGATGTTAATGCTGACAGTCAGCACCTAAAGGCTACTCTACCTCAAAGATATCACAGGAGTAAGAGGATGGTTGAGAAGATAGGAAGTGAATAAATGATAGGAAAAAGAGAGAGAAACTCCACAAAGCTAAAATGAGGTTTACTGTTTCCCAAAAGAATTTCAGACAAGGATGATGGATTCAGTAGAGGAGGAACTTGGAAAAGAGGTGGGCAATGCACCTGTTTTTGCTTTCTTTTCCTGCTTCCTCTCTTCAGCCAAGGATGGTCCACATCCACTTAAGTAAGTCTAGACAAAAACAGAGACAGTGCTTTTTTTCTGCAGTGCCTAATAATCCTGATAGACCATGGACTGCCCAGTCCTCTGAGCCAAAGGACTGTGAGGGTGGGAACAGGGACTTCCCATTTGTTTCAAGACTGAGTTTGTCAGAGACCAGCTATATCAGGAGAAGGTTCACGTGTCCATGGGGCCTGATCAGATGCAACCCAGAGAACTGAAGGAGCTAGGAGATCTTGCAGAATTCTCTCCATCAGCTACCAAAGGTTGAGGAGTCTACGGTATTCCCTGCTGTCTGAATGTTTGCCCAGGTTATTCCAATTTACAGGAAGGGTATAAGGAAAGACCCAGAAACATACAGACCTGTGAGACTAACCTCAACACCTGGAAAACTTATGGAGGAGATGGATAGAGATTAGGTGCCATCAAAATTCATTTAAAGGACAACACAACCATCAGGCACAGTCAACAAATGTTCACGAAGAGAAAGTCCCATTTAAGCAATCCAATCTCCTCCAGGATAAGGTCACTCACCCAATGAATTGAGAGATGCAGAGGATGTAGGGTTTTGGCATTTAGTGATGCTTTTGTTACTGTGCCTTACAGCACCCTTCTGTAGCAGTGGCCCAGCTTTGGCCATGCAGGCCAATGGAGCATTGGGTGGAGGGACACTGCAAGGCAGGGCTGAGAGGTTTTGCCAACAGGCTCATAAGTGGCCACCAGCTGCTCCTCAGGGCTCAACCCTCCCTTCAGGAGTGAGTAATATTTGGATCCATGATCTGGATGCAGGAGTTTAATGCTACATTAGTGCCTCTAGAGGAGTCAGCAGTGTGCTGTTCCATTCTCTTATGTGCTAGACTCTTTTCAGGAAAGAGGAGTCTGATCTGTATATACTAGGTTTTTTCAATCAGAATGACTCCTTTCTCTTTTGCCACTGCCCTTCCCTCCTCACTTTTAAAATTTTTTTTCAAATTTTTTTTCCTAATATAAGAAGGATGCAGATTCAGCAAACTGAAACGCAAGAATTACCTTTCATCTTAGACTGTTCAAACAGGTTTTTAACCAAGCAAAGATAGCTCAGTGCAGTTTAGATTTCAGTTCACTATATATCTCAATAATAATTGTTTGATAATACTGCAGTACTGACCCCATGGGAACATATTTCTTTGTACTAAGTGTCTTGAGTAATTGATCTTTACAGGTTACTTTTACCTGGTGTGAATGCAATACCTTCCTGCTGAGTGTTTCTTATGCTTTTGTGGCATTTCTTTTTTCTCTCATCTATTATAAGAATTGGTGAAGAGTAACAGTAATGGAGAGCTGAGGTGCTACAACTTGTCCTTAATGACCAGCAGATCCATTCTCACATCTCCGAAAAAGATAACATTGCTGCACGATCCCAAGCTTCGCTATTCTGACATTTATCACACTTACAACACTTTGCGTGCATCTACTCTAAATAAAAGGTAGTAAAGGTAGAGACAGATCCTAGTCTAAAATCACTCAATTAAGCCAAAGGAGGGAAAACTTATTTTGACATCCTTTTTGACATCCAGAGGAATATTGCCTTTCTACTAAAGAGAACAAAGAAGACAGGGTTATACATCTTTGGGGCATTTAGTTGCAATGTTAGCAACAGGTTCAAGGTTTCTATTAAAGCAGTATTGAGGCAATCCTTTTACTGTCATCTACCCTTACATGAGTAGCACTCGTTTCAGTTCTCTTTGATGTGCTGTGTGGCCTTGCTCCAGTCCTTGCATAGTACAAACCCAGTAGCTTCAGGGCCAACAGGTCCTGCTAAGAGACCCAGTGTTTTGCCACAACAATAGTGACAGAGCCCGGTCACTCCAGGCCAGAGCTGGCTAACATCCATCTCAGAGCATGAGCAGGTGTGCTGGTTTGAAAGCAACACCAGTGAGAAACTCCACGTCAGAAGTACAATTTAATAGGAAAAACTAAAATAAATGCAGTAGTACAAAAAGAAACCACTGACAGAGTCAGGATACAACCTGACACCCTGTCAGTCAGGGTGTTGGTAGCAGTCCAATAAAATGGTGACTGCAGTCCTTCAGAGTTCTGTTGAAGATGGTTCTGTTGAAGCAGTGATCCTGCAGAAAAGGTCTGGTCTTCACCTGAAGGTCCAGTGGTAGCTCTTGTCCTCTGGGAATCCAGTAGGTAAGGGCTGACTCTGGTGTTTGAAATCTTAGCTTATATCCAGGATGGGATGCTTGGTGCCTCCCTCTGGGCAGAGCATCTCACAATGGGATGATGTAATTTTGTCAGTCATGTGGTGAGACTAGATGGGCCATTAACAGGAGATATCCCCCCTAGAGGGAGGATGGGTCATGGGAGAGATAAGGATCCCTGCCCCACCTGGTTTCGACAGCTGGCCCATTAACAGAAGATAGTCCAGAGAGAGGAGGCAAGGGACACAGCCCCACCTGGTTTAACAGCTCCTGAAGATGGTAATAGAATACACTGCAACCCAGGACAGCAGGGAAAATACATCTCTTCTTGTAACCTTGTGTGTAAATGTAACCTTATTAGCAGTCTTCTCCTTCCCATATGTCTCTCTTAAAATACAATGCTTTATGCTGCATGTAAATTGTATTTAGAAGGTTATTCTATCAACATTTATTTTAGACTCTAATGACTTCAGGGAGGGGAATGTCATTTGCTATCATTTTAAATAGTGCTTAGCAGAATGGGGCTTTGACCTGCTCTACTCCTCACAGTTGCCATATATAGATAAATAAACATCTCCTGGTTTAATAAATGTCTGTAAATCAGCATTTTCAAGCACAAATAGAAGTAAAAAATACCCATAAATATAGTCTTTCAATGAAATTAACTGTACAGTCTCCGTTTTCCCCTTTAAACCTCCTTTTGGATTTAGGGAAAGGGCAATGCTTCTGTCCCTGCCAAAAGGATTAACTCTTCTTCTGAACACATTACTTTCTTTTTCCTAGTTATAATTCATGGTGTACCAAGAATAACTCATTGAATTCAGTTTTAGAGAGGAACAGGAAACTTTTTATTTCCTCAATGATATGCCTTCATATCACAAGACAGCACACTAACATTGTTCTCTCACCGTGTTAATGATCTGTATATCTCAATAGGGCTAATTAAAGAGAAAATAAGGGGTGAAAGGCAATATCTGCAGAAAATTTTATTCTGGGTAGCATTCCAGCATCTTGGAAAGATTTTAATAATTTTTTTTGCAGAGGTCCAGCTGTTTACCATGCAACCTGAGGAGAAGTCCTTATTTGTGAGGAGAACTCTTCATCATTGATTGTAATCATGTGCAGAACGGTCTTTTCATCTCATGCTCATGAATACATCTTTGTTAAACTAAACAAGAGCTGCTGACTCAACATCTGCCTTTAATGCATGCAACTCACCTTTTGATCTCAGCATCTATTTGGATGACTAAAAGGAGTTTGTGATTTGAGGGGGCATTTCCAGTAATTATTAGGACTATTCTTTTTTTTTTTTTTTCTAAAACAGGAAGACAATCTTGGAACAAAAATGCTTTCCTTTGATATCCTTGTGAGGTACACTACTTAATATAGTCTTTCATTGAACTACACTTTCTGTAACTTATTAGAGGCTTTGTATTGTGAGTGTTATATATTGAAGGCAAGGAAGGGTGAGAAAACGTCCAAAACTGGAAGGAAAGCAATAATTTATTATATCCTGTGGGACTCAACTGCTTGTTATAAATTCATTTTCCATGTAAATGGGCTTTTAAAAAGATTAAACTTGATGCTGGTGCTGTAATTGTTATTCACACAAACGTCAAAAGAATTTCATTCTTTGGCTACCCTTTAATGCTAATGGCTAGAAAAATCAATTTTTGTTTTTTCATTCTTGTATTTGAAATAAACCTAAGCTTACTGCAGTTAAGGGATTTGGATTATTGGCATGTGTGACAAAGCATATTTTGTACACAGAGGTTTAAAGATGGGACTCCCACTTAACTAAATATTCAGCACTCAGTAATCTGCTAACACATCTGACTACTTCAGGTGATTGACATCACACAAAAATTAAGGAAGATACATTGAACACTTGTTCTAATATTATTCCTCTAGCTGTCATCTGGAAAGTTTTAGAAAAAGTCTTCAGGAAGTAGCCGGATTTGACCTTGTTCTATGGTCACATCAACATTCAAATTCCTTCCTGTGATCCAGGATGCAAGTCTGGATGCAAAAGAAATACTGGGCTCAATGGTCAGATGAAATGATGGAACCAGTGCAAGGCATTCACCTCAGCTGCTACTGAGGTGCTGGAAAGGAGCTTGATACAAAACTTTGTGTGTTGAGTTTTCCTACTTTGGCATCCTTTACTTCCATCTCTTGCTTGATGGGCAGTCTGTGTCATATAGATCTAGCAAATGGCAGTCACCATTCTCCCTGATGTGCACTTCTAAAGCAAAACCAGCACATTTTCTCAAAAGGAGAGCAAATGAATACATAACCTTCACATTTAGAAAGTTCTCACTTCTTAAAGGGACATGATAGTCATGCAGGATAAAGGTAGATTATCTCAGTTAAAAGAAGTTTTCCAGAGCTGCTCTTTTCAACTTAATGAATTCATAAAATCATCTTAGTTGTCAGCAAAAGTGGAAACACATTAACTTTGATTGTTTAGAGGAGAGTAACAGGGTCAGTTTTAGTGAGATTTAGGAAGCCAGATTTGCCAGCAAAGAAGCATTGGGAATGCTTCTTGGTATAGGTTTGTTCCTCAGCAGCAAACTGAATATTTTCACTGTCATGTAAACTAGATGTAGTTTATTATTAGACAAAAACTGGTAAATATTTGCAGCCTGCTTTTTCATGAACTTGCCAAGGGTTTGAACATAATGTTTTGGCTTTTTAAAGGGAATATTAAAATTCCAAGATTTTTTTTCTTCTACAAATGATCAGAAAATAAGCAGTGCTTATGTGTGAAGTTTCTGCAATCCTTGCATATGTCTCCCCCAAAAAAGAATCTTCTCATAGCTTCTTTTACTTTAAAACAGAACACTCAAAGGGCTATAATTTTTAATGAGCTAGCAGTTGGTTTAGCACAGTTGTTCTTGATTAGCTATTTTTTCAGTATCTTTCAGTTCACATGCATCCTTGCTAATTGTAATGAGGTGTATCAGAGGTCATGCAAAACTAGTTGAGATGATTCATCTTTGTCTTGATCTGTGTGGTTTCATGAAAAACCCTGGGTGTTCCATTCCAAGCTTTTGTTACTCTTAATTTATGAACTATCAGCTATATGTTCTCAATTTCCAGATGTTGGAACAGGCAGCCCATTTCAAACTACTGCCATGCAACAGTAAGAAGGGTAATTATATACACAAAATAAAGTTTTTTCAGGTGTCAGAGCAGAAGCCATTAACAATCGAGCCATGCACCTCCACAAATACTTCTAAGACTATTCCACAAAGGAATTTTTCAAAGTAATGTAGGATATGACCAGATGGTTAAGGTCATTTGTGCTGTCCTTATTTGTTTCACTGTCTATACTAATGGGTTTTTTGAATAGTAAACTCTTAAGTTATTTACTGAAGATAATTTGCAATGATTACCAGCTGTTGGTAATCTGTACCAGTGCAAACTCCAAATCTAATACTTAAAATGTTGTGAATAGAGAAGATATTTCTACAAAATATGTTGAGGTTTACAGATAGAGTAGACACTTTTTGTTTATAATTTACTAATAAAAGAGTTTTGTTGCACAATAGTCCTTTCTCAAGAACCTGTAGTTCTTGTCCATTACAGAGAAGGGAATGATGTAACAAGGAATCTTCTCCACCTTTCTGCACAGAAAAAAAACCATAAAAGTTGAGATTCAAAATTGTCCTCATCCTTTAACAACAACAACAACATTCATGCTGTATGTGCAGTAGCCATTTTTCACGGGATTTAAACAGCAGTATTAACAGGATAAGGTTTTATAACATTGCTAGATTAAAGTCTCTCAGGTTAGGTCAAAGATATTCTCAGGTGTTCTTCCTAGAGAAGACTTGGTGAAATTTTACAGTCATTATAAATACCACAGGTACAGTCTGACTGGGTTCAAAAGTCCCTAAACATTCACAATTTTATGCAAGTCGCTTTGCATCCCAGTCAGCTCTGAGATGAGGTGCTTGACCCAAGTGCTTGGTGTATACTTGTAGGTCATCATGGTTTCCATATTTTAACTAGGATTCTTATACTAAGTAAACACACTCAAATGATTTTTTTTTCCACCTGGAAGAGACTTTTGTTATATAAGAGGTCAGATTTGAAATGTATAGCCACTCTTCCTCCTGTCCTCCTCTAGGCTCATGTATCATTGAGTGACCAGGTGGAAATAGCTGTGTAAGCACAGAACTAGCTGAACCATTCAGTCAGGATTCAAGGATACAGGCGAGGGCAGGAATGCATCTGATTAGGCCACAAATGATGAGGTGCTCTCACATTTCTGGCCTTTACCACTAGATTGCTATTGCTACATTGCTAATAGATATTAAATTTGTGTGAAATATTTGTTTCAGCAATTAATCTATCCCTTTTGATCTGGTCTTTCTACAGCAAGGCAGTCTTTTGCTCTTGGCTTTATACAGATATGTCTCCAATTTGTCTATAAGAAAACATTATTTCCTGTCTTTAGATATCTTTTTACAAGAGTAATTTTCAGAGAATTGCTTAATGAACACAGTAACAGTTAGTTTCTCAACCTATAGGTGCAGGTAGCACTGCTATTCCACTCCTTGCAAAATGAGTCAGGTTTTCATCAAAATTACAAAATTACATCAAAAATGAAAATGAAAAAGTCAAAATAATAATCAGATTTAGGTGAACTGAAAGTTAGAAAAAAATTTTCAAGTGTTGTTCAATCACTTTCATCTATCTTTACAGGTTTACAACCCTTCTCACCTTACAATATTTTTCTCTCAGATCTGATGAAAAAATAAGCTTCACATTTTTCAGATAAGCCAGAGGCTTTTTGCCTCACAAAGATTCTGACCCATTCCAGTTATGATGGTGAAAACAACTCACAGAGAACAAATTGGCAGGTTTATAACAATGTCTTCTGAGATTCAGATACTAGGAAAGTAGTTCATATTTAGGTTTTTAACCTAGGGTAATATGGTTCTACTGCAAAATATGGTTCTAGGAGGAATATAAACTGTACAAATGGAATTGTAATCTTTACTGGTAGCTTTCTTTGTTTTAAAACTATGTGTTTTTAAAAAAACTAAAATGCTGTTTATGGTGGATACTTCCTTCTGTAAAATATGTATTTTGATAACAGGGAATCAAAACGATGCCGAATTCACACATATAAACCCAAATCATGTAAAACTTATGTTATCTCTTTCTGACTTATATATCTCTTGTCTCATATCTAGCCACATTTGTCATTTAATTGAATAACAATATTCAGAAAATTCTGTAGGGTTTAATAAGATTGGTTTTTATTTTAGCGCTAGTTTTTTCAACTTTAATTTTTATATTACGAAGTGCTTTCTTTTAGGATTTAGTCAGCAACGGACAGAAATAGTGTTCTTCATAATTTAAATTTTAATGCAACAAGTGGATGTAAAATCTTTAGGTGAGCTGCTGATCAAACCATTTTTCCCTTTTTTTTCCCTTTTTTTTTAATGCTGCAAGTTAAAATGCTGGCAGTTGTAAACTGTATTCACTGAAACTTCAGGCCAGTTTTTAGGCTGAAAAGCCCTCAAAGTTTCTTCTTGCCTACATTTAGTGGTTTTGGCACTTCTGAGATCCAATTAACTTCAGTTCTGGGGAAACCACATTATAAGTAAAATTTTCCCTTGTAAACCTATTTTATATAAGCCATATTTTTAAACAACAGTTTCAGCAAGAATAGAGCACTCTGACACAAAACTATGGCACAAATCTTTGTTTTATAAGTAATGGTTTTCTAGCTTGTTATTTCTTTTTATTTTTCTTTGTGATACGAAATGACTGTAAAGGCTAAATAAATCTGTAATAGACAGTAACCCTACAGCTTATTCTTCTCAGTTAATTCATATTTCCCAGCATAATGACAGATATTTAAGAAAAGGTGGTAAATTAAAATTAGATTTTTTTTGGCAATTCTTGTTCTTATAACGTTTATCTGTTACATTAACCCTGTAGAGTTCTTCTGGAGGTAATTTTAAAAAGCTAGAAATGGGTGATTTTTAACTACTTGCTTTATCCTAATTGATCATGGGTCAATTTTGTTGTCATATATGGTTACTCGATTTCATAATTCCATTGTGTCTCACAAATAAAAATAACTATTATACTAGCAGGAAATAAATATATATAACTAAAACTAAAGTTTCTTGAAATTTTTCTCCAAAATTTTGAATGGACTGTGAGAAAAAACATTTTGCAAAAGCTTAAACTACTCAATTTTCATCAAAATAGTAACATTACTTCCTGATATTCTGAAGCAAAAGCTGAAAATACAAGCCTAAACAACAGCAAACAGGACTGGGCTTGCTCCTACCTGTTTCTTTTATTTTCCACTTAAAATAGTAGTATAGTTCTTGCTCTAGATACTGGATGGTCATATAAAAAATCAAGATGAGGAATGGAAAAATCTCCTACCTCTTTTCCACTTTCCTAATTTTCTTCAAACATTTTGTGTTTGAGAAAAAAATGGGATCAGATTGATGAAGACATAGGAAAGGGTAACAGCAGAGGGTAAATACAGGACCATTACCATCAGATGTGGTGAAATAACAAAGGAGGTCAATGCTTCGATTAAAGTGGAAGCGGGTGAACAGAATAATAAAGCTAGTACACTACCATGACAGGGGCAAGAGCAAATGTTATCAAGAAAGAAAAAATCTGCAGATATCGCTGTTGCAATAAATAGAAGCAAGAACCATCATTGCCATCATGGTCAGGGTGAAAGAACAAAAGAAGCAGGGAGAAAGCATCAGTCTTGCTAAAAATGTAAGCAAACAGCATCTTTTCTCTTGCGTCTGTAAGTCCTTCTACTACTGAGAGAACAAAACAACTCATGGGAAGTCTATCATCTAAGTGCTACCTACAAGAATGTGTGGCATTAGAGAAATCAGCTGCAGTGACAGCGATAAGCCATCTTTGTGTTATCCAAAATCCTCTGAAATCAAACAGATTTTTTTTTGTGTATGGATTAAATAGATTTTGAGGAACAAAAGATCCAACCATAACAAAATCCTTAAAGTTCAGCGCTGCAATAAGCCTTCCCTGTATTAACCTTGGATTAGACATCCTTCACTTTTACATTCAGAGACTTCTGGAAAACTCAAAAACTGGAGATGTTCAGGAGGAAGAAAAATAATTTTAAATCTATACTGGATAGACTCTAGGCTGTTTTACAAGGTCTAATGTTTGTGTGGTACCCTGGAATCTCAGGGCAGATGTAGGATTGTCTAGTCTGATGATTAATATTGGTTGCATTTATGTGAGCTTGGAAGACATAAGGTCAAAGCTGCAAGCAATGAAAATGCAATTGTTAAGAACTTCTTTTCCACACATCCTGTGCCTTAACCCTAGACATGGGGAGCAGTCCGAGCTCCATCTAGACCTTTGGTACGGGGGCTAGTACAGTCTGCGTGAGTCCTTTGACACTGGGGATTACTCAGCTATGGGTTTGGGATGTGAGCACAATCCTATAAATTGCAATTCAGATAAGTGTTTTGTAGCATCTCTTTTCTCCGTGAGGGGGCTCTCTAGAATGGTTCATCCCATGAAGTGCCCCTTTATCATTGAAATGATGCATTATTTGAGGATATATATATAACAGAATTACAATTCTACTGTGTGTTGGGACTCTCTATTGGGCTTTCTGGTTAAAGACTAAGTGTATGAAATATAAACTTTAATATTGAGCTATAACAAGTTTGAAATGTCCTTTTCTCTCCTTGAGTTCATTAAGCCTCCAGAGAAACTTTCAAAGCCCATTAGTTAATTTCAGCTTGGGTTTCTCATCTCAATCTTAAACAGCAAGAAATAAGATTTAATGACTTTAGAGGTCATGACTTCTTTGTCATATAGTGTCTTGATTTGGTGACCTGCTCCATTATGACCAGAACTGTACTACTTGTTTATTCCCTGAGCACTGAAACTTAAAATATTCTCTTTCTCACTTTCAACCTTTTAAACACAGCATTTTTTATTAATCATTTTGAAATGAAGACGTAAGCTATTTAAGTACTTTGCTGAAGTTGAGAGTATCAAAGGCATGTTATACTGTGTGATTCAGTTTACAGTTTAGAACTACAGACAAAAATGTCCTCACTTTGCTCACAGTCATTTCTGTTGGAAAAGTACATCAAGGTATAATCTAGCAGTCAGGTATCTGCACTAGGAAAAAGGGAAACTGTAACGAAATGTCCATTTGTTGAAGTAGTTAAACAAAAACTCCATCTAGAAACTTCTTAGCCTATTAAAAGGTAACTTTTTGTCTGAATTTAGTGCAGATACCTTATGTAATTTCCCCTACCCTATGTAGTTATTAGTAAAGTGCACATCAGCAAAAGTTTGGTGTTCAACAGTGCTTGTTATTACTTGTTACAATAATAACAAGAAAAAGGTAGTTTGCGTGATTCTGGTTGTTTTAGAGAGAACTGCAGCTGACAATATCCCATGACTCACAGAGGCTCCACTTTAGCCTCCTAGGCAGTGTGAGCAAGTAAGTTCAAATCTGTTTCATTGATTACCCAGGCTTACATGTACATTAGATTTCTCAGTGTATCCTTGCCCCATGTCTGAGTGCATCCTACCTACACTGATCAGCTGCCTTTGATCCTGAACATCAGGAGAAAATCATTGTTCACCCTTCATAGCTAGAGTACTAGTATTATCATTGATTCAATATGACCATAGGAAAATTTAGATTGAAAGAGGCCTCTGGAATTCAGCTAACCAGTTGTGCCAGTTTGGACACAAATCCAGGAGGAAACAACCCAAAAGGGACGTGTCTCTCTCTCTCCTGCCTGCCAGGCAAGCAGGCCCCAGCAGCCCCTCCCCCACAGGTTCGGGAAAATAATTTCTCGAATGAAAGTGAAAAAACCCCTATTTATTGAACAAACAGAGTCCCCTCTGTCACAGGGCAAAAAAGGATATTGAAACCCCCTCCCCCGTCCCCTAAAAGAGGCTGGTGGATTTTAGAGTTCTTTCTGTAGGTAAAACCTGCAGTCCTGAGCTGGGCTGGGCTGGGGCAGGCAGGGTCTCATAATCCCCCTTGGAGGGTCCCGCCTAGCAAGTCCAGAGATGGTAGCTGGTCTCGGATGAAGAAGCAAGCTGAAAAGAGTCGAAAAAGGAACAGAAGCCACTGAGGCAGATCACAGTCTCTTCTCAGCTGAAAGCTGAAGAAACTAGAGATTAAACTCTTCTAATCAACAAAAGTTGTCAGATCAAGAGAGAAAAGAATGTAAACCTTCTAATTGCAAGGTCAAGCTAGCCACTTTGAAGAGTGCTCTCGGCTTCTCTCTCCTCCCTTTTCAATTTAAAGGTACACTGCAGATCAAACAGGCAATGGGGAATACAGTATTGTCATAGAATCACACCAAGTCACCAGTCTCAAAAGCAGGTTTAATGTGATAGTTACATCAAGCTTCTCAGGGCTGTGTCATATCAAGTTTAAAAGGTCTCCATGGATTGAGATGCTTTAGCCTCTCTGGACAACCTGTGCTTAACTACTTTCATTGTCCACAGATTTCCTTAAAACCAGCTGGAACATTCCCTGCTGTAAACGATTTGTGATGCCTCTGGTCCTTTAGCTTTGTAGCTCTGAGTACAGTCTGGCTCCATTTTAACCTAGCTTTGTGCAGAGGAAGGCTGTAGTCAACTGGCTTCTGGGCCAAACAAACCCAGTTCCCTTGTCCTCTCTTCTGATGTCATCCGTCCCAGACTCCTAATCAACCCTATGGCCCTTTACTGGTCTCAGCCCAATTTGTCTGCACTAGAAAGTCTAAAATTGCACACAAATATTTCAGATGTAACCTCATTAATGTAAAATAGAAGGAAATAATCACTTCCCCAGTGTGTGCCAGGACACGGATTTGCTCCAGCCTAGATCCATAATTTCACCATGATCACAAAATTTACACAGTTCCTGTTAGATCATTCCTCCAATTTATTGCAGGTAAGTTGCTTTTATGTCCTGTGTTATCAGTTCTTCCTCAAAATCTGGCATCAACTTGATGAGATAATATTCCCACAAAGGTCGCTGAAGAAGAATGTTCACATTTTGAAACCTTGAGCAATATCACTCACAAAAAAATACCAGCTACGCTGCTAACTAGACTCTAAAACTTACTTATTTTGCTCATTTTGAACAGTGTATCTCTATGAAATAACAAACTTATTGCTGAAACTCCTGCTAACATTAATGTAAAAAATATTCTGTCTTCTCCATATTTATTCATAAAACAGTAGCCATTTTGTCTCTAAAGTAGGTAGACCAAGCACTATAGCTCCATTGGGAATTCCAGCCCAGCTGTTCCTAATTGCCTTCTTGTCCTTTTGTGTTTGGAGATGGCTTATGAGGATTTATTTCTCAATGTTCCTAGGGACAGAGGTTAAATGGAAGCTGCTGGGCCTGTGTTTTCCAAAATCCTTCTCTTACATTTGCCTTTCTCCACTCATATGAGATTTTTGCTGACAAAATCACTCTTCGAAGTTGATAGAGAATAGCCTTTCAGTGACTAGGGGAACTCTATCAACACCAATGGATTAATCCTGCAGGTGTATATATTTATTGAAAAAGCAAGAAAATTGATGCTCTCTTTACTGCCATCCAAAAGGCAAAAAATTGAGCATGATTAATGTCAAAGTTTAGTGAATATAGCTATAGACAAGGAAGAGCACATCTTCCAGTAGAGCTTTCCATCTATGGAGGCCAAACAAGCTTCTTCACTGCCAGCCCTTGCTCTATTTGCATAATTTTGTGTACCTTCAAAGGGACAGATGTGAAAAAACCCCTCAGTCTCATCCTTTCCTTATTTTTTTAGTCCAGTAATAATCTAAGTTTCAACTTCCGGTTATTTTTTAACTTGGATTATTCTTGGGAGGGTATTAATTTCTCCTGGTTTTGTCAGTGAAACAAGTCTCATAAGGCTGTGAAACTTGTCCATGCCCAATTATACAGGCGTGTACAGAAGCAGCAGTTAACACAACCTCATGTGTTTTGGACCCCAGATCCCAGAGGCCAAGCCACAGCGGGCTCTTCCTTTTGTCCAGTGAGAAGAGCTGCTCAGGCTTTACACATTTTTGTACAAGAGGATGAGAATAGTGTTCAGACAGCCAGGAATAGTTCCTGAAAGAGAAAAAGTATAACTGTCTGAGTTCATTACAATTGACTAGTCTCCTTATAACCAAGATATTTTTGGTTTACTTGAACTGCAGTTGAAAGTCTCAAGAGAAAGCAAGCGCTACATTTTATTTTAAAATCAGCTAATTAATGCAATGACTTCCTGGATTTTCCAATAGCTGGAAAATGACATTTTAGAAACAATGTGATCTCTAAAATGATAAAATGATTTTAAGAAAGACTTTTTGGTAATATAGTCTTCCAGGGACTTTATTAATATATGGATAAACTTCCAGCTGGGTCTTTAGTCTTAGAAAATTGATGGAAACATGATTTATTAAAATATATAGGGTATTGAAGGATACTGTTTTAAATAAAGTTCAAAAATTGGCAGAGTTTTGGAATCTTAAACTGAGCTTCAGGAAGAGATAAATATTATGATAAAGTTTTTTTGTAAATGGTTTTACATTTCCATTAGTAAGTCTGCTGTATATTTTTCTTTAACTGAACAGATTGAATTAATATATCCTTGAAAAGTGTATACATTGTCTAGAGTTGGATTCGGCATTATTCCTTTGTCTGGATCATTAGTAGTAGTAGTTTCTTCTGTATAGCTCTCATTAGAACAAACTGAGGCCCCAAATATTCCACGTAATGAACTAACTGTCCGCTACCAGTTTCAAGTTCTTGCATTTCATCACATTCAGTATTTGAAAGTGGATGTCAATTTGCTTGCAACCATGGATAAACACTAAGGCTGTTGTAATTTAGAATGGTATTCTCCAATTTAGTGTTCCCACTGAAACCACTCCAAACAATGTGCTGCTCACTAATTCACCTGTCTCCCTGACCTCCTCTGGGACAGGCTGGAGAGGAGAATAAGAGGTACAAAAGGTAAAGATCATGGGTTGAGATAAGAACAATTTACTGGAAGAAGCAATGAGATGACAAAACAAACAGTAGCAGCAACAATATTAATGGCAGAGGGTACAAGAAAGAGGCAAACGATTCATATGGAATACTCCGGAAAATACCCAACTGCTCTCCGCTGCCATGCTGTGTCCACCTGGAAGAGGACCTTCCCTCCATACCCAGAAAATGATCTGAAGTGCTTTCAAATAACCTTGAGGTCCTGGCCCTACCCCTGCCTGGCTATGGCAAAAAATTCACCCTGTCCTGGCTGGCCACACTATCTTTATTTTTCTAATACATAATGAAGAAATTTGCTGTTTCTACTGACTCTATCATCAGACTTGACTGTCCTCCAGCATCACTAAGTGTTAAAGCTCCTGCCAGAAAATATTTATCACAGCTATTATCTCAATTTTATTTCACTTCCTTAAAATGAACTTCCATACTTTTATATCAAAACATAAAGCTAAAATTTTCAAGAAACTGCTGCATCTTCCTTAATGTTATTTCACAACAGAGCAGTGGTATTAGTACCAAGATCTCTGAAGTCCATAGTAGTGACAGCTAAACTGTCACTATTTCCTTTCTTTAAAAAGGAGACACAAAACAAAATTTAAAAAATCCCAAAACTTGCCGCCCAAAGGTTGATTGGCTAAGTAAGGTTCTAACTGACAGATGTTTCATCAGAAGCCGTTTCAGTCAAAAAGACCCTGAAACCAAATACACTCCCATAAATGACTGGGATTTGTCAAACAGCTAGAGTAATTCAGGATATTTGGTTATGTCAAAATTAGAAGAATAACTTGAAATAAAATCCACTATCCTCATAATTTGAAAACAGTACCCAGAACAATGGCCTTATATCTTATGATAAACTGTTATAATAACTCATAAAATACAATCTGACCCATTGAAATATTAATCTTTTTCCATGGAACTTTTGCACGTGGAAAATATCACTTATTCTTTTGAGGTTATTAAAGTGGAATGAAATTCTGTATTTAAAAAAAATTATTATTGATTTGTCTGTGAAAAGGAAGTCCACTTTGCTTTATTTTTGAGTAATGAGGACTTTTCTCACTCCTTTTCCTAGAAGACCGTACCAACTTCATTGGCTGCATAAATGCACATCTCAATGAGATTTTCCAATATAGATTATAAGTAAGGTCATGCTTGTCCATAATGTAAACAGATTTCTGCATAATAGCATTGCCAAGACGCAGCCAAGGTATTGAACAACCTATGAAATTAACACAGAGAAAAGTCACAAAGTATATGTTGTCTCAGTGAGATCAGTAATTACTGAGTTCTATCTCTCCATATACTTAGAACATATTTAGGAAGAACATCCATATACACATATATATGTATTTCAGGAATGTGGAGTGTTTTAAAGGAAGCTATCACAACTTCTTTTCCCCTTACTTTTCTGCCTTGTATTTCTTTTGTTTCAACAGCCTAGTGGCAGCCATCATGATCGTGTTTGGTTGATGAGTGATTTGCCCCATGACTGAGGTCAATATAATGCAGCCCCAGCAGAGCCTTTGTTCCTCTCTTGATGTGAGGCCCTTTCCCTTTACCTGCTCTCTCCTGCATGATTACAACAATTCCTACAAAATCTTCACTGCCATGCAGAGATTTGCAGTCTTTGCAGGAACTTCGCAGGGGTACCCAGAAGGATATGGCCCTTTCTTCCACTAGGTTAAGGTCTGTAGCACAGTGAAAGTGGATCTGATGTCTGATATTACCCTGTTTGATCTGGGACCAGCATCACTCAGACTAAAGCTCCTCAAAGTCTGTTCGAGGCTTTATCACTTGGCCACTGCAACAGTTATTACCCTTAAAATTTCAAATCTCAATTTATAACTGACTTGTAAATCCTCACAAACTGTCTTTCAACCCAAATGGAACTGAAAGGCCATTATAATTCCCAGGCAAATAAGATTAGTAAGGCTGTGTCAGCATCTACTCTTCTCTTAACTGTAAGATTTCTTGACTAGGAGATGATATGTTCTTATTCCAAAGCAGCCAATGCCTTGAGCTGGTTGTTTCTTCATATATGAATCAGAGAGAACTCTAAAAATTATCTTTTCTTTTCAGTGTGCCTATTCATTGCTGGTAAAATACAAATGTAAGCAATAGTGGAGAACCTAAAGTTTGGTTCCTTCAGGAATTAAATGTTCTAAAAAGTGAGTGACCTTCAAAGCGTTTAATGTAGGAAAATTACTCTGATTTTGTGCACACATCTAATGAGAAAATGGGTTTCTAATCTGGTTTTCCTAGCATAATCATCCACATCAAATACCTAATTATGCTTTTTGTGTGATAGCTCTTCTACTTCCATTATTGAATGGCCAAATAATGTGACTTGCTCTGAAAGAGAGGAAAAAGGACTGTCTCCTCAAGTGTTGGAAATTAGTTTGGATCTAGTAAAATTAATGCACATGTACTCCAATATACTAATTGAAATGGGCTGCTAGTACCAAAGGAAGGAGAGAATAATATGATTTCACAGGTCCATTTATTGATTTTTTGTAGGACAGAAGGTAATCAAAATATTGGAGATGAACAAGACATTTTGAGAAGGCAGAATTCGCTTATTGGAATTTGGAAACAAGGTACAAAATATTATGAAGAAAACACTGAAAAACAAATCAGCTGTACCTGCTCCTGTCTAAAAACATTCAAGTATATTTTCATTGGTTTTCTCATGTCTTGGAAATTTTTCAGTGCAAATATTTTACTTTTAAAGAAAAAAATTCTTACTTATCGTGTTTGTATATTGTGCAGATGATTATCTGGTTAGCTAAGACTTTACATGTACAGAAGCCAAGCAGATTGCAAGTATTTCTGTGATGGAATTAGGATGAATTTAGTAAAGTGAGTGGATACTAATAATCCTTTGTGGTTTTTGCAGATGCAGGCATGGAAAACAGATTAAGGAGTGTACCTACAGCGCCTTTCTCTCTTCTCCCTATTTCCTTTCCACAGGTGATACAATTCTCTGCAAAGTCATTGTGAAAGAGAGCATTGTGGGCCTGCTAGAAGGTCTGCTTGCTGTCCAGAGCACACACATGCTTCTCACAAGAACGAAAGGACAACTCTGTAACCAAAGCACTGAGAAATTTCTTGTCCTCTTTATCTGTTTTTTCACACCCTGATCATGTGTGGTTTTCATGGAAATGTGCATATGGTGATGATGGGGTTAGTTCTATAAAGCAAGATTTGCACTCTTTTTTACTGCTTGCTGAAAGCTTTCACAGGGCCTTGAAGAGAAAGAATGGCTTTGAATCTTAACAGGTCAGTCAAGATTTACAAATTAAATTTGCTTTGCTCTTAAATTTACTTCTTTGTGAAATCATGCTTATGACAAGTATAGTGTTCAGGCATATCTTGATGTAAATATGAAAAATCAGTTTATAATTAGGCCATCTTATTGAATAGAAGAAGTAATTATGAATGGGTAATTGTTTCCATTTATATTATATTTATTTAGCATTTCTATTAAATTGTTCAAATTAGTCACTCATAAATATGTATTTTAAAAAATCAAAACCATGATACTGCAGATGTCAATTGTATTAATTTCTGAGTCAAATACCAGCACTATATATAGGCCATAGTCTTAGACATGGGTTCATCATAACCCCACCTTAAGATGAAGTTAGTTGTGATGACAATTAACCATGCAGTATCTTTACTTGAAAGTCTGATAAACTTTTCTCCAGATCATCTGTGGTTATGGAATGTTAAGCCTCCTCAGAAATCTTCCTTTGATTAATTTTTATTACATGCAGTTGTGTCGTTATTTTTCTGGTTAAAAATGGAGCAGAATATGATGAATGTGGTAAATACCTACCTACCAGTCTTGAGGAAGCTGGCAGAAAAACTCGCCAAACCATTTTCAATCATTTACCTGCAGTCCTGGTCAACCAGGGAGAACCCATGTGACTGTAAGTTAGCAAACGTGATGTCCACCTATAAGAAGGACAGGAAGGAATATCCAGAAAACTACAGGCCTTCCAGTCTGACCTCGGTGCCAGGGAAGGCAATGGAGCAGATCATCTTGATTGTCATCATGTAGCATGTACAACATGACCATGGGATCAGGCTCAGACAACACGGTTTTGTGAAAGGCAGGTCCCGCTTGACCAACCTGGTCTCCTTCTGTAACAAGCTAACCTGGTTGTTGGAAGAGGGAAAGGCTGTAGATATGTCTACCTGCCTTCATCAAAGCTTTTGACACTCTCTCACTCTCATTTTCCCTCAGACACTGGCTGCTGATGGTTTGGGTGGGTGCATTGCTGGCTGAGTTAAAGACCTGCTGGATGGCTAGCCCCAGAGTGTGTGATGAACAGAGTTAAATCTAACTTGTGTCCAGTCACAAGTGTTGTTCCCCAGGGTTCAGTGTTGGGGATAGTCGTGTTTAACATCTTTATCAATGATTTGGATGAGAGGATTGAGTGTCCTCTCATTTTCAGAGTTGGGCAAGAGTGTTGATCTGCTGGAGGGCCAGAAGCATCTGCAGAGGGATCTGGACAGGCTGGATTCACGGACCAAAGCCAGCTGGATGAGGTTCGACAAGGTAAAATGCTGGGTCAGAAGTTCGTGTCACAGCAACCCCAGACAGTGCTAAAGGCTTGGGAAAGAGGGACTGTAAAGACACTGATGAAAAAGAGGCTGGAAGTGCTGGTCAACAGCAGCTTCAGATGAGTCAGCATGTGCCCAGGTGGCCAGGAAGGCCAATGGCATCTTATTCTGTATCAGCAACAGTGTGGCCAGGAGGACAAGGGCAGTGACCTGTACTGGGCACTGGTCCTTCATCCTGTGTCCAGTTCTCGTTTCCCATGACAAGAAGGACACTCAGGTGCTGGAGAATGATCAGGGAAGGGCAACAGAGCTGGTGAAGGGTCTGGAGCACAAGTCCTGTGAGGAAGCTGAAGGAGTTGGTGTTGTTTAGCCTGGAGAAAAGGAGGCTCAGAGGAGACCTTCTCACTCTCATCAAACTACCTGGAAGAAGGGTGTAGCCTGGTGGGGGTCAGCATCTTGTCCCAAGTAAAAATTTATATGACAAGTGGAAACGGCCCCGAGTTGTGCCAGGGGAGGTTTAGGTTAGATATTAGGAACATTTTCTTCACTGAAAGGATTGCCAGACATTCAAATGGGTTGCTGGGGAAGTAGTTGAATCACCAGCCCTGGAAGAGTTCAAAAGGCATGTAGATGTAGAACCTGGGGACATGGTTTAGTGTTGAACACAGTGGTGCTACCTCAATGATTGAACTTGATGTTCTTAGAGGTCTTTTGAAACCTTAATGATTCTAGGTTTCCATGATTCTGTGAAACAGAAAATCACTTTTTCTGCAGGTTTCCAGAAAGCAAAAAGCAGAGAGCAAATAAAAATTTCATAAGCAGTACAAGTTTATTTGAAACTAGCCAGAGAGATAATAGAACACCAGTTCTTCACTATTCCATACTAAAACCAAGGAAAACTGAATGTTTGGATGCCATGCAAAGCAAGCAATGGTAGTTTTATACATACAAACTGATTACTGTAGAGTAAAAATCTATTTCATCTTGGTTGATCTATAGAAATTGCCCATGTACTTTAAATTTTCAGTAAACACTAAATAATTCAAATCAGATTAATCCCCAAAGTGGAACTAGTATTTTTTCTTAGTCAGTTGTTACTCATGCTGACTTTCAGAGCTCTGCAGATGAGCTCTGGAAACTTCTTTACATTAAAATCAGAAAGCTGCCTTTTTCCAATACAAGGACATCAAGACAGAGACGACTTGGAAAATTATGGTACATTTCAATGGAATGGGGCAACAATTGCTATAACATGCAGTTTTGTTCCACAGCATATTGTGTCCAAAACTCAGAAACACTGGAAGGTGAACAGGCTTGTTTGAGACATGACCTTTCAGTAAATTTTGCAGAGGGTTTGCTAAACTACATCAAGAGTTGATAAGAAAACATCTGAGGTGTTCTTTATATTCAGTAAATATTTTCAGCAGATAGAGACACCGTTATATTGTGTTTCACCAAGGCACAATAAGTAAATAACACCAGGTCCTATAGCTCTCTCATTAATCATGAGAAGCTGTGATCAGATTATTGGGTTTTTGAGTCGTACTTTCTGCAGGGTGCTCCTGTATAATTCCAGTTGACTGCACAGAACACAGGTATGGGTGCATATGTGAGGTGTAAGTGATAGATTAGATTCAAGTTTTCTATTAAGCCAGCTTAGAGGCCTAGATTGACAAAAAGTCAGGGGAGAGTTTTCCTCTGTTTGATTGCCCATTTGCAAAGCAGGCTGTGGATACGCTGCTGAACAGACTGCTGACCTGTCTCCTGACTGCCAGAAACTGCCCTGTAGGAGTTAATTCATAGCTGCAATACATCTGCAGCTTAGACTGTGAAGTAACTGCTATCTTTCACACCACATATTCATTTTTTTTGCCTTTGCTTCCTGGACACTCACATTACTGTTTCCTTGTTGTCTATTGCTCCATATTAACAAAAATTCTTCCTTGGCCAAATGAGTGAAAAAAGCTTTTGAAAGCTAATGTGTTGATTGCAAAAGCTGGGATGCAGATAAAAAACTCTCAGAGGGGTCTTTATTTTTCATCCTTTGCCTGCATTTGGACATGGGTAAGTTTCATGGGTGCTTCAGGACTCTGTCATCATTGGATATCATTTTAAAATAGCAAAGTAGTTTTGAAACAGACTTCCCAATATTTCAACCTACCATACGCGGCTTTAGCACACACAGACTAAACTCCTTCCACAGGAAATTTTTTAGTGAGTTTAATATCATTGTGATTTTCCTATCTAAAGAGGGGTGTTAAAATTGTCTCTAAGAAATTAACAGCTATTACTTTCTCTCTTATGTTTATCAAAGGGGTGCCAAACAGAAGAAAGTTATGGTGGACACAGCAGCCTGCATTCATAACCTGAAGATGATCAACAAAAAGTTGGCATTAAACTCTACAAGCAGTCAAAACGTGTGAGATAGATGTGCATGAGAGAAGGCAACCACAGTCTCTCATATTATGTGATTTTGATACCTTTTACTTCAACTGAGATCGTTCTAGGTAGTATCTACTGATGTTTTCTATCAAATCTTAGTCCACTTAAAGAGGCTCTGAATTTGACTTCTTAGAGAAGGCAACCCAAACTGTGACCATATAAAACTTTATTTCCATTCCAAAGGGCAAATGAATAGGTCAACATAGTGGCTGTTTAGAAGTCAATCTCTTACATAATTTTTCTTGTCATAACATTGTTTTGCCCTAGAAAGGATGTTCTGGATATATTTTATCAAGTTTAAAAGTGTTTTTACGTACACTATGGTGACAGCACATACTAGCATTATAATTGCTCCAGGGCTTTTCAAAACTGCTACGGAAAATAATACTTCACTGAATGAATATTTTTGTGAAAATGTCCCTTTCAGTAAGGTAGGTCCACTGGCACAACACAAATACAGATATTCTATAGAGGTAGGCATGAGGTACATAGGAACATAAGATGAGAGGAACTTTCACTTATTATCAGTATCTTGTTAACTCCTTGGAATAACAAGACACTGTGTTACATGGTGATCTCCTTCCATTTTCAACTTATAAAATCATAGACTCTCATTCTTCCTTAATAACATAAGGTGTACAAGAAAGATAAAAATTAACTGAAAAGAACTTAAAGGCAATATGTAAAAAGGTAAGACATAACTGGTTTCTACATCAGCAGAATGACAACTGAATGGACAAATTTTCATCACAAAGCTTTTTCAAAATATACCAACTTCCACATCTAGGATTTTTTCTTTAATTGGGAATAAATGCCAAGAACTAGAGTAAAAGACTAGGTGATTTCTTTGGTTTTGATGGGAACTCCACTGAAATGCATTTACTTTTTCCTATTTGTTATTGATTATAAAAAGAGGTCTTTTAGGGGCAATGTGGAGACAAGAAAATACAGGCGGGGTAGTAGATTGCTTTTGCAGTAAACTGTTTGATGTACTCCTGCTTTTAAATGAGAAAATAGCTTCTAATTCAAATACAGCTACTCACCCCGGTTTATCACTTTAGATGTGCTCCTTTGAGGACTTGCATATTTGTACAAATCACCCAAGGCAGCATTACCAATTTTATAGAGAAAAATAAAATATTAATAACACAGCTGATGAGATCCAGATGCTCCCCTAGGAGCCTCACAGTATCCAAGGAAGACTTTCAGGGTCCAAGTAAGTTACCAGCCATAAAGCCTGCCTATTGAGAAGCTATGTAAGTAATTACATAATTTAACAAAAGCAAAGCAAAATATTTTTTTTCTCACAAATAACAGAAAACATTAAGGTCTTCAGGGTGTACATGTCTGCTTAGCCCTCAGCCCAGATTCTCACAATATGTTTGTGGTAATTAGAATATCTTATTAAAACTAATTCCCGTTCGGATCTCCCACAAAAGTTCTCCAAGCAAAAATTATAGTCAGGCCAAAGCAAATTCCTACATTATATCATCTCTGTTGGGCTATTCCCTACAGATATTATTTGATCAGTGCTGAAGAACCCTACAAATAAAAGAGAAATGTGTTAATATTTTAAAGCTCATCAAGTCCAGAAATCAGTCAAATCAGTTTCTCACTTGTGTCTCAAACACTTGCTTCAGATTCTGGCATGCTTTCCCAGTGTTACTCATTTCCCATGGTATATTGAGTTTTACAGATTTCCCTTTTTTTTAATTGCCAGATTTAGTATTTATTTTATTATTCTTTCTTATATGCATATCTTTCATTTTGGCTCATTTTTTTTGTCTGTAATGGATATTTTCCTGCTACTCTATCTGTCATCTCCAGAGGTCATTAATGTAACAGTCCCTGTTATCAGAGTTACCAAGCCAAAATCTATTAACATAATGTAAATGAACGGTATAAATACAACCCACACTCACAAGTGTCCTGTACTACTTGGAAAACAGAATGCACCAGCAGCACTCACCTGAGGACAGTTCCATGGCCAAAGGGTACTTCCCAACCCTTGTTGAGTAGTCTTCATCCTTATTCCTAGAAGTGCAGTCTTAATGAGAGGAAGGAGACAAAAGAGTTTTCAAGCACCAAATGAACATTTTCCATCCATCCACCCTTTTATCTGGTTCTCTAACATACTTTTTAACATATATTTAATTGTCTTCTACTTAGCTTCATGTTTTTTCCACACCATAATATCTTTCAATCTAGTACCAATAACTGTCAGCAGCAACACACTGATTTGTCTTCAGCTAAAAATCAATACATACCCTATTGCTTTTCAGGATGTCTGTCTGATTTCCTTTGCTTATAATCTTATCCAGTAGTCCACAGAGAGCTCATCTCACCTTGCTACTGCCCATGCCATTCCTGCCTGTGCTGTGTTAGCTTCAGCAAATGGTTGCAAATTGCCCTAATCCCTTAGAACATCTCTTTTTTTTTTCCTAGGGAGGTGAAAATTATTTTAGATTGCCCAGCTCAATATCTTTTTTTTCCCCTAGTAAAGTTCAGCCTCAAACTCAATCTATCTCCCTTCTATAGTCAGTTGTCTTCTTGCAGCATTTTGGTATGTCACCTTCATCAATGTCTTCTTCCAGAAATTTCTGTTTGTGTTGAGTGACTTTCCATTGGGAAATTAATTTCTTTGTTGAGGTTTAATTTTGAATCTTGCAGAACTAAGTATTTCAAACTGTGCTGCTTTATTATAAAGACTATCGTGAAATCAGCTCAGGCACAAGGATTTCTTTCCTTCCTGCCTTTTCCCACCCTCTCTGCACACTCTGGCTTGCCGATTCCTTTTCTTTAAGGAACTTGCCTCGAGCTTTTTACTTAAGCCAGTGATTGAACACAATCATGGTGGTGAATATTTCTACGTGTCCATGGAAGCATGTTTTCGTTAGATGTTTTGGGGAAGATGTGGTCAATACTCTCTGCAGCTATATCTTAATACATACACACAGAGCACAAATACCACCTCCAAGGATAACTGAGGCAGTAAATTCTGTTCACAGTCAAAACAATATAAGCTACGTGTAAATTCAGTTGTTCACTAGAGTCTCCATGGTAAAAACTGGAGAAAAACTTTAAAACCCAATCTGTAACTGTACTTGCAGATTGCTTAAAAGCAGTAGAATGATGATCATCATTTTTGTATGTTTTTATTTTGAGACCACAGAAGATCAATAACTATACTAGCAAATACTTTTCATCTTGGGATCATATTAACACAATTTCAGTGGATTAATTTGTTTGGTCTAAAGTTTATTCATGGTTTATATAATGTTTTAAGGCAGAGAATAGAAATCATATTCATGGGACAGAATTCCGTCTTGCCTAGACACTGTGAATGATGAAAATATACTGTTACAGAAGTGACTCTCATCATCATAAGAGGCAATAACTTGATACAGACAATGAGAAGCACTGCTCTCAGTGAGCAGCCAACTTTTATTTCAGTGCAAAAAGCACAAATCAATTGAAGCAAACACTTTGAAACGCAGCAAAATGGGCTGGGAAATTTCATAGGATTAAATTTTTTCAATAAGTCTGATTTTATGGAACTTGAAGTGGAATACAAAGAACTCGTGTTCTCCTAACATGCTTTAACATTTTCAGTCTCATGTTTCAAAAGCTAAAAAAAAAAAAGAAAAGGCAAAATAAAGCATTGAATTTCACTGGCTAGTATGACGTCTAGTGCTAAGATTCCTACAAGTAGAAGCAAGCTGGATTCCTATTCTTATTGTCTGGTGCAATATCTTACCATTTTCTATAAACTCTCTTTATTGATTTTTTTCCCCACTTCTGATTCTGACTTGTCACGTTATTTGTCAGCTCCCTGTTCACAAATTTTATATGAACAGTCAGAAAAGATCAAGTCACAATGGAGAAAGGGAAAGCCAGCTTCATCTAAGTACCTTTTGCCTCTTGCCTTTTTCAGTGATAAAACTGAAATCATTGACTGCCCTACTTGCCTGTGGTACAACAGGATACATTTCACAGTGAAGTCCCTTAATGGGTCAGACGATTAGAGTGCACAACTCAGCACATTCAGGCATGTATCTCTCATGCTAATTGCATCCAATCAAATAACAAGATCACCACAGACTAAATCATTTAGGCTTGTTAAAATGCCACTGCTAAGGCTCTTTGTGCCATTTTCAAGGTGTAGCTTCTTTATGCTGTGATATGCTCTAGAAATAAAACAAGAAGGAGGATAAATATAAAATTTCCTCTGCATGTTTGTAAATAAATGTAATCTGTTTGTGCTGGTTTGAAAGCAAAACCAGTGAGAAACTCCAAGTCAGAAGTACAATTTAATAGGAAAAAAAACTAAAATAAATGCAATAGTACAAAAAAACCACTGACAGAGTCAGGATACAACCTGACACCCTGTCAGTCAGGGTGTTGATAGCAGTCCAATAAAATGGTGGCTGCAGTCCTCCAGAGTTCTGCTGAAGATGGTCCTGTTGAAGCAGTGATCCTGTAGAAAAGGTCTGGTCTTCACCTGAAGGTCCAGTGGTAGCTCTTGTCCTCTGGGAATCCAGTAGGTAAGGGCAGGCTCTGGTGTTCGGAATCTTAGCTTATATCCAGGATGGGATGCTTGGTCCCTCCCTCTGGGCAGAGCATCTCACCATGGGATAATGTAATTTTATCAGCCATGTGGTGAGACTAGATGGCCCATTCATGGGAGATATCCTCCCTAGAGGGAGGATGGGGCATGGGAGCGATAAGGAACCCTGCCCCACCTGGTTTCGACAGCTGGCCCATTAACAGCAGATAGTCCAGAGAGAGGACGCAGGGGACACAGCCCCACCTGGTTTCAACAGCTCATGAATATGGTAATAGAATACACTGCAACCCAGGACACTGTTTTCCTAGCAGTTGTTATGCTTCATCTATACAGATGTATTTTTTGTTAAAGTGACTGGTGCTGGTCTAGGGGGTTTTTTTGGTGGCTTTTTTGGGGCTTTTTCATTTGTTGTTGGGGGAGGTGTTGTTTGGGGTTTTTTTTGGTTGTTGTTTGGTTTTGGTTTTGGTTTTGTTTTTTGGTTTGTTTGTTCTGGGGGGGGGTGTTTTGTTTTTTAATTTTTTTTTCCTTTGATTGTTTCTTCTTTCTGTTGTGGTTCTGTTTAGAGAGCTGCAGCTCTGAGTAGCTGCCAAGGAAGATGGTTACATATGTAGGAAACACACAATGCATTCTCTGCATATGCAGGACTCTGACCTACTCTCTTCCCCTAAACCCCTTCAGCTACCTCTAAGGATCAGAAGGTTTACACTCCCCACATCCCCAAAGCAGTTCAATTTGTTTAAATCTTTTTGTGATGAAATTAAAATGTGTGCTATTCTATTCACAAGGTAGTTTTTCAGCAATAAATACTGCCCCAGTGAATAAATCCATCACATCCTCATCTTGCCTTCTACAGCCACATGCCTGCACCTCTGAAAGACCAGGTCATGTCAGGTAGCACAAATGCTGAGCAGTGACCTTGAGCAGAGATAAACTCCATTACCTTCTCAGCGGTCTTTCTGCATTTACTGTAGGCAAGGGTTCAAGTGCATTAGCAGAGAATAGAAGGAAGTTAACAGCTGAATGGTAAAATGCTTCTAGCACTTTCTCCCCTTTCTCCTGCTAGTTCAAAGAGCTGAAGGGACAGACACGGTTACACCTCCATTAGACAACCTGAAGTTGATTAAAATGTTGCATATTCTGGTTATTGCACACAAGATTGCTTTAAAAAGTGCTATCTACATAACCTTTCTGAATAATCACTATCAAACAATAAATAGTAATTAAAATACACAAAAGGTAAAAATGTGAGCCCAAATTTCTTAAAATTGCAAAGGTGGCTTGCCTTCCAGATTCTTTTTATTTAGGCAAAGTGATAAAGACATTCTGCTGATAATAAAAGATGCAACTCTAAATTTTGTAAATTTGAGTAAGTAATAATGCTCTGAAAAACAGAAATCAAAGGGGGAAATAATGTCTCTGCTGTTTAAAATATAGCGTTTATAATTTTTTTTAATTACATATTTGCTTCCCAGTATTTCTGCCATATCTTTTTAGTATAGAGGTAGAAAGAGTAACTATGATACAATTAAATATATTTTTGTGGGTATATTTCAGGACATAAAAAAGAAATTTAAAGGCCACAGACACAAAATCCTTTATAAAATATGAAAGTATCCACCTACCAAGTGTGTAAAGTGAAAAATCAGAGGTTAGAAACAGACATTAGTTTCAAGTCGCTCAGGCACCATAGTGGGGAGGGGCTGACTCTCTCAGTCAGAATGAGTTTTAGTTTTGTACACAAGCAGTAAATCAAGCAGTGGTCTTTAATGTGACCATGTCTAGTTCTCTCCAAAGTTGTTAGAGCACCATACACCGTCCTGCCCATTCAATGCTGGTGTGAGGGCTATTTGCAATGAATAGTGTTGGACTATGTGAGACACAGGTGTGAGGGTGGCAACAAGAGAGTACCAATATTCCAAAGAAAAAAAATTACCTCTGCCCAAAACAGTCACAGTGAAAGAAAATTAATGTATTTAAGAGAAGGCAAAGTCATCAATATATTAGCTGCTGGGAGAGCATCTAAGGGCTCCTCCTGCATGTTAGACTCTGATTTAGTGAGAGCTGAACATGATTTTGCATCCCCACATCTGTTTTTTTTCCTCTTCACTCCTTACTTCTTTTATCACACCCCTTTTTATTTGTGAAATTGCAAGGAAGTTCCTGTGAATTGGTAGAGGCCCCAAATTGTTCAAACTAGTGCAAATAATGTTCAGTATTGACAAATTGTCTTACAGTTCCTAGATTAATATACAAAATCAGTGAAGACTCTTTCTCCCGACAAGTTTTCTGTCATGACCTTCTCACTGCAAGTTTTAGCTGCCAGACTCTCAAGCCAGAGAGAGGTGACAGCACCGCCCCCCAGAACCCAGAAGTACCAATGCTGACACAATGTGCATCTGCAGCTGTCAGGGATGGCTGGAGGCAGACAGCCACCTTGGTCTGTTATGTCTTCTCCTTGCTGAGATTTCACTTCAGCCTGCCTTGAATATGCTGCCATAGCAAAGGTGATTTTCAGGACACACAGACAAAAACACCCTCCTCAAAAACCCAACAAACTCCCATCATAACTCCGTGTTATCTTTCGAGATTTGTTTGCCAGTGATTGATCACTTGTAATAAATATGACAATTATGGTTCAGACTTTATCTAAGGTTCTGAGATGACTTAAAAATCATCAAATAAATCACATTGCTGTTATTAAGCATAACATACAGCTTAAAAGCTGTACCCTAAAGCATAGGTAAAATAGAATTTTTGGGTTTTTCAAATTCAAAAATTTTAAGACCAGAAGGGATCATTATACCATCTGTCTGCTTACCCATCACATTTCATTTGGTTCCCACTCAAGGGAATCCATTACAGCTTTTTGGAACTACAAGTATGCTCACATAGTTACAAATATTTGAGTTAGCTCATTTGAAAAAGCCATCATATCCCAGTCAATGTATTGATCCTAGTCCATTGCAACACCTTGGGTTTGCCACTTTGTAGCACATTTGCAACAAATTGGTCTGAATTCAGGATTAGTTTCCATGTCATTACGGCTTCCAACCAACAGCTCATAATTTCTCTAAATGTCCTATGTCTCACACCTGCAATCATGTGCAAAAACCCAGCAAAACATTTTCCAGAAAGGAATAACTCCTCACTCAAATATAGAGAATCCCTCACTTTTATTGGTAGATTATTTTACCAGCTAATCAGCATCATTTTAAAATGTGCTGTATTAGTCATTTGAATGTGACCAGCTCTAACTTGCAGCAATTCACTCTTGTTATGCATTTCACGGATAGTTTAAAAGGCTCTTTAGTTTCAGGTGGTTTGTCCCTCTAAAGCACTTGCACACCATAATCAAGCTGTCTCTTCACCGATATGAAGAAGTAAATTGATTAAGCTCTGTATGTTTCTCACCAAAAAAACAACTTCTCTTGCTCTAGATTGGGATTATTTGCCTTCCCTGATTTTCCACCTGTTTTTAAAGCTATGGGGAAAAAATCTTCTACATAATATTCATGGACAGTGATGTCATATTTCACACCTAGGAATTTACGTGCCTTCTTTTTTCTCCTGACTCTCTATTTCCCTGCTTATACATGTAAATATCACCTCAGAATTTATGCCATAGAAGTTCACACAAAGTTATTTGTCTCCTATGACCTTTAATCTTTCCAGATCACTGCTTTCAAGAATATACATGACTATTCTGTATAACATAGTGATATGTTTTTATCCCCTAGATAATATCTCTTCTTGGAGTTTACTGAAACTGGTTTCTTCTTATAACCTCAGTGTCCCTCTTCTGATCTGGCTTGATTTTATTGATCTCTTTCTGGTATTGGGGGTCATAAACTGTGTGCAGTGTCTTGGTGTAGACTAGTGAGTGCCAAACCAGTGGAGAAAATTCTGTCCCCAATTGCCTGACTAGCTCATACAGCCCAGGATACGGTGGCTCTTTACAGCTGCCAGAGCACACTGCTGGTTTCTGCTCAGCTTCCTGCCCACTCAGATCCTAAGTCCTTCTGCCAGAGCTCCTCTCAACCAAGCCGTCTGTTGGAGGCATTATACCTCTCAGGGGTAGAATTTCCATTTTTCCTTGTTGAATTCCTTGTTTTATACTTCGCCTAATTTGGCATCAACTTCAAGCTTGACATGAGTGCAGCACCTTTGCTCCTCCAGGTTACATAATCACAGTCAGGACATATCCCAATACAGGTCTCTGCAGTAGTCCCCTTGACACTGACAGTAACCAAAATTCCCCTGAGTCCAACATCCAGCCAGGGCTTCCTCGTTTTGGTAGTGCACACATGCAGACAGTAAAATTCTTCCTTGGATTTGAGAGTAGTGTATGAAAGGCAGTCAAAAGCTATGCTAAAACTGAAGAAAATGGTACCATCTGCTCTCCCCTCAACCACAAATCATCCTGTCACATTATTACACAAGCAATTATATTGGTGAGGCACAGTTGACCCCCGGCAGATTTATGCTAGGGATTCTCAAACAGTTCTCCTTATCTCTGTGGCTAAATTTCTGTTTGAACGAACATTAGGCTAATCATAGCATCTTCCTAAGTGACGTTCTTATTTTAATATCTACGTTGAGGAACAATAGAGCCAACTACTCCCTCAACGCAATTTGAGACAAAAAACTTGGAAGGAGTGGTTGAAACATGAGAGTGTTTTGTTGCCATTCAGATAGACTTGAAGAAACCTGGCAGAAAAATTTGGAAAGACAGGAACCATTTGAAATTAAAAAAAGAGACTTGAAAATTTGTGGGAAGAATAGTGGGAAGAATAACTTGGGCATCAGTAAATACAAGGAACTGATGGCCCAGGAGACAGCTCAGCAGGGAAGGACCTGGGTGCTAGTGGACAACAAGCTGACCATGAGAAAGCAATGCTCCCACTCTGTAAAGAAAGTCAACAGTGTCCTGGGCCAGGGAGATCTATCTTTTCCCTATTTAGCACCTGTCATGCTGACTACAGTTCTGGGCTGCCCAGTGTAAGAAAGACGTGAACTTCCTGGAGCAAGGCACGCACAGGGCCGCAAAGAAGATTAAGACACTAGAACACCTTTTCAGTAAGCAAAGAGGGCTGTTACTCTTTACCCTGCAGAAGAGAAGACTCAAGGGAATCTTAACCACATGTATAAATACAAGACAGGAAGGAAAGGAGAAGAGGCGGCCGGACTCTTCCCAGAGGCACTCACTAGCAGGACAGTTAAACACATTACACTATATGTGAACATAAGAAAATACCTTTTTCACTGTGCAGGCGGTCAAACACTGGCACAGATTTTCTAGAGAGGTCGTGGAGTGGTTTTCTTGAAGATACTCAAAACCCAGCTGAATGTGGTCCTGCACCGCCTACTCTGGCTGTTTCGGCCTGAGCAGAGAGATTGGACTGGAAGAATTTAAGAAGCCCCTTTAATTCTAAATCATTCTGTGATTCATCAATCTTAGCTTAAAGTTCCATCTTTTAACCTACATAAACGATTATTCTTTGATTTATAAATTATTTTCTTATCAAAATTGTCGTATAGTGTCTGCCTATACCTTTTTAACTGACATTAGCTAAAGGTGGAACTTTATTGCTAGTTTATTCAAGTTGAGAAGCTTACTGCCATAGCTGAGGTTGCAGAAAGGCTTGAGGTTAAGCACTTTCAGCTTATGAAGACTGGCTATGGCATTTCCAGTCTTTCACAAATTATGATCTTTTCAATAAAAATAACATCTTAAGCATATCTAATCTACTGGTTTATTTTCCAAAGTAATTTGTATTCATGTAGAATGCAATGGGCATTTATTAATGAGATGGCTTTTGTGTATGTGGGAAGAATTTTCCTGATGTGATTTTAGACCCAGGATTAATTTTTTAGGAATATAGTTGTTAATTTTCAGTTTTCATTAGATATAGGCATGACTACCTGAACACATTACTGCTCCACAGGGGGAACAGTCAGACACAAGGCACTCTGCCAGGAATACACGTTCTCCCTACGGGCAGTTACACACACAGATGATCATGACTATACAACTGTATTTACTTAGTTATTTAGAATTGTTTTACCTCCCCACTGTATTCTGTAGATCCATTTTTGAAAGATGAAAGGAAGACTATAAACACTAAGGCTGAATCTCTCAAAGCTGGTAAGTCAAGATATATACTAGATTAGATGAGAATCTGAGTGGAAAGGGGTTTTTGAGTATTTTCTGACTACTTTAAAAGAACACAAACAGGGACATCTACTTTCAGAGTACCTCCAGGTATGTTTGCTTGACTCATCTTCCTTTCAGCCTCAACCTACTCTCTGTAAACCTCAGGGTAACAGTTGGCTTTACAATCCTGTCCCTAATTGCTCTTTCTAACAGACACTTTGTTTCTAGATCTATTTGATAACCCAAGGTAATACAACATGTAAAACCCCAAGCAAAATCAACTGACCTCCTTGTCTTTTCTTTCCAGATAGGAGCAAGGTAGTTCACGTAATTTACAGCACTACCTTCCCTGTTCTGGCTGCTGAGCTGATGCCTTTTTAGGCTATCTAAAAAAAAAGGCCAAACAAAATTAAGAGAATCAGAAGCGGTTATATTTATTGAAGGGCCTTCAGGTACATTTAGGGCAGAAAAAGCCCCCCCACAGGGACTACATCCAAAAAATGGATGATAGGTCACAGGTTTTCACACTTTTATCAGCTTGGTCCATTTGCATTTTGGGGGTTAATCTTCCAATTACAGCGTCAGGTAATGAAGTCATTTACCCCCAGTGTGCTCCCCCCAACTCACTTTTGTTTACATTTCTCGGGGCCTGAGACAGTGAGGTGTGCTTGATTCCCAGGCCTGGAGAGGAATTGTTTTGTCTGACTAAAACGTGAAGAGAGTAGCTAGCACTGTATATGGAGGTTAGAATTATTCACTAAAGAATTACAGGATTACAAATATATGAAAAATATAAAAGCTAAAATCCTAAGGCATCAGAGCTACCACACATCCTTTCCCTCTTCCTCCTCCATTCCCCATTCCTACTGCCAACACCCAGGACCACTCAGCTTTTCCCTCATCTGGAAAGTTCTCAACACATTTAATTTGATCTGCGAGTCTCTAAATTTCCCATGAGAGGAGCTATCTTTTCTCCTTGTCCTATAACACCCAACCTTCTCTCTAATAATACAATAAAATCCTACTTTCAACTTTCCAAGTGCTCAATCAGTCTCCTTTGCCCTCTACTACCCTCTTCACCCTTGCTCCATAGTCTGCAGAGGCCATTTCTTTTATATATCTAATGAATGTCTGCGAGTTTGTAAAATTTATACAAAAGGTACTAGCTAGGCCTGATTTTCTGCCTGCTGTGAAAGAGGAATCTGAAAAACCTGTTTTGTCTACTTTCAGGATAAAAGACTGTTAAAAAAATTGTTAAAACTGACCTCAGTACTGCACATATATTATTAAGTGTGCGGATGTATAAATCTTTCCATCGGTACTTGCTTTTTCTATCTAATCCATGAATTGATGGGCATAGAGATGATTCAGTCTCAGAATAGCCACAGGAAACACTGGTGTTTCTGAAAGCGCTCATTCTGGTTTTGCTCTTCTACAGTACAACAGCAGTGCAGAAACATTTTGTTTGATGCACCTTATTTCTGCCTTTATGAGGCCTGATGCACTCTCTTGTGCCCCAAACCACATACTCTTTAGAGCAGGAATTATGTTGAGCCATGCCTTTGTTTGAGATGAGATCTACAGGCTTGGTATGGGGTTTGGTGGGGCTTTACTCACTATGTACAATTCATGAGAAAAACAATATACTACACGTATGAGTGAATGGAGCAGGGATTGTTAAAGAGGAATTTCTGCCTTTAATTTTGTGGGAAGTTTGTTAAAATTCCTTTCATTTTCTAACTTTCCACGTGTATTTCTCTCAAAACATCTTTTGTCAAGAGAATAACATTTTGCAGACAATTGTTGATTTGTTGACCATAGACTGAGAGCCATTAGCAGGATGGCTCTATCAGACATCTACAAACATATATTTTTGTTTCCATTTTAATTAATTTTCAAATGTTTTCTGATGTAAACAATACAAAAATGCAATATTATTTATTTATTATTCCAATATGTTAATATTTCCTGAAAGCAAAATGAAAGTTATCCCTTTAGTTAGACCATTTCTTGTTCTCCTTCCTCCATATTCTTAAGACAGCCAAGGAGCAGAAAGAGTGCCAAACAATAATGAATACACACATGTAATGGTCATGGAATATATGACCCTGCCAATTTTACTGAAGAAATTCACTAATGAAAGTGATACCTCCAGAAAAGAATATTTGTTCCTTAAAGTCCAACTTTTGAGTGCCTGATTCCCAGAAATGGCATCATTGCCCAAGATGAAGAGTCCAGACTTCCTGTAGAGTTCACACAGTGAGGCCTACCATGTAGATGATGACTCCTTGTCTTTGTTCCCCAGCAGAAGTGCCATGCCATCTCTAGTAGTAGGGCACCTTCATCTATGCCAAAACAGGCAAACCACTCCTTGGGGGAGCCTGGCAGTGCCCAATCTTTCCCCAAAAGAAAGTCACCAGCAGCATGGCTGCTGATGGTAGCAGGTCTCTCTGCCTCTTAACAGCTGGGTTTAAAGCGAATTAGAAATTCTTACAAATCCCTCCTCTGCACACAAAGCAAAAAATTGAACAGACTTTTGATTAAATAATAAACGTGTGATTATGACAACTTGGAAAAATATAAATTATAAATGTTGCAAGAACGTCTCTTATACTTGTCTTTCAAATAAAACATAAACTGAGCTGCTTTAACATACTTACTAATAAAAATATATTTTTAAAATTAAATAAAAGAAGTATCAATATTCTTAAAATAGAAAACAGATTTAGGCTTCTAGGATTCTCATTTAAAACTCAGAAGATTGTTCCTTTATTTGCTATAGTTCTGAAAATCCTTATCTAAGAAAGTGTTTTATACACTCTTCATTCATTTCCTTCTCTGCCTATGAAGTCATAATCTCCTTTCTATAAAGTCATAATCCCATTTCTTTAAGTATCCTAATTAGCAGGTCACACAAAGAAACAAAAAGAAACTCCAGCTTTGAAAGTTTTCTGGAATACGGTGAATAGCACTGTATTTTTTTTTCTCTTCCAATTCACACTGATTTATGAAAGAACTGGAAATCTCCTATCATAGAAATGTCTGGACACAGTGATGCAGTAATCTGTAAAGTAAGATTAATTCTGCAGTGACAGAGGGAAGAAATTAGTAAACAAATCACTTTGAGAATGTACAAGAAAAATGTGTTTTCAGAGCCCCTTTATTACAACACAGACTGGATAAAGTGATAGACCCCAAGTTGTAATATGACAATTAAAAGGGGGGAAGTGTTGACTATGCTGGCTGTAGCTGGTCAAACAGATGGAAGTCTCCACTGAGTCCTTTACCAGCCATTTGCCAGCCCCTAAATGACAGCACAAGGTCTGGACTGTCCCTTAATGGGACATCTGTGTCTCTGAATTTATAACTGCCACACCATAAGACTTCTTGGGCCTGAGACACTTCTTGGACACATACTTGATCATCGTTACAGTATTGTTCTCGCTTACCAGATCTTTAGAGGGAAATGATTAAATGATATTATATGCCCACCACTAACTAAGTGCTCATGGCAGAATGGGGATTTTTGAGTGGCTGGCAGAACACGATTGTAGTCTAAGTGAAACAGATTTGGTAGAATAGTTTCAATTATACACCTAAAAAAAGGTTCTGGACTGAATACAGCCTTATCAAATGCAGTTCACTGAGTCTGAAAGCAGCTATAAATTCAGTGGTACTAGGAACTGCAAACCATGTAATTTGAGAATGTTCGTCATCCAGTATGCCCTACAGAATACAGACTAGGCATTTTAGTGAAACAAGCAACTTGGAAATGTCTCAAAGTGATGGTTATTCAAAAAGGGGTGAAACAATTGTTGTTACCTATTGCTTTAAATGTCCCACAATTTAGTCCAAACACTTGCAGTGAAGTGAAGCTGAAAGCTGAACAGCTCCCATTGTATTTACTCCCAGGCCCCATAAACTTTTGTCATTTTAAGTCCTGGAAAGACTGAAATAGATGCGATGAAAAATAAAAATGTGCAAAACCTGTTAGTTGTGGTTTGACACAGGCTCAATGCCAGGCACCCACGAGAGTCACTCGATCACCCTCCCCTGCTACTGGGCAGGGAGAGGGGGAAAAAAGTCAATGAAGGCTTCATGAGTGAGATGGAACCAGGAGAAACCCTTCAAGGGCAAAAAGGCCCAACTTAAGTTGCAAACTGAAATTTATTACTAACAGAATCAGAGAAGGATAATGAGAAGCAAAACAAGCCCTTAAAACATCTTTTTCCCCTCAGCCCCTCCTTTCTTCCCACTGACAGTGCAGGGAGAAAGGGCATGGGGATTTTTGGGTCAGCTCATCACCAAGATTTTCTTCCTGCTGCTCTGAGAGAGGAGTCCATCCCCTGTGAGACTGTGGGGTCCCTTCCATGGGAGACAGTTCTCCGTGAATTTCTCCGGCATGGGTCTACTCTTACGAGCAGCAGTCCTACCACACCTGCTGCAACATGAGTCCCTCCCACGGGCACACAGTCCTCCCAAAACTACTGCGACGTGGGTCTCTTTTTCCATGGAGTGCAGTCCTCCAAGGACAGGCAGCTCCAGCCTGGAAGCAGGAGGCCCCTCTCTCCTCCAGCTCTCCTACTGGATCATAGCCTCCTCCAGGCACACACGCGCTCTGGCATGGGCACCTCCCTCATGGGCTGCAGGGGGATCTCTGCATTCTCCATGTACCGATGGGCTGCAGGGGCACAGCTGCTTCACCATGGTTTTCCCCATGGCCTGCAAAGGAATCTCGGCGCTGACACCTGGAGGACCACCTCCCCCTCCTTCTCCACTGACCTTGGTGTCTCCATGTTGTTTCCCTCACATGTTCTCACCTCCTTCTCTTCCCTGACTAGAAGCAAAAAACCCCTGTGACTTAGTTTTGATTTCTTTTCTTAAATCCGTCATCACAGAGGTGTTACCAACCTCTTTCGTTGGCCCACTTTTGGCCAGCAGCTTGTCCAGAGCCATCAAGGATTGGCTCTGCTGGACACGGTGGAGGCTTCCAGCATCTTCCCACAGGAGCCCTCTTTGTGGCCCCTCTGCTACCAAAAACCAGGCCATGCAAAACCAACACAACCTGCCAAGTCCTCTCCCTTGCACACAGTCCTTCATGGCTTATTCTGAAACATATGCCATTGTAAAACTCTTAGGAATCTCTTAGGATCCCTGAGTCAAGCAAATTAACAGCCTACACCACCCCTTGAATAAAAGAATATGCAAGAGAGTTCTATAAGAAACAGTAGGGGAGTGAAAAGTAGGAGTTCAGGGGGAGTGTACAAGGAGAAAACAATCTCCTGCCGAGGTTTCTAAATACAAAGTTTTCTACTAAAATCACCGTATTCATCTAGTAGGGAAAAATGGCCCTAGAAAACTCCCACAGATGTCTCCTAAACACTGGCTTTGCTTTAATTCCAGCAGGGAAGTTAATTTACAGCGGTGCTTAGGACACAGGTGAACTAAGATTTTCTGGCTCAGTAAATGGCGGGAAGCTCAAGAAGACTGCATACCTCCACAGCATTTTCTTTGATGCCTAAATGAGGATTGAAAGTTTTCAAAGCTAACTGTTCAAATGAAATGCTGGGGAACACATATGTGTTGAATTTAGAAATATAGTCAAGCCATTCAGCTCCTCAACTTCAATTATGCTTGAACTGCTGTAAATCACTGTTTTGTGGTGACATATGATTTTTTCATAGATGAACTTTCAAGCTTTTTAGGTATTCTTAAGAAATTCTATGACTGTAGATGAGAAACCTACATAAGAAATTTACTTGTTACAATTTTTTACATCTCAAATGGCTTTGCAGGTTAAAAGGAGTAGAAAAGGGAAAATTATATTTGCACTTTCCTCTTGAGATTACAAACTTGAATTCTCTGTATTTCATCAGGTTTGACAGGTCAGTGTAGGATACAGGCATAATCTCCTCCTTGCCTTCCCCTATATACTTGCCTTTCTTATTGCAATCCTTAAGCTCTCTCATGTTAATGGTTTGCAGGAAGACACAGGGATATTAACAATCTACAGATAATTAACCAGACTTGCTTTACTTCACTGTGTTAATCAGGTGCATAAATTCTGGGTTTTTTTCCCCCCAAATAAAAAATTAGACAATACTTGATTTAATACCAATACCTCATGCTAGTCTTAGTTTGTGTCCCAAGATTTGTAATTAATTTTTTATGAGACATGTTTG
Source organism: Callaeas wilsoni (assembly GCA_013398955.1). Lineage (NCBI taxonomy): Eukaryota > Metazoa > Chordata > Aves > Passeriformes > Callaeidae > Callaeas > Callaeas wilsoni. The sequence goes on from VWPU01005962.1 coordinate 91,156, forward strand.
ACGCAAATTTCAAAGCATAAAAAGACTGCTTTGTCCTCATGTAATAAAATGAACGGCTTACAGACCTTTTGAATATTTACCACCGCTTTATACTCCTGCTCATTGCTGCTTCAGAAGTCTTTGCTTCCAGATGTGACAATCCCAAAGGGAGTTCCTTTGGGAACAGAAATACAGAGAAGTCAGAAGAGGCTGCCTGACTCTGTAGTGGAGTCATCTGCAGTCAATGCTTATGAAAAACAAAAACATGTACCTCCTGCTCATAGCGTGTAATCAGAGGTAATAAGAGCTAATTAGCTGTCCCTAGAAAAAGAAAAAGGGAACTTCTCTCTTTTTGAAAATACTGTAAATTACCTGAAGAATTCGTGCACTATTACATTTTACTGTCAGCACGTTATCTTTAAATAATTTTTTTAAGAAAGTGTAAATCAGAATTGTTCAGTGCTCATAAAAAACCAAAAAACCAAAAAACTTGATGCCTGAGTTTCTCATTATAGCACTTCCTGCTAGAGTAATCCCTGTATTGGCTTGTGAGCTAGTTGAAAGACAGACTTGCATGGGTTCACACTACTTACAATAGTCTGTTTAAAAGTGAGAAGTTTTAAGCTTTGGGACATTTTTCATGGGCCTTTAGGGAACTGGTTCAGAAAAAAATTTGCAAAATATCTAAGTGTAAAGCAATCTGAGCACTGCCTGAACGGTGTAAAAATCCCTGTTCCTGGAGATATTGTTTGCTTTGCATGTGTATCTTCAGAGTCAGAGTCCAAAAGATCTTATCGGAAGACTTCTCAGAGCTGGCATGAAATATTTCAGCAACTGAAGTGTGAAACCTTTTAATGAAGAAAGCTTGGTGGTCCTGCCACAGAGAGGGTCATAGGTGCTTGCAACAATTCCCTTTTTAGGTTTTTGTGCATATGCTTGACCTCCAAGTGGCAGATACTCCCATAGATAACTAGGTATGACACTAAATGAGGTGCTGGGTGATCCAATTTTAATTTCTGCCTTCCATCTAGAGAATATTCTCACACCATGTTCAGATCACTTGATTAGTGGAAACACACTACAGTGAAGCAATAAGGCTTCAAAAAAAAAAGAAAATAAGTATTTCAGAATTGCTGTAGTGCACGAATAATCACATATTGTTTGTATCCAAAATTAAAATGCTTGTAAGGTGTCTTGAGAACAGGAGTCAGGAGTTTCAATTGCCATCTAAGTAGATTTCCTATTACAAACTACATGTCTGATCTTGATGAATTTCCCACTGCTTGAAATTTTGTGTCAGGCTAGGAAGGCAGCAATTTAAAAGCCTTCAAGAAAACAGATATCAGGAATGACAGAATGGCAGTTAATGAAACTAAGATAACAGACAAAGATATAGAAAAGTTAATTTTGCTGGCTAGTTTAACTGCAGAGATGAGTTCAGAAAAAGAAATTAATAAATTCTGATACTCAGATCAAATCAATAGAAAGTACTAAAATGCAGAATGTTTTTGATTTAGACAATAGACTTGCAGAAGTTCTTCCTTTAATTCTTTCTATGCTGTGTATACTGAGGTCAGAACTCTTACAGCGTGGACCTTTCAATCCACCAGAAGCTTTCAGAAGTCATCCTCATATAGAGCTCACTTACAGAACCCTTGGTAGGTTAAAATAATATGCATAGTGTCTAAGATGCATTCTTGCGTCGCCATCATTATCATCATCATCCTCCTCCTCCTCATGGTATTAAACAAAACAAAGTGAACTTGATGATGGCTGAGTTTTGCTAACAGTTTGTTTTCTCATGACATGAAGGACTGTGGAAAAAATTCAGTGCATCTTTTCACTCGTTGTGTTGCACATTAAGTCAGTGTGATAAAATCTACTTAGTGTGAGGTAGCTCAGATAAGTCTCTATATTCAGAAGAGATGGTTGTTGGGGAAGATGAAACACGAAAGCCTTATAAAGATGATTGCCTGGCAAAAGATGCTGAGAATAGGGAAACTATAAATGAGATTGAAATGAAAGCAAACTTTGAGATACCAAGCCTTAGTTACTGAACAACTGGAAAACAATGGTATGGCCGGCAGAAGGTAATCCCTTCTCTGATTGAACAATACCCTCTGCCTGCTGACAGGTCCAAGGGTCAGAGCAGACCCTACTGGCTTGGCAGCAGGGGTCCAAAGAGGAGATTCTAGAGTTTAAAATGTAACACAGTATGGTAATGTAACAATTCTTATAGGCTGTATGTATATCCTATTGGATTTGTATCTTGTGCTAGATTGGTTAGTAGAAATTAGAATATTCAACACAGAAGAAGATGTATTGTATTGTAAACTATCACTTCACTCTCTTAGCCCACTTCTCCTCTCCTTTTACAACTTCCACTACTTCCCCTTGCCCTTACTCTCTCTTGCTCTTACCTTTGCTTCTCTTGCTCTTCTACTTTTCTGGCCTGCTTGGAGCTGAGGCTGGCAGCTCCAAGCAAGGCCACTATACCCACACCCTTCATAAATAAACAACACTGTCTAAAACCTAACTACAGAGATCTCTTGTCTATAGCCATCCCGACCGCCCAAACCAAGAAGATCCCACAGATGGTATTCTCCCTTATCTCTCCAAGTAGGTCAGTTTTTCAAATCAGTTCATTTTATCTGATAAAAATATATTAAATTTTCAAATTTCAGTCCAATATGGCACATAGGTTCAGAAACGGTCAAAAAACCCTTTGAAATAAAAGAATTTGGGTTAGAATGTCAGTTTACCACAAAGCCACCAGATATTTTGTCTAAAAGAAAATGGAGATTTTCACATTAGTTAGACTTGAGGCAGAATTTTGAAGCAGCAGCAAATTTTTTTCCTGACCAGGAAATACATACATACATACATAGATACATACATACCTGTATATATATACAGACACACACACACATACATACATTACTCCTCTTTTGTTGCAAGGACCATAGGATGTAAAGAAAGTTTCCCTGTTACAGAACTGACAAAAAATATACTTTAAATTTTACCCTATAAAAATCTTAAATGTTTTGGGCTTCTGGAGGGCAATGAAAGTAGATTGAAATGCTGCTTTTCTGTACAAGCCTTTACTGAGATTGGGAAGATCCAGGCCTGGTGTTGTCATTTCTCAGAGATACAATGGGGGATTTTAAATGTCATTTTTAAAGAGGAACAGCTAAACTACTTCACAACATGATCCTAGAAACTGCTCAAGAGGTTTAGATAATTGCCAGGGAGATCCCACTGATTGCATGATGAATACATCAGTCATCAGAGACCTAGAGGTGTGACAGTCTGAACGATAGGGAGATATGATTTGAATGATAAACAGAAAGGAAATGATAGCACTCAAATGAAGAGATGCTGGTTTAAATTTTTTCTTTCCCTTTCAATGGGAATCACAATTTATTTTCTAGGAAAAATAATAAAAACATTCAAGTATTCCTCATGTTTAGAAAGAGGGAAAAATGAATTCTGGCAGAGAAGAATAAATGGTTTTGTTTTGTTTAGATTGAAATACTGTGAATGTCCTAAAGCTACACAGATAAATGCAAATACTGCCTGCAGTTGCATAATTTCATGTTACCACAAGTAGTACTCTCCCAATAAGATTAAGAGCTGATTGTGTGTTTTGGAGACCTGAGATTAGAATATAATGTGATATTAGTAATTTGTAAAACCTGATACATCCTCTGAATGCTGCCTGTCCCCTGAGGTCCTCCACAGACAGCTGCTGCTTTTATCCAGCCAAGCTAGCCACACTGTCACCCCTCTCCTTTTCTCTGTTCATGTCCGAAATGTTTGCCAAATCATTGTCCAGAATTTCTCTGCCATTGCAAAGAGCCTAAAACTTACTCACTGAGTCTCTTAGGTAATACATAAAAATCAGGTATGGAAGTAGTGAAAGTTAACATAAATACCTATTGTAAGCATATGCCAATTTCATTAGCCCCCAAATCTCTATGCCTAATGCAAAATGCCTGGTATAACCATTAGTACATACCACATGCAACTTTGAAGTATAATAAAGGTAAAAAAAACCACCACAAAACATGCTCTAACAGAAGCTTCTAATAACTGAAAAGGTAATAAAATATTACTACAGGATTAGGTTTTTTACACATATTTTAATCTTTGCAAAAGAGATGGAGGAAAAAAAAGAAACACTTGTTCTTGCTGCATATTTTATTTCATATGCAGATGGTCACAGAGGTAAAGAAAAGGATAAAGAGTGTTTGTTTGTGAGACACTTTACTGACTTTTGACAACTTAGTAGAGACAAAGTAGTATGTACAGAGTTTATTTTCAAAAGGAAAGTTTTACATTTGGTTTCAAAAAAAATATTTGGTTTCCAAAATACAAAGCTCAAAAGCTCAATGTCTTTGGATTAGTATACACAAAAGATGCTTCTGGTAGGATTCTTTCCATGTGAATCACCTGGGCAACTTCTTGTAAACTATGCAGATGGGCTCAGTATAAGCACAAGTCTTGGTTGCTTTAATAACTTATTCTGCTTCCAACCTTAAAGTTTACCCCATGGAGAAAGGGTTACTCACCTCACAGACACTTGCATATTGTAGAATTTTGGTTAGACTTTTTCTGTCTTTAATTTTTTTGCCACAAAACTCAGTTCTGAGTTCCTTCAGTGAGGCCAAAAATCTGATTCTGTAGAGTAGACATTATTTCTTTAGTACTACCTTCAAAGATTGTCCTGATTTTAAAAACTTGTGCAGCAAGTCTGTCAAACTTGTTAGAAGTATAGAAGTATAGAACTAAATAACACTTCCTATGTCAGCTTCTTGCCTTTAGAATTCTTATGAAAGAATGTTAGTTCAGGTTTTAGAATTTAAACAGCTCTTGTACCAAAAAGACAACAATGGGCTGAAGTGACATGGTATTTACTGCTGAAATAAAAAGTAGCTGGTAGTTCTCATTCTAACTGAATTGGTCCAGCGTGACTGGTTCTGTATTTTGGTCTATTGCATTAGCCCTGGATTAAAATAAGATTTTTCTTTTCTTTCTCTCTTGAAGCTCACATGTAACAAGTTGGTAGTTCATTGAAAAATGTGCTTTCAAAGTGCATGGTATAGTGATTTTACTGTTAATATTTTCATAAATGAACTCTCCTCTAAACATCCATTTTATTTCTTTTCTAAAGCAGTTTTACATGGCTTAGAACATAGATAGTTTCAGGAGTTTGCTGGCAAGCAAAATCTTCAGACAAAATTGCATTTAGCTGCTGAGGGAAAGTTACACTCAAAACCTCGTTTATTTGATGGCTTTATACTATAAGATAAAAAAAAAAGAGCTTTACTTCAGTCTGTGTTCATTGTGCTTGCTTATAACAATGCAGACACATAAGACTGTATCTATGATTTTTAGAAATTATTTTAAAATCTGGTAATAGTTGATTTTGAACAGAAATCTGATAAATAGCCTGAGCTTTCAATTCTGCTCTGTTAGAGAATCACATAATTAAAATCAATTTTAAAGTGTATCAAGGAAGTTAGTTTTTACTACCACTGTGGTCAAAACTTACAACTACCTCTGTTATTACACTAACGTATAGTAAATATTCTCTGCATCATAATTTTTGTAATAAGACTTGTGTTATACAACAAATAATGTTATTCATGGTCTGACTACAGATGAGCATTTAAATTCCTGCATTGGTTGTCTTGTTTTAGCATTTCTCTTGCACTCTTTTTAAAAACCATATTTTCTTTCCTCTTTTTCTTTTCTTTTCTTTTCTTTTCTTTTCTTTTCTTTTCTTTTCTTTTCTTTTCTTTTCTTTTCTTTTCTTTTCTTTTCTTTTCTTTTCTTTTCTTTTCTTTTCTTTTCTTTTCTTTTCTTTTCTTTTTTCTTTCTTTTCTTTTCTTTTTTTTNTTTCTTTTCTTTTCTTTTCTTTTCTTTTTTCTTTCTTTTCTTTTCTTTTGCATACATTATGGGCAACCGTGGTTTGGAACAATAACTCTCTTTATGTTAGGAAACTGGATGAAATGTTTAAAATCATAAGCTACAGATTAAAATTTTGTCTCATGATACTTCTAAAAATCAAATTTGAAGAATAAAAACAATTTTAAGTAAATAACGAAGGATAGCATCTTTTTCATTCTTCCTTTCCTCCCATCACCTCAGTTTTCGTCATTCATTTGGATGTTTATTATTAAATCACTGTATACTGTACAGCACATCTGTACTAGAAGAGCTGGTATTCTGTTCAAGGCCAAATGAAAAGACTCTATTTAAAAACCAAGCAAGAGTGAATAGCATTTATAGAATGTATACTATTACATTTTTCTTTAACGTAAGGCTAGGCATAATGCCAATTGTAGTGAGTTTCTATGTCAACAATTTTCATAGCCTAATCTTTTCTGCATCCACTTATTGATGAGAGTATTTTCAATTGCCAGAACAAGTATATAGATTTTTCTTGAAGAATTTAGTACCGAATTTAGTACCAAATTTAGAAACTAGTTTCAAAATTAGGTGATCTGACATCCAGAATGATGGAAGTTACACAGTCTTTTTGAGGAAACAAAGCCAGATTCAGGTCAACAGGTGATGAATTTCTTCATACTCCACTCCCTAATAATTTCTTGACATCATTTGGGGCAAGTCAATCAAGATAGAGATGAAGATACTGAGATTAGCTCTGTTGGTAAGAGCATGGTGTTCATAATGACAAAGTTGTGGATTTGATTCCTGTATGGGCCATTCATTTAAGAGTTGGACCCAATAATCCTTGTGGGTTCCTTCCCATTTAGAATATTCTAATATTTGTGTGAATGTGACATGCATTTCTTCCTTTCTTTTAAAACTGGTGCTTTCCTATACTTGTTTACTAAAGACTATGCCGACACAAGGAAACAAATGTTACGTGAAAATACTGGTAAGCCTTGGACAGGCTCTGAGTAAGGCTGAGCTGCATGCAGGTGGGATTTGCACAGGCGGAAGAGCCCAGGTGCCAAATTCAGTCTCCTGCATGTGGGTCAGGGAGCTGCAGGAGAGAATGGCCTGTTGTGGTCAGCAAGCCAATCAATTTTAAGCTTCAGGTCACAAATTTTTAAAAACTTTGAAAATCGGGTATTGAAAGAGTGTACTTTGGAGATATGGTGGTCTTTTCATCAGTTACAGTCTCTTATTGAGGGCAGAATTTCTTTCAAAACTGTATCCTGTAGTCATAATTTTGATGAAGAAATTACTTTGTGACTTTTTACAGTCTGTGTTGTGAGCCTATATGATCATAATTGTCCCCTCTGGCCTTAAAATCCACTACGCTATTCTTGATAACTAATTTTGCCAAATGCCACAAAGGAATGAAAGAAAATATAAAGGTCCCAAATCCCTTCTGCATGCCCTGTGACAGTTTTATAGATACCTGGCTAAGCTGTAGCATTGCGGAATTATGGAATGAATGAAATTGGGAGGGACCTCAAGAGGTCATCTGGCCCAACCTCACTGTTCAAGCAAGTCCACCTAGGCTCAGTTGCCCAGGACTATGTCAAGGTGACTTCTGAATATTCCCAAGGACAGAGACTCTACAATCTCTCTGGAAAATCTGTGCAAGTGCTAGGTTACCCTCACAGTGGAAAAGTGTTTCCCGATGTTCAGTGGGAGCCTCCTGTGTTTCAGTGTACGCCCATTGTCTCTCGTGCTTTCACTGGGCGCCATTGTAAAAGCCTCTGTCCTTTTTGCATCCTCCCTTCAGGCATTCAAATATATTAGTAAGATTCTCTCTGACTGCTCTCTTCACCACACAAAACAGTGCCAGAACTCTCAGCCTTTCCTTGTTTTAGAGATGCTCTATTCTCTATTCCCTTACTCACTTTTGTGACATTGGTTGGGCTTTCTCCAGTATGTCCATGTCTTATGCTTAGTAGCCCACTACTGGATACAGTACTCCAAATATGGCCTCACCAGTGCTGAGTAGTACCTTTAGTGTTTCCATGGATGAGGGCACCTCCCATGTCTTTGAAAAACCCAGTGTTCCAGTGCTTCACCAACCCCATTGCAAAAGACTTCTTCCTTATATCTAATCTAAATAAAGCTTCTTTAGTTTAAAAAGTCAAGGAAGTTCACTATCAGCATTAAGCTGTTTGTTGTCTCCTGTTTGCTCAATCAGCATGAAGCTGTTTGCCGTGCCTGCCGGGTTTATCTGCGTTCACTGAAAATCCTGTTGAATGTGGCAGTGCAATGATAACGATATTTAGGTTATCATTTGGGGATTTAATGACAACCGAATGTAATGACAATCGGATATTCCAGTGTAGGGAAACATCCTGAACATCATTACAGTGACAGCATACTTAGCTACTCTGATATTTTCAAATAAATTTTATTATGTTTTTAGCCTGATACACCTTGAGAATGTGAAGGTATCTTAATTGTACTAAGTTGCTTAATATTTTACAATCATCTTAGTTTCAGATGGAACTGAGTCTTTGGTTGTATATTTAGTTGCAATTTATCTATCATTCTGGTACATATAGCAGGTATGGTATATCTAGCAGGTATGGTATATCTTGCAGGTATGTGGGTGCTGGTCTACTGTGTATACACACAGAAATACACACAAAATTATAACAAATTACGGATATCTAGAAGCTGTGCTCTCAGTGCTTTCTTGCAAGTCAGAGCACAGATGACCTCAAAGACCTTAACAAGTTAAAATGAGTGGTTTATGACATTGTGATTTACCTTGGATATGAAAATACACACTTTCAAGGAAGTAATTTTGTTTCAAAAGTGAATGGCACCTATTTCATCAGCTGGGAGATTAAGTCATTCTGAGACAGGAAATAAATACTGAGAACTTATGAGAAAATGCCTCAGGCATTGTCTTTCATGTAATAGGTACACACTGACTTTTCTGACAGACATTAGACCAAAATGCAACCTGTTCCAAGGAAGCTAATTGGGGTTTATCATGGCAGCAATCTAAGATGGAGTAGGTCCCACCTGAGAGGAAAAAACAGAATGTTGGCCAGTAGTGGATTTGCACTTTTGCCTGTGTGCAGGACAGTGCTGGTAGTCCCTTACCTGGCATTGAGCCCAGGACCTGCACCCTGCACCTCACAGAAGAGGGCAGCTGACCGTGTGGAGGCTACCACGGCTCCTGGACTTCCTAACATCACTAGACTCTTGCCTAGTCCATCCAATGCTTACAAGCAAATAAGAGTTTGGGGGTTTAATGACACTTTAATTTGCTAGTATATTTTCATTCTAGTTCTGTTGGCAGGATAGTCCTCTTGAGAGAATTAATATTTCCGCTGTAAACCTGCTGTATTATGTATGCAGGTAAAATATGCTCAACCTCCAATAAGAAAACATTTGCACCTAATAATGTGATTTTCAGTCTTTTTTTAAAAAACGTAAGTTCACTGTCCCAGGTCTGTGCTGTCATGGGGCAGCTGCTGCACTTCTATTGCCTATTGAAGGTGTCAGGTTACCTAAGCACAGCTGACTATGGAAGCCATAAACTCGTGTTTCTTTGCTATTACAAAGTAAGTAAGACTGATAAACAGACATTATTTCTGTTTCCCACCCTTTTTTACTCTCTTTGGCGTGATTGTGGTTGGGTTTTTTGGTTGGTTGGTTGGGGTTTTTTTGGGGGGATTACGTCCTCTTTTTTTTTTCCTCTTGAATTTTGGCCAGGCAGCCTGGTGGACCTATTCTTTTTCCTACAAGCAATTGGCTGCTGATTATTTTGTAACACAACTGGACTACAGTCTGAATTTTTTTGAAGGAACAATCTTAGCTGAATACCAGATGAGAGAGAAAGGTATCTTTAACTGCGATTTTTATTTTTTAAAAAAATATTTGCACTTTTCCTTTCTTATTTTTATGAAACTTATTTTTTCCTAGAACTTCATGAAGTTGTGGAGTGGTTTATCAACTCTCATAATTTTTATCTTCCAGTTCACCAATAGGAAAGAAGAAGGAAAAGAAAGGAAGGATCTTATGCTCTTTCTGGCTGAAAAGGCATGTATTTACACAAAAAACTTATTTTGCAAGAAGGTTTTTGTGAAAGATCTTTAAGCAGTAATTTCCAAAGCATATATAATGCTGCCCAGTTCTGAGTTTCTAACTTTCATTTCTTACTGCTCTCTTACTTTCCATTTGTTTTACCACAACATTGCTAGCTTCCATTAATAAATAATCTTGAGGTAGTTATTTTACTCCTTAATACAAAATTCTTCCTTTTTTTTTTTTTATCTTAAGGTCTCTCAATATTTGATACCATCAGAATGTTTGCACATGCACTTTCAGAATCACAGTGTCCAGAGAGCCATAAATCGCATAAGACAAGGTGTTATTTGGAAAAGTCTCTGTCTTTCTTTTTCTCTCTCTCTCTCTTTTTAAACGTTATTTTGAATTATTTTAAAGACAAGGCATTTTCTCTAATAACAATTATGATATTGGAAAAGCATTATTCTTGGTGGTTAAAGGATTACTGAATCATCCGTTTCTAGTATTAAATGTGAAGGTGAGCACTCTTCCAGTATAATAAAAATGATTAGGAGAAAAAATTATTTAAGGACAGATCCACACAAAACATCACTTTAAACAGAAAACTGACTTTCTCACAGATTCTTCCAATTAAGTTTCCTTAGAGGCTGTTTAGAAAAGAAAACATGCTTTAACTCTGATTTCACAACTAGACAGCCCCAAACTTGTCACATATTACAGAAAATAGAACAAATTTGTCAGTGGTGGTTGTATAGATGGAATTGCACCTAAGTCATAGCAACATAATCAATTTTTAAGATCTCTTACAACTTAATACTGCAGAATAATTCAGATGGGATCTTGAGGGTGTGTCTTGTCTAACCTGCTGCTCACAGGAATATCAGTATTGAATTTAGACCACATTGCTCAGAGCAACTGACCAAGGATGGAGGTTGGACCACCTTTCTGGGCAACCCATTCCAATGTGCAATTATCATCACTGCAAAAAACTCGTTTTCATTAGTCTAGAACTCTAATACTTATGGCATTTTCTATATTCCAGTGGCACATATCCTGCAAAACTTTCAGCTTAAAAGCAGGCCTTTCTAGTGCTATAATGTTTCATGAACTCTTTCTAGTTACATGAATTCACTTTAATAATACAGATTAGGTTTATTTACAGATGTAGGCAACATATCAAGATAAAGTGTCCAGCTTTTTATCAGATGTCCTGTAGGTACTGCTCAGCAATTCTATTAATTGTTAATTTAATGTCATGAAGTTAATATGAACTAGTCACATAAATAAATGACAAGAAAATCTAGAGTTTTTTAAAAAATTGACTTTTGTTTGTTTACATCAGAAGATTCTGGTACTCTGCTTTGGAAAAAAATTAATTTGGTTAATTTCACATAACTTTCCTGTTTTTCTATAGCAAAAGGACTCTCATTGAGACAGAATTCTCTTTGGCACCAGAAGTCACTGGAAGAGTACAAAAAATAGTCTGAAGAAAAACAGTCAAAATGAAATAGAAATTCATATAAAGAGAATTAATTTTCTGATTCAATTCAAATCTCTTAATTTCAATCTCTGGATATGTATGAAATGTAAACTTTTTTTTAAAAAAGAAGAGGTGATAATATCAAAAACCATTCATAGATTATTTCTTTCTGACTTTAAGGCTAATCAACAGTCTGCAAGATTCAAGACTAGAGTCTGTCTGCCCATTTTTCTTTGCCTCTCATTCATAACTTGATTGCTTTCCACTGAATGTCTATTTATTGGCAGTGAAATAGTGTAGATAATGGTACTGAAAGGGCACGCATAAAGCATGGTATAAATGGATCAGTACATCTCACAGGTTAAGAAACAGTCAGAGTCAAATGTTAACACACTGCAAAACCTTTGCTGTAGTGGTGGCACAGAGTGCTTGGCCAGGTCTGGGTCCTGCATGATTACCATTCTCTATTGCTCACACAATGTCACAAGTCACACCATCCCATCCTATTCTGGAATTTAGGAAAGTTACAGGCAAGTTACAAAACCTGTGATATTTAAAATACAAAAATCAGGTTCATGCTAACCTTGCTTCCAAGAAGAAGACTTGGCTGATTCTATGCTTACAGGATGAAATGTATTTTTTTCAGGAACAAAAGAATTTAAGACTGTGCTAGAAACATTAAGCTAAATGAGCTGAATTTACTCTGGAATAATCAAGAGATAGAAATTTCTTTTACAACATAATTAGTTCTTTTCTTTAGGTTGTCTTTAGAACGATGCTAGCTCTGCTATTCATCTGGTCTATTTCCAGGAAATGTCTGTCCTCTTTGATTTGAAGACCACTCACATTCACACACAGGAATCAGGACGAAAGAGGGGTGGGACCTCTTGAAATGATGATGTAAGCTCGCATGTAGGTCTAGAGCATTATGAGTGTCTCAATTACCCCCAAATGGTCCCAAACCACTTTGGAAAATCAGGTGGAAAAACTCATTTGGGCTTGTTTATCGGATCCATGATGAATCCCTATACATTGGGATATTAACTTCTTGCAGTCATTTTCAGCCGACAAAACCTGAAAGTGTAAATACACACAAAATATTCTTTGAAAAATTCTGAAAAGGTTGAAATTGTTCAATATTTAACGTTCATTTATTTTGTATTTATTTATGTTCTAAAGAAAAGATGTGATCTTCTCAACAGTGCAAAATTTCTAAAAAGATTTACAGCATACATAACATACCTTTACAAAAATACAGATTAATTCCATGGTGGCCTCTTTTGCACAATGAAACAAGACTAAACAGTCTCAGTAAGAGCTGGACTTTCTTCAGATTTCATATTGATAAAATACTCTATATTCTAGCCTGCTGAGTCCATGTTTCTGAACAACCATAAATAACTCTGTGTCTGATGCTTTTCTGTACAGGCAGACACACAATGACTGTCTGAGAAGCACTGATTCAGAGAATGAGTAGAGGCTTTTGTCAGATTAAAAAAAGCAAATAATACAAAGGTTTCAGCACTAGCAAACTGTATGGTCTTCTCAAAAGATAGAAATAATGAATAAGGGTTTATGTGCACAAACCAGTCATAAAAAGGATCTAGTTAATACTGAGGCATCATAAGAAGCATCATTATCCAAATAAAACCCACTGATGAGATTACTTACACACTAATCAAGCTTTCTAAAATTTATCTGGATAATACGCCAAACAGATCAGTCATTCCTGGCTAAAGGAAGTCTGACATCTGACTTGCTCTCATGTAACAGAGCCTAAATGAATATAGGCTAAAATCTACAGCTGGATGGGCAACCCACACTGCAGTACTTTGCAAAGATAGCTGAAAGACTCATAGTTTCATAAGCACTGCTTTAATGAGGTACCAAGCGGATGTCATAAGAAAGAAGTAAAGAAGTGAACCATTTCTGAGATACGTGTTTCCCAAATGATCCCTGTCCTGTGAATTAGTGCAGTCTAGCCATGCTAAGCCGCAAGCACAGCATAAGCCTGGCTGTGATAATGCACCTGCATCTATTCATGCTCACACTGTCTAAACCCAGCCCTCTCCACAGCACTTTCATTAATTTGTCTTATACTTCACAAGGAGAGAGACACAAATTAATCAAGGCTTTCTGCACCCTTAGGGGCCCATGGAGCAAGGAAAAATGGGGGGGGGGGGGGGCTGTTCCCATGAGCACAGCCAAAGCTCCCCACTTCTAACTTCACATGAAAGTCTCAGAGCCAAAGACCTGCCAAGGAGTGCAAAGCAAGCATGGAGAAACACCAAACAGGTTGGCTGGTGAACTGAAGATCCACCGTCCTTTTCTACTACTTATAACATGATGAAGAACATGTTCTAATTCTCTCTTGTTTTTTCCACACACAAAATGAGTGGACTCAGATTTATTGTAAGAGTTAATCTTCACTGGTCCACTAAGTAGTTCTTATATCATCAGTGTCTCAGCTGCTACAACCTGGGCCAGTCTGTAATTCACTCTCTTTTGTTTCCACGTTTTCTATTTTAAATCCCGCCTAAGGGAAAAAAGCACATATATTTGCCTATTCTAGAAAGAACACAACAGGAAAAATAAAATTATGCTGACTTTTCAGAGAAAGTAGTTATTAGTTGATGTTTGTTCTCTGTCTGATGCAGATTTCTGTATATTTAATTAAAAAATACTTCTTGAAAACTCATCTAAATTTTGTTTTGGACAGAGATTGGAGTAAACGAGGTCAAGATCTAACAGACTAGTACATGTATGAATACTCTGTAATTAAAAATCCAGAAAGAATCTATTAACTTATGCAGAAGGAAACAATACATTATGAAATCCAAACTGATATAGAAAAACAATCTTCATAAGCAACAGTTTAAGGGAAAGGTAATTTAATTTTCTTAGTCCAGAGAACATGGGTAGAAAACCACAACAAGCCTTGGGATGCAAAAGCTCTTTTTCAGGTCTGAAACAGAAGCTGGATAAAATATTCTTCTATCATTTCAGACGCAAGTCTCTATGCTCAGAAAGTTACCCCACTTGCCTAACAGATGGGCTTAGTTCTGCCTACAGATCTTTTCTGCTCATATCAGCCCAAATTATGCTGCCACTATCACTTTGCATGGACAGATAAAAATCCAAAACAACCAGCAAAATCCAGCCCTCAGATATGATCCTGACAGAATCAATTAAAAATGCAGTAGGAAGGTGGTACCTGCTTACTTTAGGAATATCTCTTAAGAGAACTACCTTGATACCTTGATTCCAATACTCCTCAACATCTTTTCCTCAACAAAAGAATTACTTTTGCCTTTTTTTACAAAAAACTTTCTATAAAATTTGTTGTTTCATAAATGTGATGACAAGTGCTTCTTTAGCACCGCAAAAGATTTCAGGATTATTCTTTCTTTTAAAGAAGATGATATTTCAGTGTTTGGGCACGCTGCATGCTCTACTTTTCCCCTACATGTTCAGCTTCGTTGTTGCATTAAAAATTAATCATACTTCACATAATCATCTTGAATTTAGATTTGGATTGCAAAGTTAATGCCATACATGAATATGAGTATCAGTGAAGGAGCTAGAATAGCCACTTATAGGCAGTTAGTGATTTAGAGAAGTGATTCTTCTAACTGTAATGTTAGGGGCTTAGAGGCTTGTTTTTGGCATTTGATTTTGTGCCTTAATCTAGCAAAAATAATCTCCTTTTGCCACTAGCTAAATAACAGCAGAGAGATAAAACATGTCAATGAAAAACAGAGAGATTACTAAAACAATAAGTAATCTAAAAGCTTCTTATTAAAAGCATATTTTAAAATCAAAACATGAAAAGTATAAAATGCACTTTAAAAATATAAGAAATAATTCCTCTTGACAGCTTGATAATAATTTTATTTTCCATTAGATTATAGGATGGTCTGACAAAAATGCCAAATATTTCCTGTTCTCTTTTGATCTCCAATTATGGGTTAAGAAAATTGATATGAACCTTGAGAATAAGTTTCTTGATTTCTGTCAGAGCTTAAAGAAAAGAAATTAAGTACATTAATACATATAAGTACAGTACATAGAAGGACACAATTCCTCCATAGTTGAATATACCCAAAGTGACAGAAAGGATATGGAAAAAATACATGGTGGTGTAATAAGACTAATCTAATTCTGCTTCTGTGGGTATGGGATATATAGACTATCCTAGGCTGACAGAGGGTACTGACTATTACTTGGTCCTTCCTTCTCACATTTTTGACATATTGTGCGTATGCTATAAAAAAGTTTTTAAGAATGTTCTCTGCTGGCTGACCCTCTCTGCCTTTCTGGCAAAGCTCTCCTTTGTCCATCAGGACTGCAATAATTTATTTAGAAGTTGCAGCCTTGAAACTATAAGCCCTTTCATAGTAAAATCGTGCTTCCAGAATGATAAAGAATGAACTTCAGCTATGGAATAAATTCTATACTCTGATGCCTCAAGAACATATTCTCTAACAAAAAACATACTGATGGAATACAGTGATTCTGATGCAAAAGGGCATGCAGTTGCCTTCTCTATTGTTAGAGGTACATGACCAAAAGATATTTCCTACAAGTTGATCCATTTACAGAAAGACATTGTTTTGTGTGGATTAGAAAATAGTGTTCATTGCTGTTTCCTTGGCTGGCCTGTTTATAAAGGCTGTAATTATCTGTTGAAGAAAAGGACAATAGAACCATGAGATAGTGGCATAAACAACAGCAGCTGAGATTTGAAAGCTACTCCAGAAGGCGTAGTATCTTGATTATTGTTAAAGAGTATTGTTAAAAATTATTGTTAAGACATTGTTTTCAAGCGTTGTTCTGGCATGCATCTCCCTCAGTGCTGTGGCTGTATCCCTTATTCGAAGTTATCTGCTATGTTACCACCTGCTCACTCCCTTGGCACAATTGGAAGTGGCCGGAGTAAGATTAAGGTGTTGCTGTACCACATGAGTCTTGCAATTATCCCATACCAGCTCTGAGTTCAGACTTCTTTCCTGAAAGTGAGGTATATTCCTTTTTCAGCTGCCATATTCCAAAATAACCTGACAGTAATCTACAGTGACACTCCTCACTGCGAAATAAATCAGTGAAGAAAGACTCGCAGACCAAATGACTCCAAAACCAGGAAAAACTCACGAGGAATGAAGCAGTAGCATTGCTCACTCAGGCAGCCATTCCTCTGCTGGCAGCAACAGGATATGGTCTGGAGATAGCTCTAGCAAACGCACGTAGAGACATACAAAACTTAAGGGGCTAGTCAGGTTAATTTACCTGTATGATTTCAGCAAAGGTGTAGATATTTGGCAGAAATCCTGTCTTTTCCTGCTTTTGAACATGGAAATTTTGCAAAAGGTTTAAAGTGAACTGCAACACACTCTGAAATGCTACACAGCAGCAAATGTGTATGCGTATTTGTGCAATATGTCCAGACTGCAGAGGTGGCACCTATGGGAAGAGGACAGGGGCTGCCCTGTGCCAGACACAATCATTCTGTCTCCAACAGACGCCACAGGACATAGCTAAGCCCATCAGCCAAGCTAGAGATACATCTCTGAAAGCACATTCCAGAAAGACCAGAACACACCAGACAAGTGCAGGGTAGGGGGAAAAGAAGGTGAAAGAGAGAAAATGAGAAAAAGTAGACCAAACCCCAGGAGCAGATTGAGATGCTCCATGATGAAGCAGATACCCACAGTGCAGCCTATGGGGAATCCTTACTCTGGAGCCGATGTATATTTTCTGATGGAAATACAGTCTGTGAAAAGCCCAGACTGGAATGTGAAAAAGGGTGATG
Organism: Callaeas wilsoni; assembly: GCA_013398955.1. Taxonomy (NCBI): domain Eukaryota; kingdom Metazoa; phylum Chordata; class Aves; order Passeriformes; family Callaeidae; genus Callaeas; species Callaeas wilsoni. Next base: position 108,411 of record VWPU01005962.1, read on the forward strand.
AGGAAAGGGTAACATTAAGTAACAGTCACTTTCTAACCATAATCCCCTATTCACCATCCACTGTGAACCTTTTGATGTGGGTGAAGTTGAGACTGCAGCAGGGAAGTTGGAACTGAGAAAGGAGACAAGGTGTCTTTTAATCTCTTTTTTAAAATATGAAAATAAAAAATATTATGATTAATAATTTATTGTTTCTAATAAGTTATTGTTATCTAAATCTAATTTAATTGGAAGTAAATGTAATCTAACTTCCCTCAAGTTGAAGCTGGTTTATCCAAGGCAGTTTTTAGTAAGTGATCTTCCGATTTTTATTAAGGTCCACAAGCTTTCTTATCCTATTTTCTCCCCCTGTCCTGCTAAAGAGCAGAGTGAGCTGATGAGTGGGCATTTGACTGCTAGCTGAGGTTAACCCATCAAATGTGTCCTTCGAATATGTATCCACTGGTGTCTTGTAAAAATGGGAACAGAAACCTATTGGTCTTGTTTTAATGGTGACAAGGAAATGGATTTTACTCTTTATCTATCAAGCTCTTCCATGCTCATGATGTCACCATGCCAGGATTTTCTCACTGAGTACAAATTCCATAATCTCTCAGTTCCATTAATTTTTCAAATTAATCACATCAAGATTTAATTTTGGCTTTACTGTCCTTGTTGTCAGATCAATATGATAGCAGAAATTATTACTTTTACAGTCTTGGATAGCTGAATTAGGTTTTTAAAGGCTAAAAATAGGAAGCTACATAATGCTACATAATGCATGAATAAGAAGCACCTTAGGGATAGGTTAATATTTAATATTGGTTTGAAGTTAATGTTTAGATTCTAATTATAGTTTGAATTACTAAAAACATGGGTTCAGCCAAATACCAGCAGCTGAACAACGTTTTTTTTATCTTCAAACTGGTGAGAAAGTGTTTGAAAAGGGCTTTATTTTAAGTACTTCTTACATTTGCACTGGAGAGCACTGCATAGGAGTGGTCATAATTTTAACTCTTACAGTTCTATGCTAGCTGGAAATTAGGAACTGGTTAATTAAGGCAGTGTTAGAGCACTGCATGTTCACAGTGGCAATCCAAAAGAAGTAAATTATTTCACATGAACATTCTGTGTTCAGAAATGATAGCCTTGGTCATCTCTTCAGTGGTTTTAAGTCTCCATTTTATTTGGCAGAGTGTAGGGCCAGAATTGCAATGGTGATTTCTTATGCAGAGGTGAGGCAATCATAATATTTGGAGATTCTCCCCTTCCTGACCTGACGGATGCAATGTCTCTATCGATGTCCTAGTGAGATCTGAAGCTATTAACAATAGATGAAGCAGCAGCACCAAAACAGAGCCATTCCAGTCTACAACTCTCTATAGACCAATAGATTTTAGACTGCAAATAAAGACTGACCAAAATGAAATCCTGTTTAAGAGAAAAACACTTGGCTTTCACTGTCTCATTTCCTAAAAAATAAAATAAACCTTCCCCACCCTATTGCATCTATCTGAAGAGCTCTATCTGATGTATTATAAATGATCTGCTTCTTTTTATTAATAAATCCTGACAATTTCTTCAGACTCATAAGTGAACCATTGCTGCATGTTCAAGTGATCATTCTGTCATTACACTATCTCAGACATGAAGTTCTGTTGAATAACTTTCTTAGATTTTGAGGTTATTTGAAAGAAAAAAACTTTGAAGAATGAAATAAAATCTGCATGAATGAAATAATATCCATGAAACGGCACTGTCTGCTTCAGCTTAAAAAGGCCCATAGGGTTTAAAACTGTACTATCCAGTAAATCAGAACAAAAATTACTTACCTAGAAAAGTAGGACTCAAGTGATGAAGGCTGTGTATACATTAACACATGCACAATTACATAACTGTTGAAAGAATATGAGGAAACTATATATTTACCAGTTTTAGTCCAAGTTTTAGAATAGCACAAGAGATTTTAGGATCAAATATTAACTGGTCTTTCCCTTCAGTCTTCTGTCTTAATTTTATTTTTTCAGCTCTATACTCGTTATATACAATAAGAAATTCAGAACTGCTCCATGAAATACCATAATTGTTTTACTGCTACAGAAGGTCAGGCAGTAATATGTAGTAGTGTCAACGCTACTCTGTCTTCCAAACACACTGGTGTAAAAACTGAAGCCTATCTAACTTCTATTGTCATATTCAGCCTCCAAAGCAAAATCCTATGACTTATTTCTGCAGGACACAATCCCTCTGTTAGAATGAGTGATGGCACTATTCTGCTCTTACATAAGTGCTGCACTCTATCTTGTGGAGCAATATTGGGTCCATAGAGCTGAAAAGTATTCCTGTTGTGTTGGGTGCAGGACTGGGCACACATTGTTATAAATAAGACTCTTTCATCATTAGATACAATAACTATCATGATTAAGCATATTTCTACGGGCCCTTAGGCCCATAGAAATCATGGACCTCTCTGTTGGAAGTGACACCAGTGATGTCCATCAGTGCCAGGTATGCAGATGGCTTGTATGAAGTAGACATCTGCCTATTAAAAGTTGGACTAAACTAAAAAATATTATTTAGCTTTTGTTCATTAATCATGACTTGTTACTCCTATTCAAGTTCAAATTGTTGAGTTCTCCAAACTCTTGTTCTCTTTCCATGTGACTGGTTAGATTTCATGCTGTATTTTCACCCCACCACTAGTGGGCCTGTGTGGTGGTTTTGTACAGGTTGATTTTTGGCGAAGAGGGAAGAGAGGGCAGCCACGGAAGTGATTCTCTGTGAGGAGGTACTGGAAACTTCCTCCTTGCCTGGAAAAAACCAATCGCTGGCTGGCTCTGAAAATAGGCATACTACTAGACCAATCAGAAGACTGATAATGCCTCTATGATAACATATTTAAGGAAGGAAAGGGGACGGGAAGCTCTCTTTCTTCCTGCCCTCTCATGGGTGAGGGAGTGTCCAGGAGGGAGTTCTCTGCCAGGACAGCGGGGCCCTTCCCGGTGCAGCTGCCGAGATCCTGCCGCTGGGGGTGGGGGGAGCCATCCTGGCGCCGCAAGCAGCCTCGTGGCCAGAGCCAGTAGCAGCCTCGCAGCCTGCAGCTGCGAGCGGCCGGGGCCAAAGCAGCCATGTGGCTGCCACCATCTTGGCATGGCCAGCAATGGACTTAGCCTGCCTGGCCACTTCTAACCTGCCGCACCACAGGCAGAGGGACAAAAGCAGCTGCAGCAGCTTCTCCTTTCCAGTTCCTCACATGAGGACAGACACTAAATGGAGCCAACGCCAGAGCGGCCGGCATGGTGCCGGCAGAGACCACATGACCAGCAGTGAACAGCATGGCATATAACTGTTTGATGCTGAGCCTGGACAGAATTAATTTTCAATGTTACAGAATTCTATAAAAACTTTCCAGTTGATGAAACTTCAAAACAAATGAACCAATGAACACCAATTCCCCCTGAATCAGAGAAAAGAAAAAAAGGAGGAAACATGTGAAAGGAACAACATGGCAATACCAAGGTCAGTGCAAAGAAGGGAGAGGAGAAGGAGGAGGAGGTGCTCCGAGCAACGGAGCTGAGATTCTTCTGCAAGCCAAGGTGAGGACTATAATACAACAAACTATTTCCCCATAACTCATGATCTGCATGGAGGGGATGCAGAATTCACCTGCAGCCCGTGAGAAGAATGGTTCTCATGCTGGAGCGTGTAAATGCTGAGAAGCTGTGATAAAAAGGCTTAAACAAAGAGAAAGAAAACCCTTACCTCCACAGAAAGAAGACTCTTGCTTTTATGTTAAGACAGTGCATCCTTAAAAGACTGTACCCCATGAACTTCTTGGCCCACGAGGAAAAAGCAGTTGTGGGAAGACTGCTTGACTCGTGGGAGGGACTCACGTTGCAGCAGATTTTTCGGGCGGGAACCACTCTCGTGAAATTTTGAACCATGCTGGAAAAGTTCACAAAGAACTGTCTCCCATGGGAAGGACCTCATGGCACAGCAAAAGAGATTCCTCTCCTTAAATGAACTGAAAAGGTAACAAACTAAACAAAAAATCCCCATGTTTTATCTCTGTGCACTGTTGATAAGAAAAAGTCAGAGGGGTGGTGGGGGGAAGGGAGGTGTTTAAAGGTTTGTATTCCTTGTCATTACCCTCATTTAATTCTGTTAATAGATTTTTCTTTATACTTTCTTAAGGTCTTGAGCCTGTTTTGCCCTTAAAGTGTTTGCACCTAATCTTTATCTCACCCCACGAAGTTTTTAAAAATTGTTCTTTCCCCTCCTCTGCTCAGCTATAACAGAGGAAAATGAATAAATGATTTTTCCTGAGTGCACTAGCCTTTGACCAGTGTCCAACCCATGACAGCCTGCCTACCTGTATCTACTGACCAAAAAATATAGATTTTATTGACTTACATCGCAGAATATTGACAGTAAAAATCAGCTATGCTGTGGTTATAATCAAAACAATTTAATTTTCCATCCTCTGTTGTTGAAAAGGCTGATGTGTCCTGTACAGAAATGGCCTTTTTCCATATAAAGTTTTTGCACAACTTGTTAGAATTTTATATCAGATACTTTGCAGTGGTAACTCAGTTCCAGAGGACTAATGTAAGTTACCAAGACTGACTTGCTATGAGCAAGATGGCAGATTTTATGGAAAACTTGAGCAAATATTTACAGAAAATCTTCAATAAGAAATTGCAGATCTAGGAATCATAAAGAAAAGACTAAAAGTAGTTTAAATGAGGCTTTTAAGTCAAGCTCTTTTATAAAAAAACTAATTTCTGCTGCGCAAGTTAGCTTATAATGAGCTTTTAATAGAGCATGAAGGTTTCTTTGTTTGGTTTGATTTACTTTTTATTTTAAGCCCTACATTTTTGGAACTCCATGTCCAATAATTCTTGTAAAATAGCCATGTTATATGCAATCTGATAATTTTTCATTCATCTTTAGGCATCATTTTGGTTTATCTTAGTGGTCTCAGGTGAGGATTGAAGAAATTTATTGACTGTGTGTTTAGTAATGCTCCACCCTTCCTGCTTCATAATTCATATCATCCATAGATTAAAAATTTTTAAAAGTCATCAAAATAGCAATTAATGAAAAATACTACTGTCAGTGAGAAAGCAATTGCAGAGATACATGAAAAACTTGAAGTTATTCTGCACATCAGTTTGCAGGACATTTTCACTGGAGTTTTCATTTGGAGTCTGGTTATAAATTCAAATTTTTTTCACTTTTTTTTGTCTATTTTTTTCTGTTACTAAATGGTACTTTTCATGGATATGTAATAAAGCCATTAGATACAGGGTTTAGCCTATAAAATGGCTTCTTCATTTTAAAATACATATAGGCGTGTGAGTGACGTGAGATGTCCTAGATAATATAAAGATTAGAGTATTTACCTTTGCTGCTGCCTTTTTTCCCTAGCTGAAAGGAGCAACTCCCCTAGCCTGGGAGGCAGAAAAGGTGATAAGATAGCCCTTGTCGCAGGTGCAGGTTTTCTGATATTGTAAGGCAGGGGAGTGAACTGAAAGTCTTGAAATCTCAAGTGCTAGATCCTACTTCTTGCTTTTATACGCAGTGTGAAACATTAATTGGCATAGTCCAGTGCCTGTTCTGTTAATGAGATGTGTGCAGGGGTGCAGATGTGTACGCAAAAATGTCATTTGTGGATCTCAGCCAAATAGTTATGGGCCAAAGCTCTTGAGTAATGTTAACTTAGTGGCCTTCATAAGAACACTGTTTTGTTGTTAACTGGCTGAAATTACATAGTGCTGTAACTGAGTCAGAAGAAAATAATGCATGATTTCCTTTCCAGAAATGCCAATGTGCCAAAACCCCCTGAAAACTACCCTTTAAACTTTATTAGGTATAGCTGAGTTAAAGGAAATACTCTGAGTATTAACAGGCTAGGCAAAGAAAAAGTAGTTTGTGTTTTGAGGGAAAAATAATTCATTAAAATGTATCTGTTCAGTTACTTTACAGGTGCTCCTTGGTGCTTGCAAAGGTCAGTCTTAGCACCTGAGATTTAGTAGCTGAGAATAAATTGCATGTGCAAAATATATTAAGTGGAGGGAGATATCCATGAACATTTAACAGAACCAAGAGTCTGTAAAAAAAATTAGTATTATGCAACAATGTTTCTTATTTCTTTTAGTTCTGTCCTTTCCTTCTACAAATTATACTACAACAAATATTTTTTTTTAAAATTAGGCATTGATAATGCTCAATATAAAATGTACTACTGATGCTATGACAAAATAAGTTCAGCATTAATGTATTCTTTCAAAAACTATATAGATTTCAAAGAGCTGCTTACATTGTATTGACCTATTTATTTTACTTTAACGTCCTGAATATAGAGAGAAATAATGGATTAATGGGAAAAATATGTGGGTTCTTTCTCCTTAGGTGCAGCCTGGCTCTGCTCCAGCAAAGCTCCCAACTCTTAGCACTAAATTAGTCCTAGAGATTTGAGTACAAAGGCCCTTGAAATGTCAGGCCCTACAAATTTACAGGGCAGGATTTTGCAAATGTGTAAACCCATGTATCTTCCTTCACTGCTTTGGTGGAATTAGTCTGGTTTATGCAAGCTGAAGATTTATCTCAGTACAGACTTTAACAGGACATCTCCCAGGTCTTCCCTACCAAAGGCAAGTAATCATTGCTCAGGAGAGCAAGAGCTACAGAAGAAGCTTGTTAAGAGAGCACTGGAGCTGAAATGTGGTCTAACATCATATAAGAATCAGAGAGAAGGAGAGTATTTCAGCTGGGTTTGACACATCCAAGAACTGTTTGTGAAATAAAAGATTGTAGTAAACACTCCACTCCATAAGCTAAGGACTTATAGAAGGAGGTAAAATGAAAATCATGCTGTAATTACGGAGCTTGTAGTTTTGTCATTCACATATATATACTGAATATCTTTTCCCAGGCATGGCTCTTACAAAGAATGTTTTGCACAGCATAGATGAAAAAGCTAAAAAGTTATACAATTCTTAATATGCATTGTTTTCTTTTCTTTTGCTCAAGCTTTTCCACTATTTTGCAACAATAATTTATCCCGCATTTTTTGTGGGCAGCTGTGTTTTCATAAGTAGAACAAGTAATTTAGAAATTCACTAAATAAAATTTAATACTGTCACAAAATAAAATATTAATACTGACACAGCATTCTTTAGTAGAAGCAAAGAGAGACTTCTTGGCAATTTGCTACTGATTTAAACAGGACTTACAGATATATATGCGTGCATAAATATACGTGATAACAATAGAAATATTAATACACTATATAACATGCTTGACTGAAGCAGAGGATTCAGAGGCTACCAAGATCTCCACTTATACAGAATTGCAGAGCTAAGCAATATATCTGTAAGTGCTAGTACAAATTGGTTTGTGCAACATTCAAGAAGCATAGAAATCTGTGAACCGCTGAAGTGTTTAAAATGGGTAGCAATTGTTCCACTGGCATATTATTTCAAATCATTCCAAAGTTGAGATGTCATGGATTCAAACAGTTCGTATATAAAACTGGAAATAAGACAAAAACAATTTGTTAGAAGAGAAAAAATTTAATGTATTTCCTTTAATGAAATAAGTAGAAATTCTTGCAGTTTAGTATCAGTAATGCTGGACATTAAAAAAAGTTAAGGAAAACATAAGAAAAAATTAAGAACATTATAGTTTATTAGTTTTAATTAAACATTTAGGAGAGTCTTTCAATTTTTGGAGCAGTGCTGAGTAGAAGTGATGCTTGCTATGCACTTAGATTAGTCTCTGGAGGCAGAGTGTGTCAGACACCATTTTTGAATTGCAATCATCACTCCTTGCCCAAAGAAGTTTGTAATTTACTGGTCTCCTGTCCTAAGAGAAAATCACTGCCTTTCCTTCTCCAGGCTATCCTGCATATTATGGTCCCAAAACAGGCATGGAGTTACTACCTGTTCTGTTCTGCCTCTCTCATCTCCTTGGAGTTCAAGTTCCCTGGAAGAAAATGGAGCAAAAAGCCAGACTTCCTTCCATGTGACCTTCATGTGAAGAGTAATTAGTAAGAACAGAGATCTTAGGCATATGCCAAGTCATAATATAATTCTTCATTAGGTTTATCTTCAAGAACCTTCTCATCATGGGTCCTGTTATCTGAAAATATTGGTAATTTAGTGAGATACATTTGTGAAAGAGACCCTGATGTGATCCCCTAGGTGATTATGCAACCAGGAAAGAGACAATAACCCCTACCAGTCTGCTTCATAATATTTTACAAAACAGGAATCCCTTGCTCCTCCCAATCACCACATTTTCTGTGTTGCTTTAAATTAAAAAAATAAGCAAAGTTTGGCTTTGTTATGAAAGGGTTAGTTGACACAATGAGCAAACTCCCAAGTGCACATCTTCTTTCTTATTACTTTACCCAATACAGTTATTAGTCGTTTAATCTGATCAATAAATATGGCAAGATGCTCTGGTAAGAAAGTTAAAAAACACTTTGGAGCATCTATAAATAAATTTCCATAAGTAGAAAGCTTCATCTTCAAAGACCACAAGCCCACAAAACCCTTTTCAGCACATAAAACCACTATAAATCTTTTGCATAAAAACCCCCCAAAAAAACACAAAAAAAACAACCAAAAAACCAACCAACCAAAACAAACAAAAAACCAAAACCAAAACAAAAAAACCCAAACAACAAAAAAAAAACCAAACAGAAAAACCAACAAACCAAAAAACCCACAAACCAAACCCAAAGCAATATAAGGCACTAAATCCATATTTTTCAGGGAGAAAGAACAGAGTATGAAGGGCAATTCTAACATTTTCAGTCCGTCTAATAACAACAGCAAATGATTTGTAAGGTTTAAATGCACAGAAGCAGTACCATTCAAAGAAGCAGTTAAATTTAGCAATTGCATGCTGAACTGATCATCAGCTTCATAATAACTGCAAAAATATCATTATGGCTCTATATTTTTAATCTAGACAATTTTGACTTCTTCTGTGGGTATTTATTCAAAGTCTGTTGGGCTTTCAAAACTGGAAGCAATAGAATGCTGGAGCTTGGCTTCAATGATCACAGCCTATATCCATTTTGGAAAAATAAGCACAAATTGGAAAGACCATATTTGAATCAAGTGCAAAGACCTAATTCATATCTCTTCACATACTGTGAGCACTATTTTAAAGCTTTATAGCCAAGTATATTCAAAAGCAGGAAGGTCAAATATCACCAGGACTTTTTTTCCTGATTAGACATTGAAGTGCTGAGAGAGATGCTTGCAACAGCCAATGCAAACGTCACATAAAGGCTTTTCAAGCACCTGAAACATTGAACATCTTCAAGGGTAAGTGGCATTGGCAGTAGTTTCATTCAATGAAAACTATGAACTGGAGGTTTGAACATTGAGGGCATGAATTCAGAGTCTGTGATAAACACAAAATATCAAGGGAGAGGGGGAGGATTTTTGTTTTGGAGCATTGAGCCCAGTAACTCTGATTCAGTAGCATCAGTTACTCAATCTATTCCTCATGTGGGGAAAATATTTATTCTGGCAAGATTCTCCCACAAGGGCTTAATGCAGAGGAAATAGTGCTTGACAGAAAATAATTTCTTTTTTTCTCCATAGAAACCATTCTATTTTGTTGGCTTCCCTTTTTAGTCCACAGAGCATTGAATAAATGTGTCAGTTAATTCCTTAGGCCTTATAAAGAAAATTTTACCATGATTGATTCAATAAAAAGTGAGGTAGTCTCTTGTTATAGTATCAGCAAAGTTGATGACTAGTGAAAATAATAATTTAAACCGCACAGATCAAATTAAATTGGGGTTTTTCAAATGTCTTTGATCACAATGGACTGAGAAATGTCTTTATTGTAGTCTATTGAAAGGTACCTCTCTGATTATCTTTAAGTGAAAGGCTTGATATGAATAAGTTTTAGAATTTTCTAAAAGATTTCATACTATAGTAAGGAAAGAATTCTATTAACTCTTTTTTTCCGAATAAAAGAAAGTCCTTGTCAGAATACCAGTAAGAAAGTGACTTTTCTCCTCTACAGTACATTAGGCCTTTATATAATTACTGCCTGAATCATAAAGGAAACTTGGCTTGCAGGTCATTTGAAATAGGTTTCTGGGAAGTAAATAACTGTGCCTATTAATGCAAAAAACAGCTATAGACATGTTGGCACTGGAATAACAGAAGGCACATGAGAGCAACTTTATTCAATGGGAGTATGTATTCATACACTATTTCTATATTCTTCAGACATAACACTGAATATAGAGTAGGCAGAGTTAGTGTTCTCAAATACACTAATAGCTGCATTAACTCCACATATTAGTCTTTAACTACCACTTTTGTCTCTGTGGCAGTGCCATTTCAACTCACTTTCAATACAGTCAAGTAGAGTTTAGAACAGGGCAGGACAAGTATGACTTTTTTTTTTTTTTTTTCCCCAAAATTAGATTTCTCAGTGTTAACAGAAATTAAATCTTCATAGTCCTCTATCAAACTCTTCTCAAGTCAATGGTAAATCACTGTGCTGGCAGGGTAAGTCACCCCCTCATGGGAGGACCACAATCTCACCTAGTTTATTGAGCTGTTGACCTGAATGTGTGACCAAATCAAGAACTCCACAGGCCTGAAAATACACAGATTCTGCAAGATGATGAGTGACAACGTTACGTAGCCTTCTTCCAGTTAGCAGACTTAACAGGAGGCTTTGATCAAACTAGAATGCAAGATTAAATTGAACAATTCTGTTCCATGTCACATGTTATTAACATACTGAGGGCCAGCTGAGAGCCCAAACATGGTAGAAAATCAGAGTGGCACTAAGCATTACCTGGCTTTAAGCAGGCCTGTGGCTGCTCTTCTTCATGCTGATGATTTAAGGAAAAAGCATTGCTCCGCAGTTAGAGACAAAATTACAGGTTTCTGACTTACAAGATCCTCAACCTGAATTGCATACAAATTTAGAATTTGATTTTTAAACTATATATGAGCTTGAAATTAATCAATATGTTGACATCATCAGATGCCTTCTCAGAAAGAAGGAAAAGTCCTCTAGAACTTGCAAAACAAACACATAAATCTTTTCACTCTACTGCTATTAATTCCGGTGACACATTACCGATCTTTTAAACTTAATATTACAGCCCAGACAGAGATATAAGCGAAATTTGTAAAAATATTTTCTGGAGCATTTCAGCATTTTTACTAACATAAAAGTCTGAATTTTTCAGCTGAAATACTGTTATGGGTTCTTCCATAACGTGGAAACTGCCTCTACTTTCTGTTTAATCAAATCTGAAGGCTTGTGAACACATCTTGAACGGATGCATCATCTAAAAGTACACCTATGTTTTTCTTGAATGTTGGACTTCATTGTCATCAAATATTAGGAGGAGTGTCTGTGCCAGTTTGGACACAAATCCAGGAGGAAACAACGCAAAAGGGGCGTCTCTCTCGCTCTCCTGCCTGCCAGGCAAGCAGGCGCTGGCAGCCCCTCTCCCACAGGTTCGGGAAAATAATTTCTCAGATGAAAATGAAAAAAACCCTATTTATTGAACAAACAGAGTCCCCTGCTGTCACAGGGCAAAAAAGGATATTGAAACCCCCTCCCCCGTCGCCTGAAAGAGGACTATGGATTTTAGAGTGCTTTCTGTAGATAAAACGTGCAGTCCTGAGCTGGGCCGGGCCGGGCCAGGCAGGGTCCAATGATCCCCTTGGAGGGTCCCGCCGAGCAGGTCCAGAGATGGTAGCTGGGCTTGGACAAAGAAGCAAGCTAAGAACAGTTCAAAAAGGAGCAGAAGCCACTGAGGGAGATCACAGTCCGTTCTCCGCTGAAAGCTGAAGAAGCTAGAAAGCAAAACTCTTCTGTTTGCCCTTCTAACTGGCAGAAAAATGTAAACATTAAACATTCTAATTGCAAGGTCAAGATAGCCAATTTGTAGAGTTCTCTCAGCTTCTCTCTCCCCTCTTTGCAATTTAAAGGTACACTAGAAATCAAGCAGGTGATGGGGAATACGGTGTTGTCATAGAATCACTTCAAGACACTGTCATCTATTTGAAGGATATTGAAAGGAACAGGCAGGCCCTGTACCAAATCAACACAGGATTTTGAGGCTGGTGCCATTGGTAGAATTCTGGGAGGTTTCGGTCAGAATATGGTCTATACACCACCTGGACTACTGATACTTTCTCAGAGGGGAGAAAATCTGAGAGGCAAGAAAAGGGAGTTTGAGCAGGAGCTAGTAGGACTCATTGACAGATCTTAAAACTAGATTGGAAGGGGAAAAGGGAAAAAAGCAGTATTGCCAGAGATAAACAGTGGGATGGCACACCAAATCTTGAGGAACTGAGTGAGAGTCCAAGCTGTCAATCTGCTCCGTGAGGTATTGGCAACAACAAACCACACCTGAAACCAGCACATGCAGCATGAGGAATGAGCAAGATGAGCGCAAAGATTTGGCCCAGAGAAATGACATCATTGGTACAGGTAAAACCTGGTGGGATGAGTGAGTCCTGTGACTGGTGTGGATGAGGAATGTTTACAGGCTCCTAAGGAGGGACAGGCAGGGCACATGAAGCAGTGGGGTGGCAAAGTGTGTGAAGGGGTCCTGCAGCGTACAGAGCTCACAGCCAGCATTGGTGTGGTTGAGAGTGTCTGGGTAAGGATTAAGGGACAAACAGATAATGTGAATGGAAGATGACGGCACCAGTGAATTATTCTTCAAGGAACAAAGGAACATCTCTAAATCAACTTCCCTTGTTCTTATCAGAGATTTCAACTTCCCAGAGGTTAACTGGGAATATCACATAGCTGGCACAGATGATTTTTCAAGTCTGGAGGATTCTTAAAACACCTGGATGATAATTTCATTGAACAGATATTAAGGGAGTCAAGTAGGAATGATGTCCTCCCCAGTTTGTTGCTGGTTAATAGAGTCTCCTGAGTGAAGTGGTGGTTGGTGGTTGTCTTGGCCACAGTGAACACAGTGAAAGAAAAGCTCATAAATAGCTACCTATACTGAAAGAACTTTTTGAAATGCAATTTCACCATTCCTAGCCTCACTATCTGCTTCATTTAATAAATACATTTACCAGCTGGAGCCAGATGACAAAATTAACAACTAAACTAAAACATCTGGTGTACTTTTGGAAATGAGACTAAAATTAAGTAGTGGGGGGAAATAGGCAAAGATGAGCTTAAATGGAAAGAATTTAATTTTTTTAAGTACACAGGGCTAGAATTTAGTTTTGTAGAAGGAGCTGACAGAGAAGCAAGATTTTTCTAATTCCCAGTGATATATCTACTGCCTTCTTAATTGCATGTGTCCCACCAGCTGCCTGTTTCTCGTGAGTGTTAGGTTCTTTCACAGGAAAACACATTTCCACTTGTCCTTAAACAAAAGACAGTCTCCTGTTTATTTCCATGGTCAGCTTCATTGAAGGAAGAGAAAAATTAATGAAGAAATGGGCAGCAGATAAGATTTTACATGTAGGTGCACGAGCACATTTACAGCATTTTTATGTTTTTTATAAGATAGAGATAGATTCAGTAGGGTAAGAAAATATTGAGTGTCTGTGAAAGTTGTTTCAAAAAGAAGAGTTTGACTGCAAGCTATTTTTAATTTCCTTTTAATAATCCAATAAAATTGTTCCAAGACTATATAAAAGTTTCTTCAGAAGACTGTCCTATGTTTTCAGAAAATGGAAATTCTTCAGTAAATCTGGGAAACATTTGTAGCATGAGACTCTTCAGCTCAGCAGTTCTTGTGGAATATACTAAGAAAGAATAGGAAAACTTTGTTAGGTAAAGGATTTGTTATCTTTTTGGAGGACAGAACTTAGAATACTACAACTAATTCATAAAACTTATCTGCATCTCTATATTTTTTGCATCTAAAACAAAAGGTAAATGCACAGATGAGTATTTCATTCACCAAAATAAAATGCAGTATTTCCTGGTGTAGAGGGAATTATTGCAGCATAATTTCAGTGATGGAAAGATATAGCACTTAGACTTGCTGCCAGGAGATAACTAATGTTCACCTTACATTTTATACTATCATTTGAACTTATAATGGAAAGAGAAAGATTTTTTGCCTTGATGGAGTATTAAAAGGATGAGGTAAGGCAGGAAAAGTGATATCTTACTTTTTCTGAATTCCATTTTGAGCAAAAGGAAAAACAGGAGAGATGGAAGGTTATTTTATTTTTGTGGCCCCACATTTCAAGCACCTAAAACAAATTATAGAATCATAGAAAGATTTGGATTGAAAGGGACATTGAAGATCATCTAGTTACAAATACCCTGCCATGGACAAGGACACCTCCCTCTAGGCCAGGTTGCTCACAGGCCTTGCAGTCTGGCCTTGAAAACTTCCAGGGATGAGGCATCCACAGCTTCTCTGGGCAATCTGTTCCAGTGCCTCACCACCCTCCCAGTAGAGAACCTCCTCCTAATACCTAATCTAAAACCACTCTTTTTTAGTTTGAATCCGTTTCCTCTTATCCTGTCATGACTTTGTAAATCATGCCTCTCTCTTTCTTGTCAGTTCCCTTTAGGTACTGGAAGTTCACAATTAGATCACCCCAAAGCCTTCTCTTCTCCAGGCTAAACAAACTCCATTGTCTCAGCCTTCCGTTATATGAGAGGTACTCTATCCCTTCTTGGCGTCCCTGCTCTGGACTTGCTCCAACAGGTCCATGTCCTTCCTGTGCTGGGAACCCCAGAGCTGGATGCAGTGTTCCAGCTGGGCTCTCACCAGAGCAGAGCAGAGGGGCAGAATCCCCTCCCTCAACTGCTGCTCACGCTGCTTTAGGTGCAGCCCAGGATACTACTGATTGGTAATCAGTTAGAAGCAAGAGAGAGACATGGAGAATAACAAAGTGTTTCCAGACAAGGCATGGACAACTCAGGCAGGACAGTATGGATTTAACACCCTTAAGCAGGAATTTATAAGAATCAAAGCAGATGCAACATTGTTTTACTTTGCTAAGTTCTGCATAATTTACTAGAATATGAAGTATAATTACTTGAATGTGTGGAACAATATCAAATGCATTGCAGATGCTAAGATTGTAGCTACACTGGGAAATGGGAAAGAACATTTATTAGCAAGAGCTGAAGAAAATAAAGAAAGAATTTTTATCCATCTTCTCTCAAATTTAAAATGAATCCAAGTGAGTGTCTCCGATGAGTACCTGAATTTCTGTTATGACAAATAAATGTTTCATAACATTGTTTTCCTTACAAAAGGTCAATTAGAAGAAACTGTGGAAGATAGGGCAAAGTGGTTTATTTTTCCAGTTTTGCTTCTCTTTCTGCTCCCTTCAGAATGTGAGTAAAACCCAAAGCCATGCTACTCAAATTTGTTCCTTCAGGCAGTTTCCTGGCTTTAAGATTAGCTTAATCTTGTGCTTTGCTCCAGTGTTTACAAGGCAGCTGGTAAATAGTCTTACTCTGTCAATCAGCCTTCCTGGAAGAGTAAGTCACATGAGGGCAAGGGATTTCTCTTTTGGATGGGTGGCCAGGAGGGATAGGAAGGCCAAAACTGAAGGTCAGGATCATGTTGGCAGATGTTAATTTCATGAGCATCTCACTATTAGGGAGAAAGAAAGAAGAAAGGAACACCTCAGCACTATTGTTTTTACTCAAAAGCAAACAAGCCAAAGTACCATAAAGGGAGAGATCTAGAGGTTCTCAGCCATGACAAAATCACACTGAAGAGTCAGAAGCTAACATGCATGAAATCAAAAGTTTATTTTTAAATAAGTATTATACTTTTGAATGGTCTTACATGGATAGCTCAGTTATTTAGGAAGTTCTAACTTCTTTTCAGCAGCATCAACTATAAAGAGACTAACTTAAAGGTAAATTAACTTAGTAAGTCAAGGCTGTTATTTACTTTTTGTTGTGTCAACCTTAGTTTTGTAAGGTAAAACCAGACAAGGCACTAGCTATGACAGTGAGTTGTATACATCACCTTTACAAAGCTGCAACAAGTAAAAGAAATAATGCAGTTTTGAACCTGTGGTTGGCACATTTCTCCCTCTATTTGTTCCTGAATGTACTGGGGAGGAAGCAGAGAGAAAATTTTGCTTTGCCTAAATTTACTAAAATAGAAATACATAGGAGAGTTTCAAAGCTTTGCAAGACAATGGTAGAGGACACTGCTAGCAAAAGGAAAAAAATGACAGCTGTTTAACTTGATTCTGCTGTCAATTCAGATGGAAAAGAGGAAAAGACAGTATAAGGAGAAGAACATTTTATTTAATATCCAAGTGAGTAAGATTAAACTTTTACAACAATCTGACATTTTCTCTTGAAATTACTTTAGTCATCATGAGAGGATAAACTCCTAAAAAAGGAAGTCAACAAAGAAAGACAAATAGAGTAGATAACTTTCTCACTCTTGGGTCTTAAAATATATTGTTACATCTTTCTTACAATTCATTTTACGGGGAAAGAAAAAAGATTAATTTTTAGAGAAAAATAGAGAGATGAAAATAAGGATCAAAATGCATATTAGAAGATATTAGTGAAGAAAATGCAAACAAAGTTAGCACTTCAAAATCAAATTTCACCAAACTTTCAAGTGTATTTTTCTAACCTTCTTGGTACAGAAGGACTGATGGATTTTCATTCATTTGGAGTCAAAAGCTGTGGAAGAACTGGAAAGGAAATTTCATTCTGGCAAATATTAAAATGAGTTCTTGCCTTTTTGTAGAATCTACACTTCAACAACATGCATAGTCTTCCCTTGGCATAAATCCAAATCTCAGCTTGTTTTCTTTCTCTAATGTGTGTTTGACTGCATTTATGATGTCAGGATGCTTTCTACAGTGAATGATGAAAGTGATACTAAACACCAATAACAGCCCAGGAACGGGAATGCAACACTGAAGGAAAAAATGTTATTTTCCTGCTGTTGCTTATGACAAAAAAGTGCAGTAAAACAACAGTCATCGTATAATATTTACCTCATTTTCCTGTTCTTATAATTTTATTCTGAGCTAAGGCCAACTATAGCTAAATATTTTTAAAGAAAAGGAACAAAACCAAATGCTTAAATCGCTAGGCATAATGTAGTACAACAGCGTTGTTTCAGCTACTATCTCAATAAAAGGGGTTAATTTTATCTTGAGTATTAGCAAGTTGAACAGGAACTAGATATGTTTTATTCCTTTCTTTTTTAATGTTTTATCAATTAGGCTACATACTTCAACCTGTAATGGCACACAGCTATGCCTGATAGAGACCAGTGAAATGAAAGATGAATAGTTTCCAATTCATTATTTTATCTCCAAAGACCATGAGATGATTTAAAATTTATTCAGTTGAGTGAAGTGCTTTATTCTTTCTCATAATATGGTATTTCCTCAAACCGAGAAGGCCCAACCCTGCTCTGTTTTCATAGTTACCATACATGTATTCCTTTCCACTTTGGTGATATGAGATCACAGCTAGCCCTCTCACTTCAATCTGCTTCAGAGTATGTTTTACTGTGTCTCTCAAAACTACTTTACTGTTTGTCCTTCAGCACATGCACAGAAAGCTTTCTCTAACAGAAGTGTCTACAGATCCCAAAATTAACGTAGAATGGCTTAATAACTTGAGAAGAAAGAAAAAGTCTAGACATCTGCATCTGAAAGTGAAGCATAAAGAACTATAAACAGCTCAAGCTCGAAAATGCCTAGAAGCAATTACAAAAGCAATATAAATTGTGGGAAATGTTGGGTTCATACACTGATTTCAACAACATTCATGAAAAAAATGGTATTATTCCAGGATACATGGAAATGTGTGGTGTACTGGTTCACTAGACCTGCCACAGACTTTCCGGATGGAAACATCACTGGTGTTTCCACCTTCCTATCTGCACACCTGGCTAAGACCAATGAAAAAGCTTGTACAATACATTCCTGACTTTCCAATGGAAAAAAAATTTCTCTGATTGCCTTACTCCTTAGAGAATATTTTAATTTTGTTATATTTAATAAAATTCCAGATTAAGAGTGATTAAGGCATAAAGGAGAGAACTGAAACAACTGGGCCCACTTGGTGACTCCATTACACATCACCCATCTAAACTCTTTCTCAAGCCTTCGTCTATACAATGAGTGATACTTCCCTGCTTGCACAGAGTGATGGTTTTCAAGAATGATATGCTATAAAAAATAGTTTGAGACATAAACAGACATGAGAGCATGACGCACTTTTTGCTCCTAAACAAGGTGAGTTTAATAGGTACTTGGCTCCCTTCAGTACATTTTTCTCTTTTGCAGGCTGTCTTTTCCTTTATTCTCATAGAACAGCAAACTTTCCTGTTTTGAGTCCTCTCAGCAGAGCCTCATATTGCACTAGGAATTGAAGGCATTTTGAAATATAATTTTTATTTTTCTTTCTGTGTCAAAAGACTAAAGGCCTTTTGAATTTAACATATATTACAACTTCAGAATCCCCCTTATCATATCATATGTTTGACACAATTGATTGACATTTTCTATCTATTTCCAGGTCAGATATTCAAGTGATCAGAATCTTTTTGCAACAGACTAAATAATATTACTGTTACGAATGGGTGTGAGGGTTTAGCTAAGTCTCTGCCTTTTGCCCAGGCCTCCGGCAGCAGGCAGTAGCTTTATTGGGGTGGCCAGCACCTCAAGAAGCACTTTCATTCGCAAGTTCTTTAATAATGGCTGATTCGGTCTATTCTAGAATGAATTATTTATTTAATAGACACAAAACTGACAGACATAAGACTTAAAACAAACTATATACTACACAAGAATAAGAATAAAAAGAAACTACTAGTAGGTATATACAGCGTGAGGTTAAAGGTACCATTAATATTACAGCTAGCGAAGATATAATATAACTTAGGATCCAATGTATCTTACCATCCAATTGTTGGTGGGGCACACATCGAGATCTTTTCCCTCAGTTCCCAGGAACGTAACCACGGAATCTGCGTCCAAACTCCAGGGAGAAGTCGCCCACACTCTCAGGGTGTGTGTGTAGAAGGCTTCTGCCTCCATGATAACTCGTGTGTTTTTTATAGTTTGTAAAACAGTGTCTCTCAGACAAGAATATTTCTTTTATCTCTTTCCACATCTGCTCTCCAGACTAAGATGTTGATTCTTAGCTGGGGCTTGAGTCCTTTTGGCACCAGAGAAGACCCCTTGCTGGGCCTTTCAGCCCCTGGGTTATCTCTTCCATATCTGCACCAACCATTTGTGGTAGAGAGGGGGAGGATATGTCCTGCCACAATTACGTTTTTAATTTTTGTTTTTAAGAGAGACACATACCAGGTCCTATTTATCCACTTGTATAATGTGTACAGTATTACTGCTTGTATGGAAAAAAGACCTCTCTTGAAATTAAATAATGCATTTTATAGAATGAATGAACCACTAGGTTAGTTAGATGCAGTGACTTTAAGTGTCAGGCATTAGTAATCCCATTTTTGCACATCAGCTTGCAATAACTGCATCTGAAGATTTAAAGCCTCAGAGCTTTCTTAGGGCACAGAGATTATGCCCTAAGAAGGGCCAAACTGTTGGCCTGACACGAGAGAATTCTATTCTTTCCAGGAGAAATAAATAAAATCTCAGCCTTCTCCATTTAGTATATCACTCTCTTTATGTAGTTTTCTGCTTTTCTGAAGCTTTGTTGCTACTAGAAGTTCATAGGAGTGGAAGGACATTAAAATCAGAGGGGTCCAAAAACCAACACTAGGGAAAACTATGCATACAATTCACAGAAACCTGGTGAGACTTACTCCCTTTTCCAATAGTACAAGCTTTGCACTGTGTGTTGTCTACATAGGACACAATTTCTGAATTGATAGACATATTGTTTTTTTAAATAAATTCTGATTCTCAAAACCCAGAGAAATCTTTCATTCTTACAGTATCACTCAAAAGCTTTCAGTAGGTGCTATTTCTGTATGAATAATGTACTAATACTCTTTATCTATTAACATACATAGAATATAAACTCATTGCATTCATCTTTTTCATTAAAAAATAGAATATAATATATTTTAATTCAAGCTATATGAGAATAATATTTTACTAAATGACTGGATTTTAATCTTGTTGGTTAAGGTAAAAAGTATAGATGTTTGTGAAGAAAAATCAGTCCGTGATTTCTCCCTCAATATTTCTGTTAAAAAGTTGTAACTATTTGGTGAGTTAAGGGTCTAATTTATGACTTTATTCATAGCACTTGTTGTATCTTCACACAAAGTAAGAGCATAAATACCATAGGAGACAATAATTGTCAGCCCAGTCTTCTTAAGTGATGTAGTTCTATGTAAAAAATCAACAAACCATGTTCATCAGGTTCACCACAGAGAGAAACATTTTAGTGGAGGATCCATTTCATGTACTTCTACCAGGAGAGCATTATTACACTATTGCAGCTATATGTTCTACATTTCATGTGATTCATGTGATTGTACCTGTCTCTGTACTATCATTTTTGTTCTCGTCTTGGTTTGCTTTGGTTGGTTTGGTATGGCTTGGCTTGCCTTGGTGTGGTTTGGCTTGGCTTGATTTTTGGTGGTGTTGGGGTTTTCTTGTTCTTATTCTCGTTGTTATTGTTTTTCTTGTTTGTTTGGTTTGGTTTGGTTTGGTTTGGTTTGGTTTGGGTTGGGTTGGGTTGAGTTGGGTTGGGTTGGGTTTTTTTTGTTTTGCAGATAAAGTATTTTGTGCAACCCACATTTTCTCTGAAACAGGCAACTTGTTCACCAAGAACCCAGAATACTAAGCTTATCTTTACTTTAATGAGCAATACAGCAGTAAAAAAACCCTCAATTTGGTAAACATGGCAGAAAGTAATGAAGATGACATATCCTATTCAGTAATTTTGGTATGCAAGTTTGGAGAAAAATGTATAGAAGCCTTCAGAAAACATAACAGAAGTGTAAATAATTTCAGAGCTAAATAATTTCAGTATGTCTAGGAGGGAAATAATATTTCTTTCAAATGGGTTCAGCAGAAGGAATGAAGGAAAACATTCAAAGCAAGTAAAACTATTTGAATTGTTGATAGTTGCAAAGTTTCCATGCTGTCCATTCCAAGGGAAATGATCTTTAGCTCCATTTCTCAGCTTGCCAGCCTCTTCCCATTTCTTTTATCTGTCCTTCTATAAAAAAAATTTAAAGCTGTTTAGATGAAAAAAGAAAAAATGTTTACATGTTCAAGAAGGGCATCCAAATATGCATGTGTGAATGCCTAACCAGTGCAGTTTTCCTTTCAAGATGGCTCTTTTGTTGCCTTTTCTATTAATCTTACAAGCTTTGTTTGAAAATGTAGATAAGTAAACTGAATGCCCAGTGTAACTTGAAAAAAGCAGCAATTAAGCATATTGTGGAACACGTGTTCTGAATTTGATTTGCTGACCTGAACAAAAGTAGTAAATATGCTAGCAGACATCAAACTTTCTTTTTCTATGACTGCACCAGTCAGTCTGACAGATAAAATAAACATGGTAGCTCTAGTGATGTTGATGGATTTACAGCCATTAAGGAGGTAGTTCATTATAGTAAGCCAAGAGCCACATTTGACAAGAAAAATCATTTAACCTTTTCACATATAGCCTTCTAATTAACATCAGTCTGAGACCTAGCAGATCTTTCTCTGTTTTCCCCTGTCCCAAAAGGTACATGTCTAAGTATAAACAGTCACTGTTTACAAGTCAAGTTGGAGAGAAATTAAGATAGAGAATACCACTTAGTGTATAACCAGAGCATATTTTTCTCTTCAGAATTTGAATTTTAGAATTTAGAATTTTACCATGGCTTTGTAGGACATCACTATGTAATATGTTTCTTTTTTTTCTGTTGTGTCGGATTTGGGGAACGGTACTCATCAATTCAGTGCCCCACCAAAACCAGGCTGCTGGTCTCTCTCGTTCCCCCCATTTTGCCCTTCCCTTCTCCTCTGTTATGGGATGGAGTGAAGAATGAGAGGCACAAAAGGCAAAGATCACTGGCTGAGATAATAAAAATTTGCTGGAAACAGCACAGAACATAAGAAAATGAACAGTAACAGCAAATGAGCACACCTCACACACCCTCAGATGCCTTCTCCTGCCATGCTTTCTGAACTGGAAGTAACCCTTTCTCCCCAGCAGAGAGTTTGTTTCCCACACCCCCAGCAGTGATGCAAGATGATATAGAATAACCTCCAGGTCCTGGCCATGTCCCCTCCTGGCTACTAAAAATGTTAACCCTGTCCTGGACAGAATCAGGACATGTTGTTAGAATAATGGAAAAGACCTCAAAGATCATCAGGTCCAGCTGTCAACCTGTCACGACCCCCATGTGCACCTCTAAACATGGTCTCAAATGCCATATCCGCATATCAGTTTTTGAACACTCCCAGGGATGGTGACTTTACTACTTCTCTGGACATTCTGTTCCAATGCCAACCCTTCTGGTGAAGAATTTTTTCCTAATATCTAATCTAAACCTGCCCTGCAAAAATTTGAGGCTATGTCTTCTCATCCTGCCACTGATTACCTGGGAGAAGAGGCTGATCCCCACCTCCTTTCAGGCAGTTATAGAAAGTGATACAGTACCTACCCTCATCATATTGGCCACACTGTTTCTGATACAGGCCAGGAGGCCACTGGCCTTCTTTGGCCACCTGGGCACATGCTAGCACATCTTCAGCTGCCTATCAATCAACAGCCCCAGGCATTATACCACTGGGTAGCTTTCTAGACACTCTTCCCCCAGTCTGTAGCAATGCTTGGGGTCAATGTGATCCCAGGGAAAGACCCAGCATTTGATCTTGTTGAACATCACGCCAGTGGCCTTAGTCCATTGATCCAGCCTCTGCAGATCCCTATGCAGAGCGTTCCTGCCCTCCAGGAGATCAACACTCTCACCAAAATTGGTGGGCGTTCTTCTTTGTTCTTCCAAATACATTAAATGACAGCCCTTTTTCTTGTTAGACACCTTCATCTGAAGCCAGCCCATGTTTTTAATACATGTGTGATTCAAGCTGCAACAAAGGGCATGAAACTTCAACTAGTAGATGCTTCTTCAAGCAAGACTTGTTTAAGTATATAGAATCAGCAAATCCAGGTCCTCACAGGACTATATAAAACTAAACCACATGACTAAAATGTTTGATCAGATGCTCCTTGAAATGTGACAAGCTTGGTGCTTTCACCACTTCCCTGGGGAGCCTGTTCCAGTGATTGACCACACTCTGGGTGAGGAACCTTTTCCAAAAGCCTAGCCTGAACTACCCCTGATACAACTTCATCCCGTTTCCTCAAGTTCTATAGCTGATCACAAGACTGAGGTGGGCATCTTCTCTGCTGCCCAACTTGAGGATGTTATAAATCATGTCAAAGTCTGTCGGCCATCTCTTCTCTCCACTGAGCATGCCAAGTGACCTCAACCACTCATTGTAAGTCTTGCCCACAAGACTTTCCACCAAGTTTTTTTCCCTCCTCTGGACACACTCTAATAGTTTGATGTCCCTGTATATTGTAGCACCCGAAGCTGCACAAAGTACTTGAGATGGGACTTCAATGGTACAAGGTAGTGTAGAGTGGGATATTCACACTAAAGGCCTAGTTTCTTCCTTGCCACTGAAAAGCCACAAAAGACAAATGAAACCAGCAGAAGAACCACATTAGAGATAGCAATAGTCTGCAATTAGCTGACCTCTTCCTATCAAGAGCAGTGCTGGTGGCTCTTTTTACCCTCCTCTGTGGTCCTATTCAAAGTCACACAGGCTCTGAGAAGAGGTCAGATTTTCCTTATTGGAAACTGAGACATATGGGTGGACAGCTGAGACAGAGGTGAAACAAGGACAGTAAACCTCACTTCCATGAGCTGGCTGCAGTGTCAGTCTGCTTAGCTGTCCTGCTCTACAGTAAGAAAATACCTGCAGAGCAGAGAAGCTACAGGGTGCCCTGGTTGGTAAAGGTTCTTTCACTTCTCAGCTACACACTAGACAGTCTTTGGAAATCATTATCCTTATTTATATCTCAGTTTGACTGTTTGTGGGGGTTTTGGGGGTTTTTTGTTGTTTTTAATTGGTCGGTTGGGGTTTTTAGTTTGATTATTTTTTAAAAGAAATCTAGGCATGTAGGGAGTGTGAAGTCACCCTGGTCTGAGAAAGAGGAGGCACAAGAGGAGGCAAAAGAGGAGACATAAGAGCTTCAAGGCTTAGAACTCTTGTGGAAATGAATGTCAGACTATATGTGCTTAAGTTCAGATCTGATCTAAATATGTTGATTTCATTTTCATGGCTACGGTTCTATTAATTATCCTAATTATTATTCTCAATTCATATGCCCACTAACTGAAACTTCATTATAATTTCATAAAATCTTGATGAAGAAAATGAAAGCCAGGAATGCATAAGCCACCAAGATCCTGTGTTATGGTTTTATTTTTCAGGACAAATCAGTCCAACACCTAAAAATAACAGATAAAAAATTATTTTCTTAATGTTAGTAAACTATGTTAACATAATTTCTGTGAACATCATATACTAATTAGCAAAATTTTCCATCTTCATTGAAAAGTGATTAAAAACATTTATTTGGGCTATGCTGGATCTGCTCTGCACTGAACACCTGACTGGCAGAGATTCAGCTATTATAGGTATTGAAAATGTAAAATCTTTATATTTACAGTTACTCTGTTAGTCATCACTTATTCCATTTACAATGGGGAAAAATGATGATTGACTCCAAACTTCCAAAATTCTTTCTTAAAATACTTGTTATGGACTCAAGCCATTGAGTGAACATGCTGTCATAGACACAGTGTTTTGGGGAAAAAGTGTTTCCCAGAAAGCAGTCCTGAACTCGTGAATATGGCCTGCTATATGTTTTAAAGAAATTAGATATGTACTGGAGTGTGAACATGTTAAAAACAGAACACTGGTGCCATTGTCTTTACATTTTTGCTCCACACCGGTTTTCTTAGGATTCTCTAAAAAGGATTGATTAACACTAAACTACAGCAAGCCATGTAGAATATATATTTTGTGGCTATAATATATTCCTTGGAAAATTTTATAATGTTTCTTTTTTGTTTAAGTGGAGCAGGAATCTCATTGTATGCTTTTCATTTATGAACCAGGCTGTGATTTATATCCTTAATGAAGACAGCATTTAAGTGTTTGTGCAAATTCTACAACATGTATGAAACACACAAAGTTATTGTTTTCCAAGTCATGTTTACTTAAAATGAGCTTATTCATATGCCTTTCTCTGCCAGAGTCTGCACTCAGGCAAATTGGGATTTAACTTCTTTCTTCCTTACTAATGGAGTCCAACTAACAATGTAGAGATTGTGTACCTCAGATTTTCTCTAAAGTTGCATGTTATGGGCCAGTGGCCTACATAATGCATGGACAAAGTGACAAACTTCAGAGATACCAGGTAAACCCTCTATACAGCAAGCAGGGAAATAGTTTAGGGAGAGGACAGCAACAGAGAATGCAGGAGACACAGTCTAATGGTCCCCATGCCTAGGAGATACCCTGCCCAGAAAGGTGCTCCTCTGCAGCTCTTCTACCCAGCAGACAAGTTCAGGAAAGAAATCAGGTTTCAACCTTCTGACTGGTGTAGGATGCTGAGTCTGAACCTTTTTTAAGACGAGAAGAAGGTACAACAACCTTTCTGCTTTTGAAATAAACTGACCTACCATGAAGCTACAATACTGCTGGAACACACAGTCATGCCAAGATGTATTTACTTTAAAAACCAACATCCTCCTTTACAAGAGGAGTGTGTTCAAATTAGTTTGATCTCTTGGTATACCATTTTTGCACTCATTCACATCTGTGCACTAGATAAATCAAATGTATTTAAGCACCTAGCCTTCTCATCAGGACGCTCAGGCAAGACTAGGTGTATAATTGTTGAGGCCAGGGAGAAAGTAGGATGTCAAGAGGTGAAACTATAAATGCATAAGGATCTTACTTTTCATTGGAAAGAATTTTCAGGATATTCTGAGCAATTCCGAGGATACAGGTTTTCATGAACAGTTTTTCCATACTGATCTTGAGCATACATGCTTAAAATTTGCTTTAATATTTTATAAAATAAAAACAGATAATAATCTAAGAAAGTAGCAAAACAATTATATTGCTATTAATTTTTTAGGTGTTCCATAACACATACATCTAGCCCATTTAGCTGTGAAGACAGGAAACTGTCTGCAGCCTCTGGAAGAATTTCCATAATAGAGAAGAGGTTGAAAAGAAGTAGAGCAATGCATTGGTTACAGACAAGTGTTGGTAAGGTGATTTCACTGTTTGCAGTAATCATGCAAAAGAAAGTTAAGGTAAGGCTTAAGATTACCCTGAATTTTTCTTTTTCTTCATTAATCAGTCAATGTGTTGTTTTTTGTTTAATCTTTCTGTTTTTCTGTCTGTTATCATAATAAATAAACCAAAATATGAAGACCTGTTCATGCTTCTCACAGAAAGATACTACTATCCTATTCCAAATTGTTATTTGTAATATAAACTTCTCTTTTACTGTATCTAGAGGCTAACTACACTAGCATTTTACAACAAGAACACAACAAAATTGGAAAACTCTCAACTGAGAGATGAGCTTTGTAGCACATACTGATGAATTTTGCTTTAAAGAATCATTCCCTTTTTACTGTGCCAGAAACTCAGCAGAAACTCAGCAAATTGCCTCAGCAATTTTCAGCTATTCATCGACATAGTAGTGCACACCCACACTTGGCATGGAAAATGTGGTGTGAAACAACAGCAGATGATGGATTATGATGACAGTAAATAACAATGATAATGGCTATTGATTTTTTTTGGAGGGACACTTCACTGCATATTGTCTGTGTAAACAGTGACACAAACAGGTGGTGTTACAAGAAATGGTGAATTTGCATAAGAAAACTGAATATTTGCAAATCTTTCCATTCATGGAGGTCAGAAATATCAACTCTATTTCCCATATGAATAAGAGATGAACGTATCCTGCAATGACTTTCTTTGATTTTTGGGGATTTTTTTGGGTGGTGGTGGTTGGGTTTTTTGTTTGTTTGTTTGTTGTGTTTTGTTTTATGTTTTTCTAGTTCATTTTTTGGTAGGGATTTTTTGGGTTTTGGTTTGGTTTTTTTTTTGCTTTTTTCTTTGTTTTTGGTTTTATGGGGGATTATATAAACTATATATAATATTGTGAAATTATATTTAGCAAAATATTATATTTAGCTCCTAGACTTTTTAAGCTGCAACTTTAATGATTTGTCTTACCTAACTTCAAAGGGATTGCTTAAAATAGGAATGTGAGCAAAAGTTTAGAATACTAGCACTTCAATAACAATGCAATATATGGAACCTATCTTTTATCACTTCACATTTACTCTCCTTGTTAATTTATTTGTATCAGGTTTACTGATATTACTTCATATCCTGAGCAACTGCAGTTATTTCTAACCTACTAGTAAATTATGTCTAGATTTTCCCCAGATCTCTTTTTCAAAATACCAAGTGAGTTTGAATAGTGAATTGGGAGAATATGCTTCCTCTCTTGCTTGCACTTTTGCATGGCATCTGAAGAGAGATAATAAGGGGTTTTTTTAGCTTTGGGAAGCCTGGAGCCTCATTAGGTGATGGAAGGGAATTTCTACCTCTAGCGTGCCACACTAAAAATAAACTCAGCACAGAACAGCAAAAAAATCCAGTCCACCCAGCACGCACTAGTCACCCAAACTGCTGATGTCAGCCCCGAACTTTTGAAAGTGTTGGCCTCTGTGGAGTGCAGCCAGATTTCCCATGTTAAGTAGAAGGCAAGTATGTTGAAACAAATGCAGCATTTCCCCACTTCCATGGGAGAATGAAGATATTGGACTACAGCTTTGCTGGTGGCCAATTGCTTATATATTTTCATGGATCTTTCAAAGTGGCTGGAATCTTTGATGTGTTATGATTTCCTTTGAACTCTAGGAGCACTGCAGTCTTGTTTGTATTGCTGATTTCCATCTACTACTTCTGTTGCATTTCCTCACACTGTATACAGGGGAGGAGAGATTTTCTTTATGTGGCAGAAACTCCCATTCTTTTGTAAATGGGTACTGACCTGTATTTAAATTACTTCTTTATTTACTGCTACAATAATAAGATGGTTTTCTTTTACTGAGCTACCGCTCTCTTTTGCTGATATGAGGAAAGAGTGTCTTGCTAAAAGGTAACTAACTGAATATATTTCTGAGGTCTAGCTGAAATGATTACAGTTTTTTATATGTAACTTGGAAGATAAAAACAAGCCAGAAAGGAGAAAGCAAAGGCTAAGTACTGCCCTGTTTCAGACTGGCTTGTAGCTGTCAACTGGGAGGAAAAATGCAATGGGAAAGAAGAGCAAGAGAGAAAGAGAAATAAAGAAACAAAAAAAAATCAAAGACTCAAACAATCGTCCAACGTCCTGACAATGCCCACTGACTTCAGTCTGGGAAATGTGCAGGACTATGAAATGGAGGTCACACACCACCCCATGCCCCCACATCCTCATTGAATTATTCTGTCATATCACAAGATACAAAGCAGCTGTTTAGTAAGAAGGTGATCTTTTGCTGTGACTTGAACAAAGCAGAAAGAGTGCATGAAAAGGCAGACATCAGGGTTTGGTGCAGATGAACCTAACACAGAACTTGCACAACTATTCTGCATGTAATCTCATTAAACCGAAAAGGTATTTTCTTAAAAACTATAATAATTTGTGGGTAGTGATCATATTTTCAAAAATATAAAATTATTTAAAAAATCTCACTAAGCCAATGGGAATTAATGATGCTTTTTGAAGCCAGTGGTTCACTAAGTAGTCACATTTTGGTTTCCAGTTTTAAAAGTTATCTTTCTAGTATGTTCCATTTAGCACATGTAGTGAAATTGTTTATATGCCATGAAGAACACTGTGTATTTTCTCCACATATATGGATGTGTTCCATAATTACTATCTCCCTGTCCTGAAAGTTTACACCATCAAGAAGATAATCTCAGATCAGATGAGAGAGATAAAAAACTGTTTGCCTGTGGGTCTTAGTTACTTTATTGCTTTTATGAAAAAACTGTAGTGTGCCTATACTTTCAAGCAAAGACTGACATTTTGTATCTGGTTTTCCCTGGGAAAACTGTAATAATAAAAAAAGCAAGCTAAATGTCAGCTGAGTTTTCAAGGCTTTGCAAGTAACAAACCTCAAATTGCAAGTACTCAGCAGATGTTTGTCAGAGGTTGGCAGCTAAATTTGCCAGAGATTCCTGCTGCAACAAAGCTGTATCAGAGAGAGAAGGGCACTGGGGCTTAGCAAGACAACCTTACAATTCTTCCTACTGGCACTCAAGATAGATTAATTGTGAACAGGAAAGAAACTCAACCTCCACAGCTCTCCTTGCTAACAAGTAGGAGCATGAAGCAGGAAAACAAAACTCCGAGCAGAGAGAGAAAGACAAACAAATGGGAATGACATGAAAGCAGACTGAGAAAGAAACAGAGGAACTGGAAGGAGGTGTTTCAGAGAGGCAACGGCATGACAACTGTAGCAAGCTGCGAGGAGCCAGGACAGAATTTGTGCTATGACAAAATGTTTCTTTGTACCCTCAAAGCTTTGGGTAACATCCAAAAATCCATGGATTTCTTTATTCCTGTACTGCTTTTGAGTAGGTATGGAAAATGTGTATCAGGCCTCCTGGGATCTGGGTTGCATTTGCTGCCAGTATTGGTGGTAGCACACGTTAAGAGAGAGTTGTGACTTGCATTTGTTCTAATGCCTGCTGATATAAGAGTCAAAATCACTTTTTGTGGTAGAATTTTAATATTTCACTCTAATCTAAGGCTGTCTTCAGAAACACAAAACAGGAATATGACTGTGCAATTAAAGGCGGTACAAGAGCATGTATGCAAAAATAGGAAATTAGGATTGCGTGTGAATCATCCTAACAGGAAGAGTCTTTAACTTTTAATGGCTCTACTCTTCATCTTTAATATTTTTAGTGATGGTTTTGTGTGCTATGGTGTATATGTACTTTTTAATCAGAAAAATTTGTAGAACTGCTTTAACTACTATGTGAACACTTTCCTTTTCTCATCTTTACCCACATAATCAGATGACTGGAATGTCTATTTTTCTGAGTGTGCTTTGCAGAAATATACACAATGAATTAACAGATTTTGTTTTCTCAGTTAAATCATTCATAAAATTAAAAGCAGGGTATTGAATTTTCTTTTGATGTATTTCAGTTGTTTCACACAGCTGTAAGTTTGAACACTTTCTTTTTTACTTTTTTTTTCTTTTTCTTTTTTGTTATTTTTACCAGACTGCTTGCTGCTAATTT
Organism: Callaeas wilsoni; assembly: GCA_013398955.1. Classification (NCBI taxonomy): domain Eukaryota; kingdom Metazoa; phylum Chordata; class Aves; order Passeriformes; family Callaeidae; genus Callaeas; species Callaeas wilsoni. The sequence continues at coordinate 138,746 of VWPU01005962.1, forward strand.
TCAGCTTGTGGCAGAGGAACTGAGACATGAACATATGCTCTAAAAGAGAGGCTCTTTCACATTTGTATTTCAGAGAGTTTTGTTGTTCCTTGAGCCCAATAACCTCACAAATTAATTCCTTTTGCTTGCAGTGACATCTGTTGGTGAGGGCAGAGCTGATTAACTGCGGGACTGGCTTCATTGAGGCATTTAAATGCAGCAAATGTTTTTTCTCTCTTCCTGCCATCTTACTTCCAAGGAAGTGGAAACGTTTTTGGAGAATCTATATAAACCTTGTTCGCACAGAAAAAATAAATCCCTAGATCTGGATATCTGCCATTGCTTCTAATTATAGTGCCTAAATGACCACTGGGCCAGGGTTATTGATCACCAAGTCTATAAACACAAGAACAAGCAAAAAAATAGATTTATATAATCAAAGGATATTTCTGGCAAGAAAATACTATTCCTCAGTTACTGTGTATGCGCACAATAATTGCTTCCCATATCCTTGTAGAACTCTGCACTGAGGCAAAGAGTATGAAAAGAGATACTTCAAAATTTGAACCATAGGCTTTATTAAACCAAAGAAAACAGCTGCATTCTTAAGAGTCTCAACATTTTTACTTTACTTTTTCTTCTATTAAATTTTTCTTTGATGTTTTGTTACTGCACTAGGGAAAAAATCATATGTGGGCTTCAAAGTATATTTATATTTATCATCCATTGCTGGTTTTAACATTAAAAAAAATCACTTCCCTACAAAGAAATGCACACAATGTTTTAGAAACTTTCAAAATCTCAGGTAATGCTTTTAGATATGTAATTAACTATACAACAGACAACAGCTGGTCTTCATCTTTGAGTCAAAATTGAAATATAAACTCTCGTTAGTCTTGGGCCACATCTTTTTTCATGTCTGAAAAGATACGTGTGCTCCTTTTTCTGTACCCCTTTTGCCAGTTACTATTATGAAAATATTTTGGCAATGAATACATGACTATCTTTTCAAGGAGCAAGTTTGGGGCATCTTTTGAAAGGAAAATATTATCTAGGACAGTTTCTTTGTTTCAGTTGCATGCAGTAAGAATGCCACAGTTTGAGTACATTGAAAAGCATTTTAATTCATGTAGTTTCATTTATACAAGGATAAAGAGTTGATTCTATCATGTGTTATTCAACCCCACCAGTGAGATTTCATTATATATGTGGTCTTTTTCTTAATGTGATTTTATTATTTCCCTTAAAATTTTGATGAGAAACAATTTTGGTTTTGTGATTACAAATGATGTAAGACAAGTTGTATAGAAGTGGAAGTCTCACATGTTCTGCAGCTGGATGAAGCCTCTGAGGCTGTGTTTAATAGCCCCAATCTGTTATTAGATTTCAGCTCACATGGTAAAGGTGCAGCTTCTAAGCACTAGTCAGGTATTTCCAATGGCCCACAGAATACAGAATTTTAAAAAGTGGGGTAGGAGAGTGGGTTAGGGAATCAACATTCATTTAAGAATTCCCATTTTCTCAGGCCAGAGATACTGAGCATGATACTTTCGTTGTATCTGAGCTCCAGTACACAAGTAAGAGGGGCTGCGCATGGTAAGAATGTGCATATTCTTTTCACCATGTGCATATGGTAAACCATGCTGACCACAAAATACAGTTAGACCACTCAAAAGCAGCTGAGATTTTTGTCAGACTTCTCCATTGTTAAACTCTTCTACAAATGACTGACATATGTTTGACTCAAAAGTCAAGAGCAGGGGGAATGTAAGAGTCTATTCATTATTTTAAAAGATTGTGTGAAAAACAGGGAACTAACAATATAACAATCTTACCCTTTAATTTGCTATAGAGAAGTTCACAGACAAAACACCCTAACTAAAACAAAATGCAAACCAATAATAGTAATCCTCAAATGTGAAAAGTGCTCATCTATTCTTGTAGAGGATTTTTCCTTAAACAAATAGCACTGATGAATGCTACAGCATTGTCTGATTTAAGTCTCAGTCCACTTGCAGTTATTTGAGCTATGATCTAATTCAACTGATTTAACTGTAAGTGCATTGGCGGTAGTAGGTAACTTCAGGTTACTGATGAAATCAAAACCCAGCTTCCCTTGCAGCATGGATCTGCTTAAGACTTTGCACAACTATTGAAGATAAAATCTGGCGAAATATGAAAACATGGTGCCAAGAGAAAGCGGTGTTCTCTATTCAGATATGTCCTTTGGATCATCTTTATAAAATAAAGCTGAGTCTTTAACAATCACTTTGTCTATCCCTCTTAAACTTAACTGTTAAAACGCCTACCAGATGGTCAAACATACCAATAAGAGTGGATCCAGATTCTAGGAGGAGGTGTTTGTATAAAAGCTAAGGTGTCTAAGTGTCTGCTGAAATGGGATATTGACATCCACCTTTTCTAAGCAGCCATAGGTATGAGGGGGGAAAGATGTCTACTAATGTCACATAAGCATGTCAATAAAAGGAAATCAAAGTGACAGAAGGCTTGGTAATAGGCTCAGTAACAGGCTCACCATCAACATATATCATATTGTGCCGGTTTGGACACAAATCCAGGAGGAAACACCCCGAGAGGGGCGTCTCTCTCTCTCTCTCCTGCCGGCCAGGCAAGCAGGCCCCGGCAGCACCGCCCCCACGGGTTCGGGAAAATAATTTCTCGCGTGAAAGTGAAAAAAACTATTTATTTAACAAAACAGAGGCCCCCCGCTGTCACGGGAAAAAAAAAAAGATATTGAAACCCCCTCCCCTGTCCCCTAAAAGAGGACTATGGATTTTAGAGTTCTTTCTGTAGGTAAAACCTGCAGTCCTGAGCTGGGCCGGGCCGGGCTGGCCAGGCAGGGTCCAACGATCCCCCTTGGAGGGTCCCGCCGAGCAGGTCCGGAGATGACAGCCAGTCTCAGACGAAAAGCAAGCCAAAAACAGTCCAAAAAGGAAAAGAAGCCACCGAGGCAGATCACAGTCCCTTCTCCGCTGAAAGCCCAAGAGACTAGCGAGCAAAAGTCCTCCAACCAACCAAATGTTGTCAGAATCGGGAGAGAAAAGAATGCAAAACATTCTAGTTGCAAGGTCAAGCTGGCCGCTTTGAAGAGTTCTCTCGGCTTCTCTCTCCCCCCTTTGCAATTTAAAGGTACGCTAGAAATCAAGCAGGTGATGGGGAATACAGTATGGTCACAGAATCACCCCAAGACACATATCTTAATTCATAATACTGTTCAGCACAAATTTCTCAAACTTAAAAGAGATGTTGATTTTTTCAGTATTCTCCTCTCCTCACGAAGACAATTGTCAGCATATTTTTATGGAATTGCTTTTGAGCCATTTAACCATTTTGGGGCAGGGGGTGATTTTTGTCATTTTAAATGTCACCAAAATTTGACCTCTGGATTTGCTAATGTAATTTACTTTCCTACAAGAAGAAACACTATCTATGTCTAAATAGCTTGAAAACTTCTACTAAAACCTTGATACTATAAATTAAGGCCAAAGTTTTAAAACTATTTTGAAGTCATAGATTTGGGCATTATGTGGAGTTTTTTCCATTTGTTTAAGTAGACTAGATCAGTAGATTCCTCTATGAGGAGTACCAAGGTTCCTATCTCTCCCTATGCTCTTGTTGCAGGGGCTGTTGTCATGGTCTTGCAGCTATGTGCTGCAAAAAACTTATGGGATAGTTGGCATGAAAATTTGTTGTGAGTGTTCCAAGGCTCTGAATATTCTCCCTGAAAAAAAAAGAGTGGTTTTGCTGGAGTTTTTTTGAGTGGATGTTTGAAAAAATTTGAGCATGTTAAAACAGGAAAAAAGATACATAAATCTCTTTGTAGCTTAATTTTGGGTTTAATACATCTAAGAATTATGCTGTTGTACATTATTATATTTTAATTCATTTCTTTTTTACTGTGCCTGGCATGGATATGCTTTCAATATGAGGAAAAATAAAAGAATAAAAGTAATGAGAATGGAAAAGCGATACAAAGGACTATCATTCACTGCTTCTTTTTAAACTTTGGGAAGTCTGACTTGTATTTGCAAGACTCCACTACCTTTCTGAGTTACCCCATACATTCTTTGCAGCTGAGAGAAACTGGGATTCAAAGCCCTTTTCATCCTGTGGGATCACGTACCCCTTTGCTAAACCCCGAGGCTCCAGGCTAGCTGCCAGCATTGCAGCATGAGCTGCAGCCTCCCGAACACCCTGCCCAAGCTGTGGCTCCTTTCTGCGGGGGTGTAGGGAGGGGGTGGCAAGAAGAGCCCCCTGGGCATGTTCCTGGCACCACCAGATCCTCAGGGAGCTGCTGTCCTCTGCCAGGTGCAGGGTTTCCACTGGAGAACAAGCGACTGGCAACACCTAGAGTCCTTGGCAAGCCCAGGCAATGATTGTGTGCTGGTCTGTTTGGCTTCTGCTTTCACAGTCAAAATGTGCAGAATTCCTTCTTTCTGCTGAACCAGCCATTGCAATGCTATTTGCTCATGAGCTGGCTGAGAGAGCCGGGTGTCTGAGGTTCTTTCCAAACACAACTGGTTGAGATAACACCCTGGAAAATGAACCCAGAATAATCAATCAAAATTGTCAGCATTTTTTCCAAAGAGCTACCAGCATTCCCAGATTTGAAATTTTTCTATTTTTTAAAAAATCCTCACTTTTTTGGATCATTTTTTCACTTCTTTTGTTTCAAGAAATACAAGAATTTTCAAGAAATTGAAAAATCAGTGTTTTTCAATTCCTTTCCTTTGTCAGCAGAAAACATAAGCGCTCCCAATTTTTGAAGCCTAAAACTGTCTGATATTTTCAAGATATTTTGAAAGCAGCATTTCAAATCCGCAGTGCATTTTGGTCATGCTTCTTACTTACAAAATACAAGTTCACAATCTCAAATTTCATTGATAAATATAATCTCTAAAAATATAATAATTACTTTTTATATTACATAGCCAAAAGAGAGAGTTGTTCCCACCAAGTAATAGACAGATTAAGCAAGAGATGAGTATATCAGTATGTCTTCTCCCCACAGGCCATTTTGCCACCAAAACTGACAAGGAGGTGTGAATAAGCCACAATTATAACTTTTTTTGCCTGATAAGATGATGCAGAGATATTTCTGTTGACTAAATGTCACCACTTGCTCGAAGAGAGTGAGAGGAAGGGGGCACTCCATAGGACTCACGGACTATGTTGTTGTGAACTTTTGGTGAAAAGGTTTAACAAACAGCATTGTTTAAGCTTTCCAAGCTGTCAAAATTAATTTTCAAACATCACATTATAGTTTCTCTTTTAAAGTATATACCTAATAATTCAGTACCCATACTTGTGTTTTTCAAATATACATTCTTTAATATAATTGGTATAATTTTACTTTTCTCATTATTTAAGTAGAAAAAGTTAATAATATATTAAGTTCAGCTGTAAAATATGCAGTATAATTATGAATGCAATTACAGCATAGTTGAGGAAATACAAGAAATAAAATAGCAACTGTGCCTACACTCCAACAATGTCGTCAGGCCCATCAATCTACACCAAAAGGACCTAAGGACTACTATATTCACTAGAATAAACTAGTGTTAGAAGAGTTTAAATCCAGCATAGAGTTTTTCCCTTGAGCCATGAAAGTTTTTCTCTTAAAAGTGTGCGTAATTATTACAATATCCTTAATTTCATGAATATTTATGGAAAAAAATAAGTATGTTTTACTTAAATCATGCTATTAAATTCCACTATGGCCCATAGGGTGTGAGCAAGTGTTTAGTTTTATTAGTCAATATTTCTCACTTAAGTCATTTGACAATGTCATCTGACAATTTGTTAGTAAGGAGAGAAGGAAAGGAAAAGAAAAGCAGCTTTTAAAGTTCCCAAGACCAGTAACTTTTTCGTACTTTCAATCTGCGTGTCTTAAATGTCTTGAAAGGGGAAGGCCTGCAAAACTGAAAAACACTAAGAAAGCATTAACTTTGTCTTGCACACACTTTTTGATATGAAGTGTTGTTTTGCAGCTGATTAAGCTATAATTAAAGTGATGCATTTGCATTACATATGAACTAGCAGCATGTTTTCAATACATGCGTGCATTTGGGATGAAAAAATATTACTATTTACACAAATGAACTCAGCAACTCAAGAAGTACAAAGGAAGTAAGAGGAAGGCTGCCATATTTTTGGTTTGCTCATACAGTTGAGGCAATTCTAGTTCTCTGAAAAAAATTCAAGGCAATGAGGGCATGAAGGCAACATATCTCCTTTCCCAGGAGAGTTGCAAATACTCTCACCTTCAGGATGTCTCATTTCCTAGACAGGAAATCTTAAAGAAAAAAATCTCTTACGGTAGCTATATTGAAATCTCACATCAAAAAAAAAAAGTCAAAAAGAGTATTTGTCTCTGGAATCTTACAAGAACAACATTTCTCAGAAAAAGTTGGCACAATCCAATGAATACACTCACTGTTTATAAAGGTGGGCTCCTGCTGCCTTTGGCAGAGAGAGGAGGGACACTCTCTCTCACACAAGTTCTGATGACTTCTGGTTCTTTTCAGTAGTTCAGGTTTACTGGGAGAGGAAATTTGAGAATCAGGTCCGGAAACTTTTGCTTGTCAATCATTGTGAGAAATAAGACAGATCATTTCTCAGCAATTCAGGTACTCAGCAACCTTGTTAAGGGAAAACTGCAAAACTGTGAATTATCTGAGTAACACAGGAACGATTTTACTTTGTATTATGATAACATTTAATTGGCATAAGTATTTGAGACACAGCAACAATTCAAATTTCACAGAAATTCATGTTACCTTAGGAATAAAGCATGTAGTTCTACAAAGCTTTCCCCCCTCTCTCTCTCTCTCTCTCTGTGTCACTCTCCTTCTCCTTCCTAAAATTACCACTTGAAAATTTAAGTGAAGACTGTTAGCTCTAAGCACAAAGAGCAAACAGAGAAATGGGAAAGCAGCATCAAACCTCTGTAACAAGGAACAATCCTTTGACACTTAATCCTAGGTCTTCTACCACATCTGCACAAAGCAGAGTGTGCTTACAGTCTTTTTTATAAATTCATGACCTGGACCCATTTTATCAGATTTCAATTTGCTCATTTCCAGGGCACATTACTCTTAATAAAGCACTAAGGTTTTGCAATATATGTTATTTCCAGCTATCCAAACTTGGATCAGGCAAACTTGTCTTCTTTCAGTTTCTAAATATTTAGGGTTGGATTCTACTTGATTTTTCTTCCTTTGCTTTTTTGAAAAGTATTTCTGGTAAGACAAGAGGTTCTTGAACCTGACAAGACACTTAGTCTGAGGAATTTGCTCAGAAAAGGCAGAACAGAGCAAAGATCCAGCAGCTAATGTCATAGCCAAGGTCAATGATTCTGAACTGGAAGTCTCATTAAATAATAAAGGACAATGTAAAATGGAATTAGATTAAAAATTACTAGAGTCATTTATGTACCTGCATAATAGATTGCAAATGGACTTCATTGCAGACTCAAATACGTTGGTAAATTCTACAGTAAAGGAGTATAAGATATGAAGAAATAATAATGCATGTAATAAACCAACAAAGACATAGATTTCAAGGAAAGTATACGAAAAAGCTGTACTAAAACATAGCAGACCGTCAGCTTCAATGAAGAAAACAGCCAGGAATATTTGTTGGGGAAAAGTTTCATGTAATAAACCCTACAAAGGGCATGCAGTTCTTCTCATAAGAATGCAGTTATCTGTCATATGATCATGTCTTTCTTGATTCATGGTATAACAAAACACTGAGAAACTAGAAGTTATTTATTCTGGAGAAGAGCAAGATTTTACAAGGCCCTAATTTCAAGCTTTTGGAACTGTAAAGAGATTGATAATATTGATCCCCACTGCACTTAGCAGTTATACTTCTGCCTTGGAGAAGCTTGCAATCTCAAGAGTAGTAAATCAATAAATTTTATCAAAGGCCCCAAGGTAAGTAGAAAGCAAGATCTTGGATGTGCTTATGGTTTATTTTTCAGGTGTGATAGGAAAACAGATAACCAGAGGGATGGACTAGTAGCTAAAATCATTTGGGACAGTTCCAAATCTACTACTAAAAATTTGAACTGACTTTGCTCTCTGCTGACACTTGGGTTGCAGTCTCTAAAGTGCTGGAGAGATTTACATGTGGAATTATGCCACACTTGTGTAAGACTGTACTGCTAGTCATGGGATGGATACTAAAAGAACGTTTTGCAGGGAAGATCCTACAGACTATTCTGTGAAGACACAGGTTATAAGAATATTCTTTCCTTTTAAAAGAGAAAACTTTCAATCTCTTCATCATTTTAGATGATGACCAGGTATAATTTCAAAAAAAAGTTTGCAATTAGAGAGCTGTAGTCCCTAACTTACGATAGAGTCAGGGGTTGCAGCCAAGATTACATCTCTTAATAGGCCATGGAAAAATTAATAAAATTATGGCAAAGAAACTCAGGCTTGAAAAAAGAGAATAGATTTTAGCAATCATTCTGAATAAAGCCATGGTTATTTGGGTGGGCAGTGGGGGAAAATTGTGTGTTCAAGAAGGGTAGCAAAGAAGTCAACAAACACATCAGTACATATTTTAGAAAATATTCAGGAGCACCTTTATTTGGAAGTCAGAAGCAGTACTTGTGTGGTTAACTCTATCAAATTTCATCCAACTTCTTTTCCCCAGTTGTCTTTCAAATTGTTTTCAGTTTGCATGCCAAATAACAGGATCCACAATTTGAATTAATTTTTTAAAAATCCAGGATTTGGTAAGATTATGGCAGGTAGGACACACTTCAGAAATTTGCAGTGGTTAGCCCCAGTTTGACAGAGGGCTGAGCTCTACTACCAGCAGCTGGAGACCAGAATAATTTTGTTTCAAGACTAGAATGAGATTTCTAAGAGAAAAAGCTCTTCTTGCTCATCAACTTGTTACAGCCATCCAGAATTAATTGTTTTCTTTCTGCTTGTTAGATACTAAGTTTCCTCTTTTCACACCACTTAATCATTAGTGGAAATCCTCTCTACAATGGCATGGGGCTTTGTAAGGTGGATCTGACATTTCCTGGATTAGTGATGGAGTCTTGTGCCTCTACCAATCTTATATTAGAATAAAGTCCTCATCTGAGACTTGGCAACAAGCTTGTATTCAACAAATGAATGTGTAGACTTTTTTGATTTTTTAACTGAAATACTATTGTAACAACTACTTACTAGACTGGTAGATTAGGTGGGGTCATTTTTGTTGTGTCTCCCTGAAGGGTTACTGGCCACTCCATTATCTGTAGTTCTCTAAAGCTACTAAATAGTTAGGTATAAGAGTGTAATAAATCAAGTAAGGAAATATTCTTGTGGAATTTTTTTTGAAGATTCTGAATGAGAATGTATCTGCAGTAAGATTATGTATATATGAAAAGTACATGTGTTTGCCTAGAGTTAAATTTGGTCTTAATTCACCACATTATGAGACAATAAAACTATATTTCTTAGTACTTTTTGGGATATGATTGGAGGTTTTTTTGGTGTTGATGATATTTCATTTCCTAATTCTTTGACACAATGACTGGAGATGAACAGTTATGAAGGGGAAAATCCCACTCCTTTAGAACCATGTTATTAAAGCATTTCATTCTTGGGTTGTGCTGGTTATATTTTGGGTAAATTTCCTTAGGCCCATAGTAAATGTTCTTTTTTCTTGTAAAGAATTTTTTCCCCCCCTTTTTAATAATGGTAAGATTTGCTAAGACTTAACTCTCTGAATCAGTATTATAACCATATCAATTCAAGGTAAAAAAGTAAAATAATAGCTGTCTCAGCTTTTCAGATATAGTGTTACACCTCTGGCATCTGTTCAAGTTCAGAAGGAATAATGAAACAAGTGGTTCAAACTTCAAACAAGAAATAAGAAATAAGAAACTCTTCACTAACATTAAGATTCTGATTTTTGGTTTATCAATAGCGCTTTCCAGTTCCTCAGCTCTCAGAAAACTCTTTCCTCTGACCTCAAATCACCAGGATGTCTTTCACCTAGGTTTTTTGAATCTGGGCTTGTGGGGGTCTTGTTCAGAAGCGGTTAAGAATATTATTGTGTTTTGTCTAGAATGGCAGAGTTACAGGCCTTAAGTTCTTAGAAACAGTGTTTAAAGTTTCCAGAGTGTTCCAAGTTCCTGAGCTGTAAATCAGCATGATTTCACAGAGATCATCATTATTTCTTTTTTTCTTCAGTTTTTTTTTTTTTTAGGGTTTCGTGATTTGTTTTGTTTTGGGTTTGTTTGTTTGTCTGTGGTTTTTTTACAAGCTATCTTCTAGCAATGAAAGACAGATAGATGCAACCTCTGTGTACCAGCTGCCAGGGATCACCACAGTACACTAAGTATGACTTCATACAGAAAAAATACTATAACTGAAATAAGCATAATCATTTATCTACCCATGGTGTTCTCTGCTAGTACGAAGTACCATCACTTTGTTGAAACTGGTGAAGCACTGACTACTTACACCAGTCAGCGACATTCACCGTATATCTAAATGTCTATGTATATTAGACATTAATATTAAAAGATTAAATTAAGATTAAAAGAAATCCCACATTTAGTGGCTGTAGCTGTTTTTTTATTGTTTAACCAGAATCATCATCCAATTTGAGCTTGTTGGTAAAGGGAAGTGATCAAAGTCTACAGCCTCTTGAAGGCCTATAACTCTCACTGCCCACATGAATGCTTTTTAAACCCTTGAAACCTGCATCAAGTACTCATGACAACTAATTATATTTTCTTGATTTTTTTTCTGCCATTAGTAAGTAGCTGTGGGACATTTATTTTGAAATACTGACCTTTGATATGAAACAGAGTTCCTTTTTTCCAAAAAAGGACTTTTTAAGAGTAAGTTGAATATGAGTCATAAGAGACCCTTCAGATGATGAAGACCAAGCATACATATTAGCAAGAATACAGACAGTGGGTGATAGAAATCATAGAAGAGCCCAGCTTGAAAGAGACTTCGTAAGATCAGGTACAACTTTTCACAGAGAAGGGAGCCTAGATGAGATTATCTGCCACCCTGTTCAATTGAGTCTTGAAAAACTCTAGCAATGTCGTCAGACAGAAAAAGTAATAATGATAGAGGTTTAGGAAATATGTCCTTTGTTCTTTGTCATTTACTGAAACTAAAACTTAACAGAGAAGTCCATGATGTAGTGTATTGTAACAATATTCCAATACAGAAAACATGGTCCCAGAATGCTCAATTGTTTTCTAAGAAGAAAGATAGAAGATACAGGATTAATTTACAGAAGAGACTGAGCTTAGGCCTTATGAATACTCAACTCTTAAAAGCTGAAACAGTCACAGGATATCCAGAAGTTGTGGGTGTCATCCACTGAAAAATTTTAACAAAAAGTTTGACAAACCTGTGCGATGGGTTATGCACATAAAAGTGGATGATGTTTCAAGTTGTCTTGTTCTGGTCTTTAACATTCCTCTCAGCCTCACATGTTTATGATTATGTCCTTTCCCATGACATGTTCTGTGGAAACTTTCTATAGTCTCAGAATAGACATATAGCAGACAGGCGCATATTATTACTATATATTTTGATGATGAAATTAGTAATATCTATGCAGAGCTTACTAATTTCATAAAGATTTTAATAACTGCCCAGACTTGATCTAACTGCACTATGCCACTGTCTACTAAACCTAGCAAAATTTCAGGGCAACCTCAGTGGCTACCGCAAAACAAATAATATTTTAATGATTCAGATGTTTTACACAAAAGCCTAAACTATCTTATTACAGCATTTGACAGCAAGATTGGCTATCTATGCTCAGAAATACTGTATGCTGATTCAGCATTGTACAAGTGAAAAAAGTGAAATTTTTAAATATTAAGATTTGAACAAGAGCACAAGTATCAGAATGACACACAAATGTTGTAATTTTAAAATATCTAAATCTATCATCAAATTTTCCATGAATTTCACCTATTTAGCATAACATAAAATTATATCCATCCATTTTGAAAATATGACTTTAACTTTTTAACTCTCATTAAATGACTATAATTTCAGAATTAAATGAAGTTTCAAGGTACAGTAGAATTCTTAGAATATTTGATTTTAATCAAAACGATATACACAATTGTGAATTCATAATTAATTTCACCACTACTTTCTCACCTAATAAGTGATTGAAGTTTGTTTAGACAGCTTAACTAGTTTTCTCTGCTCTCCTCATTCCAGAAAATGTCTTTTGGCAGCCCTATGTAAAATGCCCATTTTAAATAGCAGGATTTATAAAAGATTGTGGAATTCTATGGAAATATTAAACCAGTTTAGATATGCCTTTAATAAGATTGTCATAATATAATATAATATAAGGTGACCATTGCCAAGAGGTAACTTATTTGCATTCACAATGCTCCAGGTAATTTTTTATTCCTATTTCCCAGGAGTGAAACAAACAAGACAAAATTGCATGCCATATTGTGATTATATGAGGAGATAATTCAAGTCATCACACTAATATTAATTCTGAGCAGAAACTAGGTTAACAAGGCTATACAGCACTTTTATTTTGGAACTAAACTTCAACTGAGCATTCGCAGCACTGTTTGACTGACAGCAGTGCAAAATGCAGCATAAATACTACAGTTGCAGGCAAAACTATATTAAAGAATATTACACAGCATGATCAGCCATACAGAAACAGCAAATGTCATCTTTTTCATCTCAGACTGCTAAGTCTGAATCACAAGCTTTTTGTATCTTCTTCAAGAAAAGCATAGATTTGACCTTTAGCACTAATGGTGCCATGATGCTCTGGGTGAGTGATTAATTACAGGCCCTTTCCTCTCCAGAGGTGAGGGGCACATGACTATCCTGTTTCCATTGCTCCATATTTTAATGACAATCAAGACAATCTTCTGTTGGCTGTCTTTAGCATGATTGTAATACCTATTATTTGATTTATTATACCACTTCATGTTTGGTTTTGGATTTAGGGATTTTTTGGAAAACTTCCAAGGTGCTAGTATCAAATAGGATTATTAATTATCACTGTTTATGTCAGAAATTACTCTAAATATTGATATTCTTTTTACTTTAAGAACTTTCCATGCTGGACTTCTGTCTTTGTAAAGTGGTATAATTCTGCGGAGGCAGCAGATTCTGGTTCTGCTATTACTTGTGATACACATACAAAATTTGAAGTTAATAAATTTGGAAGGGCTAGTGGCAATGTAATATCTTTAAAATTCTCTTGTCAAAATAGTAGTTTATAGTAGAGAACATGTGTTTTTTGCCACTAGCTTGCAAAGAAAATGTGGAACATGAGATATTCAATATGAGGATATGAAAGACTATAAGGACCAATGTTTAGTTTATTGAAAAGGAATTTCTTGGCATAGAGTTATACATCTCTTTTTAGAAATCTCTGTGTTATTGAAATCAGGCACTAACCTTATTCAATTTCCCCTTGATTCTCTGTCCAAGAAAGGAGTCATTTCTAAGTTCAGTACCCTAATACAATTGTTAGTATAAATAAGGAAACCAGAGCAAGCCTTTGAAAGAACATGTGAAATTAATTTGGCAGCTGAGACATGTAACTGACACCTAGAGATAAAGGCATAAAAAGATATAAACCCCTAATAAATTATTCTGTATCACCACAGATAGTCTAAACACCCAAAGCCAAACAACAGTACAGGACTTTACATATAGCAATAGCTTACACATAAACTTCTGATTAGATTGCTTACAAGTTGGAATGTAAATAAGCAAATATCCAGAAAAAAATTACTTTCCACTATTTTAAGGCAGTTATGAGCCATGGTTACAGAATCATTACATATTTTTCAACAATGTTGGTGAGTCAGTGCATGGAAGGATAGAGAGAGAAGAGAGCTGGGAAAGAGAGCGCTCCTTTTCTTTGGAACCAGTTAGAATAAAACTTCTTTCTAAGAGCATCTTTTCACTCTGGATAGGTTGTGTGGGACTATCCAGGCTAATGACAGTAATTTTCTTTTATCAGGTCATTGTGTTGTTGCATCTTTTCTCTGCCTTCGATAGCTCATGGCTAACTTTGCTTCCTAACATATGTGTTAACCACTCAATCAGTCACTATGCCTCTTGCTATTAGTCATAGAAATATGCAGGCCCTATCAAGCATTTTGCTCAGTCTCTTCATAATTCCGTTGAAGGAATGGAATTATCAGATGTCTACATAGCACCAGAGATATTTTTGTTCACCTTTAGAGAAGCACTAGTGATTTTATGAAGGAAGGTATTTTCAGGCTTTTAGAGTCTCTTGTGTACTTAAAGGAAATGTAGGACTAGGAGGTTTGGAGTGACAGGGACTAAAGTCCTCTACCACTGTGATCCCTGAACTATATGGCTTGGGTACTAAACAACCTTTGTGAGAAATCAGTTCTTTAGAAAAAAACGTGGTTAAAATGTAAGTGTAGTGTGGAGACTACTTCTGGGGATAAAAGATGAGGTTTCTTTTCTATTTATCTTCCAACCACCAACGATTTTCTCCTCACTAAAGATTGCACGGCATGGTGTAGATTAGATTTTCTTTGAAGTTTTCAAATGGTGAAAAGAAACTCTTTAGTCTGAGAGCTACTTGGCTTCAGGTAAAGAGGAAAAGCTCCGTCCTGTGTGAATGCCAGTTACAAAAGCCAATTATAACCCAACTAATTTTTCTTGGCATTAAAAAACAACAACAAAGTCAATACGAAATATAACTCACCACTAACTTAACCTCTAATTCTTTAGTGTTTCTGGGTGGAGTCTTAACTGATAATAGGCATGCCCATGTGTGAGAAGGAAGTATTTTATGTTTAAAATGGAGACATTAATTGTGGAAAACACTGATCTTTAAAATCTTACTAAGACAAGAAGAAGAAATATTTAAGCCACTCTTCTGCCAGGTGAAAAATGGAAAACGTACTAATTATGTTTCAAGCACAGTATACACTCTTACTTATTTAAAGTGTGCCTAAAATACCTTTCCCACAGCTGTGTTAAATGGCAGAAAATGAACTGATTTTTCATATGTGAAACCTATTGCCAATACCTTCTAGCTCTGATTTTACCAAAAGCGCATTTTTTAACTTGCTGTAGAACAAAAAAAAAAAAAAAGTTTGGTCACCATATTATACATATGGAAAGAAGTGACTATCTTTCCTTATACAATCATATAACAGAAAAATCTCATAAGAATCTTTAGGTGGTATTAATAGGGGAAGAACTGCATGCAACTCAAAATCATTTCCAATGGAAATTTAAGCACAATTGATCCCTTACTTATAATTAGTTTGCTAACAGAGAAATTAGAAGAGTCAAAAGAAAGGAAAAAGTATCCACATGCCCCTCTGTCTTGCTATATTTATACATATATGTACATCAATACATGTATATACACATGCACAAATAGCATATATCCATGTAAAGTTACTAGGGCATTAATAGCAAGCAACAACTTATGACAGGAAATGAGGAATGTGATATCTACTTTGTACAGAGCAAACTAGTAAGAATGAAGGCAGATGTTCATTAGATGACTTTGTTAAATACAAATACCACGCTTTACTCTAGGCTGTTATTAAAGCAATTACTTTTTTCAAGAGCACAGTAAAAGCTGTAGCTTTGTGGTACTCTATCAAGTATTATTACATTAATATAATGAATTTACGTGATCTATCTTTCATTATCAAACTTCACAATGATATTCCGATTAATGATGTAGACTGTAGATTTTGCAGATGCCAGCCAGATGTTCAGAGAAAACTAATGGTTTTGGCCTCAGAAGTTAAGTATAAATCATATACATATACTGACACACCTAGTGGAATGAATGGAAGGCATTCCTTTGTGTATTTGCCATCTAGCTCCTATTTATTCTTAGACAAGATACACGGCACAATACCCTTCAGCCTTCTAGATAAAGCAAAAGATGAGAGGAAAATGCAAATAATTTAAAGCAAAATTTGACCTCTGTTGGGAATCTCTTTGGCTGTGAGGTACTCCCCCACATCTTCCAGCTTTCTGCCTCACAGGACAGGAGTCTGAGAACACGGCTTCAGGTCACTGTAAAGGAAAAAGGAAAGGAGGCGTTCCTGACAGCACAGTTCCCAGCAAGGAGCAGGGTTAGGCAGGTGTCTCACGTCCATCATTGTATCCTCTCCTCTAGCCTGTGTTTCTACTCATGTATATATGTATCTACTGCTATGAAGGAAAGAGACTTGCTTCTTTTTCTGCAATATTTATTAACTTCAAAGCATTAATTTTTCAGTCTTCACAATAAGATCCTAAGATCATATGCCTACACTAGCATGTTAGTCAGGAGACAGGAGAAAGGAAATATGAGTGCAACAAATCTTAATGACATCTAGGAAAAAAAAAGGTTGTATCCTTATCTGTCCCTAGGGCCACCCTCCTGTCCTCCAAACACTCACAGCAGTTTTCATATCTTGTTTACTTTAGCAAAGGAAATGAAACATAGATGTCTGCCGGGTCGCTCTGTCCTTAATTAGAAATATGTTGCTTTTAAAGACAGCAGCTGAAGAACCTTTACTCCTCTAAGGTATGGATGAGTAGCCAAGAACTTAAGTTTAGGGACAGACAGAAAATAGCAAGGGGAAAGGTATAGCGTATTGTGTGCACAGCAGTTCTCTGATCCCTGCCACTTTTTCTGCTCACTGCTCTTCACTGCTTCCAGAGCACCACAAATGCATCAAGCTCAGCTACTGCTTGAAAGCTTTCTGCAGGGTACAGATTTTTAGTCACACTGCATTAAACAGTGAAAGTGGAGCAGAACTGCCCTGCTCAGAAGCAAAGGAAACTGATAATGGATTTTCCACCTTGCCAAACAATAAAGGTTTGCTCAATTTACATCCACTCTCCCTCTCAGGGTCTGCAAATGGTGGTCTGTTGGGTAGTGCAAGCAATAGTGAGGATTTGGAAGCAAACACCATTATTGCTGTCAGATCTTGGGTTTTGATTTGGATTATATTAATTCTTTTAATTTTTAAGGGAGATAAGAAAGCAAGAAGACATACAACACAGTTTATTTAATCTATTGCATCTATTACAGTTCATTCCACTGTGCACTGAATTTGGAAAGTCTGTTGTTAATTCATTTGGACAGGGCATAAACTACTAAAGTTGCCCACTTTCCAGGGCAACTGCCAGTGTTGATGAACTCCCGATTTGAGCATTTCTTTCTACCATACAGTGCTGATGCTGGATATAAGTGTTTGAAAGGGCAAGAAAAAAAATTTTTCCTCTTTTGTTTGCCTTTTAGTCCTGTCCAGAATAAGAGAATAGTGGCTCCAGTGTGTCAGTAGATTTATTATAACATTACAGAAATTAGTCAGTGAATTTGGGTCACTTTTCATACCTCTGCACTGCTGTCATATGATCATGCCAATTTTGTAGCTCACATGAGATCACTGAACCACAGAAACACTGGCTAGAATTCCAAACTTCTACTGAAAGCAAGACTATTGCCAACACTGTGCTTCTATCTTATTAAGTCTTGAAGGAGATGGAGACTTCACAGTGTCTCAGGGCAACACGCACTGCAGTATCCTTCCCAATAAAAGGTTTTTCCTGATGTTCAGTCTGAACCTCCCTTGCCGCAATTTGTCCCTTGTTATGATATCCACCAATACTGAGGAGTTTGACTGTGTAACGTGTGTAAATCCTCCAAAGAAGTTGTATGCTGTTAGATCGTCCCTGAAATCCTTCTCCATCAGGCTGCAGAAACCTCTCTCATGTTACTAATTGCCAGATATTGAACCTTTGGTTATCAACATTAGAGTATGCTATTCGTTCCAGATGAAAGTGCCATGGGAGGCAGTATCAAAAGTTTTACTAACGTCAAGGTATCTTCTGTTTGCTATTGTTCCAGGTTGGTCAGGTATAATTTTGTATTGATAGATACTTATTGATTGTTACTGATTTCTGTCTTGTCCTTTATGTACATGTTGATTTATTAAAAAACAACTTAACATATAAACTATCCAGAAAACTTAAGAAAAGACAGCTTACATGACATTGACTCAAAACACATCCTGCGTTTGCCTTAAGCAGTAAAATCAAAATGCAGTAGAGGTTATACTGATCTCTGACCAACAGGACAAACGACTGTAAGTTAGGCCTCACAAGGATACACAGGGAAGGTTTTGTGTCCTCAAATTCACATAAATTAAACAGCAGTGCAAATTATCAACCAAATATTCACTGAACAAGACCACTAGAGATCTTCTCCCTGGCTGATCTGTATTTATTCTTCAGTGTTTGACATTTAGGACTTCAGGAAAGCAAAATATTCATGGTTTCATTTGTGCCAGGACATGTTAACCTAAATGATTCATGTTTCCATGCATTTTCCTTGGGCAAATACAGAAATCCGTTTGTTCTAGTGAATGAGCAGAGCAGAATAGCAGGAGAATGAGGTATGGTTGTTTAGCCCAAATTGTGTTAACTAATGTGTAGGAATTAAAGGTTATTTTGTGCTATAACTGTTCCCTAGCACATATTGATCAATTTCCGTGATATGTTATAGATATACACAGTAACTTTTCAATCTATTGCCAAATATGAAAGGTGTTACTATATAATCAAACTAAAATTTAGTGTAGCTTTTCTTTTTGCTGTTTCTATTGTCTGTTATCTATTCTCAGCATAATAACCTTGGTCAGTTGTTCAAGTATAATTCAAAATTTGTTAGAAACAAATGTGTAAATCCCAGAACTTTATCAGCTCCTGCAGGAGATTCTTAAAAAGACAAACATTAGTGTCCCAACTGCTATCAGAAACTTCCTCACTAATCTTACAGATTTCAAAAATGGACAAAAGAATACAACAAACATATTTCATTAATCCTTTTTTTTTGTTGTTGTTGTTATAAAAATTACCATATAAAGACATCTTTCAGCCTTGTACAGTGAACACAATAGTCCTAGGTTGAATTTGGTCCTTACTCTTGTTAATATCTTCTGGAGAAAAGAAAAAGATAACATTAGAAACATTGGTGCCTTGTACACCCTTAAAAGTTATATTTATTGCTATATCTGCACCAAACTATTTACAGAGTACTAGATGTGCTGAGGTTTGTACTCCCTGAATGATGAGACGTGTGAATATGTTTCCTTCACAGTGGCAGGTGGAAGAAATTATTACTTCCTCTGGCCCTGTAAAAGGGCAGGCAGAGGAGATAAAATATGTTGTCAGGTCTTGAAAGACTCCCAAATTCCTTCTTGCTGCAAGAGCAGCAGGCCTGGAGTGAAACGTGCGCACTGTGAAGCAGTCCTGGGTTTCTGCTTAAGTTAATTCCAGAACCTACTTGAAACTAAAGGTGGCCAAGTCATTAGTGCCTCCTCTCCATGACAGTGGGTCACCCAGCACTTCTGAACCCATCCAGATCAAATGCATGACTTCACTTCTGTTGAATTAGACAAAGAAAGATATGGAGCTCATCAGGCACAAAGGAGCCCACCTGTACAAAACCAATGTGTCAAAATGTTTTGACCAAATTTGAATGGAGTAGGTTTGTATCAGATCAGTGTTTTATGTGATGCAGCTACCGGCTTCTTGATTTGATATCAGGAGACCTAAAAGCGGGTATTCCTGTCAGAAGTACTCCATTCACAAGTATTTCTTCTACTTGTTTTTGTATAAAGAGACAGCTCTTAGATTTAAGCTCTAATTCAGTTGTCTCATTAAGCTCTGTGTAAAAATATTTTTGATTTCATTATCTCAAGATCTGTTGGTCTAAATTCAGAGAAACAGAATATTGTGATTTCTTGTCTGGAAAATCAAGTTTGTCCTCTCTTCTCCTCGCCTAACTTGGATCAGCAAAAAGCTGGACATACCAGGTTTTAATACTGTATTTTTTAGATGATGCTGCTGGCCTGTCTCACTGAACTGCTAGACAAAAGTCATGATGTTTTTTGATTGCTCAGCAAAACCTACTATGTATAGGTACAGAACACAAGGGGTTGACAGACATCTTTTTGCGGTCTGCTTAAATTCCAGTAGTAATTTCAGTAATTCCAGTGGTGATTTCCAGTAGCAGTAGGACACAGCCAGATGGAGATTTTCTGGACATGGAAATGCTGCCCCAGTCCCTGTCCAGCTTCCCATCCAGGTCAGCACACCAGGTAGGTGTGGCAGGCATGAAGCTGTGGGAAAGGGGGCATTCATGCAAGTGCTAACACACCAAGACTTCCTCCTCACAGAATTTTTACTCTGAGGAGATGTTCTCAGGGTTGTCAGACTGCAGTTGTGGCTGGCCTTTATATAGACACAGACTCACCAGCAGAGGAGACTTCTTGCATCACACACACACACACACAACCTGAACCTCAGAAAATGACAGTACCCTGTGGAGGAGTCTGCCTTACAGGCTCTCAGGGAGGCTACATGGGAGAAGTACACCATTCTGCCTAAGAAATTCTCCAGATAGGTGTGTGGTTACAGAATACACCATCAATTTCTCTATTAATTGTGTTTCTATCACCATGAAGAGCACTAAGGATTCAGAGAAGGGTGATGGTAGAGCAAAGAGTAAGCTATGATGCTGAAGGTAAATTAATTTATCACTTTCTTTGACTAGTGTTTATGGCTTTTTCATACCCATATTTTTTTCCTCCAAAAAGTGTTACAATTTTTTCAGTAGAGCAGCCTTAAATGTGTTCTTTGGAAATATATCCCCTAACTTACAGAAAAATGTCCATGGAAGATCATCTTAGTATGCAGTTTAGTCATCTAAATTTTTATGGTCCTTTTTCTGTTTTCTTGTTGGTTTACTTTTCTCTTCCTAATCTGCATAACTATTTTTCATTTGTAATAGCTATTTTAGCCAACAGATGGTGCTATGTATAACATTTTTATGAGATTGTAAAAAATAAAAATAAATACTAGAGTAAAACTGTACATGTAATTACTTTGTTAGAAAATAAACGTGGAATTGAAGTTCACAATGATAAACGCTTATCATAAAAATCAGATGCAAGGAACAATAAGTGTTGAGAGTCACTGATGAATATTCATTTCAGCCTGAAGATAGGGGAGGATGGAGTTGCAGATGTAAAGCTGGCTGTGGTATCAATGCTACTGTGCTTGCACAGAAGGATCTTTTGCAAAATCAGGACTTCAGGTTGGTAGATTTTACGAACACTAAAATTATAAGTGTCTGTTAGGGTTTCTACTCTCTGGGATTAACACACTTTATCTAAATTGAAATAGAAAGGTGTGGTATGCCATGTGTACTCACACAATTGAAGTAGGACCATTCCAGTATATACAAATTATGAAATGTAATTATAAGCACCAAAGTTGTGTACCACCAGTGTTTCACACTGTGCCAATATTTCATCATCCAAACAGGGCAGTTAAATTTGCTGGTACTACTCATGCCTATAAAATTAACCATGTACATGCAAAACAGATTCTGTTTTCTCTTGGTTTGGACTTTCTGTCTGTTAAACGGATGAGAACCTCACTGAACAAGGCATGACCAAATCTACTGTGGTGAATATATTCTGGTAATGCTGTTGACAGCATCACTTTGTGTAATCTTTTCTCCTTCCAATAATGATTTTTTTTCCCAAATTTGCTGGGTTTTTTGAACTAGGCCATAGTTAATCCTATTTATGCAGTCTCATCCATCTCAATGAATTCAATAAACCTTTCATCCTACTTTTAAAATACTTCCAGAAAAGGCAGGTATTTTTACAACATAAAAAGAGCAAGCCAATTACAAATATTCTATGTGGAGAAATCATGTAGTTTGTTCTTTACTGGAATGAGTTGTCAAAGACACAATCAGTGTGGAATCCCATTATGTTAACAGGGCTCATCATATGTTTCAGTGAATGCTGAAAAAAGATGCCCTCAGTCTTACAAATGCTGATATTCAGGTCCTTGTTCGCATGAGTAAATGTATTTTTTTGACTAGATTTTGAAAAATTCTTCATTTCATTACAGGAATGTTTAAAGTTTGAGAAAGTGGTCTCCATTTTACAGCTTCATAAAACTGAATTTCTGGTGACAACTGCAAAAAGTACCTCAATCAGCTATTCCCCATGTCATTTTATTCTCTCTTTGTTCACACAATTAGGAACAAAGGCATATACTATCAATAAGACAGTTACTCATTGTTGTTGAATCAAGATTTAAAATTGTCAGGCACAATGTAATAAATACTATAATGATAATCTCACATACTCACCAAAAATAAATATTTTTAATAAAAAAGCAACTTCCATTTTAGTCTGCCTCATAGATTTCATTAAATTTTATACCGATTAATGATCAGGAATTATAGAATCCTGCAATAATTTGGCAGTATGTCTGAAGCAGGGACCTCTTCTGAGAATGGGAGCTGAGTAAGAACAAACACCTATGCGGTTAGGGAATGTTCTCTTTTACTGCTCAAATCAAGCAGGATTATGTAGCATTTCCAAATAGTCACAAGTTGTCCACACACCTTAACTAACTCTATGGTTGGCTACTTAAGTACAATCATGCATGTCTACTGTTTACTAATTGGTTAACATACGGCAAACAAGTGTCCTCTCTCCTCCCAGCTTGTGGTTATCGCATCCTGTTAAACCTCCTCTTTTTCTCAAGGACACCTCAAGGACGCTCTTAGCACTAAGTCATGCTAATCTCACAGCACTCAGGGCAAGCCGGCCCTGCTAAATCTGGCTTGTTCACTGCGTTCAGATACAGACCATGTCCATTCTGCTCTAAGAATTCTTCCACACATCCCCCTTTTTATTTTTGAACAAGCCAGGCTTGACCTACTGTTTTTTCAACAACTTTGCAAAACATTTAAAAGCACAAGCGACAGGCAGCAACACTAATAATACACTACCTAAAAGTTGCAGTACTTCTATCAACAGCGTTTGTAGCCAAGATGGCCGGCCAAAATGGGTAAACCCATCTGCCAGAGGGTTGTGTACCACTGTAAGTTTTTTCATGTTGTCTCAAAGCAAAGTTAGCTTTTTGTGGATCCACTCTGAGTGATCTGATAAGTCCATGCAACACATTCCCTCAAAGTCCTCATGCCCGTGGCCTTGTGCTAATAGAAGAAAGTCAGTTGCAGCTCGATTTTGTAGTATGGCATGCCACAGGCTATCGTGATCTTCTAGCAGTTCGGTGATTATGCCTGAAGTAATGTTTAATTGCTTAGCTGTCCAGCACACCAGTGACTTCAAATTTCTCAGGGCGTCTGCCGCTACTGTTCCAGGGATGAACAGTGACAGCGGAAACCTAGACATGAATGGATGGAGCCGTACGTTGTCATTACAGTCTGGTCCTAACTGCTCAACGCGTGAGACGCTGTCACCGAAGGGTACCCATTGTCCAGTTGACCCATTGGTGCACTGAGGGTGTAAACATCGTGAGCTTACCAAGATAGCACGGTCCTCCAAAACTCCAGGAGGGTATCCCTTGCCATGCCCAATCTCTGTAGATAAGGAACATCCCAGGGGGAGAGCTTTAGCAGAGACATTGTTCCACAATGGGATAAGGCTTCCTCGAGTCTCCACTCCCAGTGACCCATTGCAATAACTGTCTGAGTTTTTATAGTCATGCAACGGGTTATGACTACTTATGTTCATCCACCCGTTGGTGTTCGGAGAAGCATACACATTGATGCCAGTGAGGAAGAGGGCCAGCATAGTGGAAGCAGGATTTGTTGCCAGGAGCAGATCCTAACAGGTCAAGCTCCTGGGGATCCCACAGCAGTGTAATGTTAAGGCCACTTAGGAGGGTTGCAGCAGCATGCGAAGTGGTGTTGAACTTCTGGGTCAAGTTCGCCGCCGTCCAGTTGGAAAAGTCAGAGAGGTGCAGGTACAGGACCCCCACCAGGCAGGTTCGGAACGGGTCAGCTGGTGAGGCCATCAACAGGCAAAGGGGAGTTTGGCCGATGCTATTATCCCATGTGACCCACATATTTTGTCGAGGATTAATTCTGTGAATGCTTTCCACCCTGGGTAGCATTACTATGAGAAGCAGTATTATGTTCACACCTAATACGGCACCAATGCCGGCAAACACTTTTCCATTGCTTCTCAGGGATGGCATGTTGCCTTGGTATGAATACCCCTTTTTGGCACCCAGTTTGTAAAGGTAAGGCACCTTGATCTTGTTCTCCTTATCCCCTTTTGTAAATGGCAAACCAAAATGCCTCATTGATGGTGTCCTTCGTTCTCAAACAAACTTATTAATTCACTGTCTAAAAGCCATGGCACTCCTACAAATTCTCTTAAAACTCAAAATACATTTCCCTGTCGAAGGTTAAAATCACACCTAATGCAAACAGTAGAAACACTAATCAAAGTATAATGTACCCAAATTTTCTTGTCACAACCTCCACATAACAGTCTCTGCAATTATTACATGGAAAATTTCTACATAGCTCAGTGCAAAAATAACTGCTTGGCTGGATTGCCGAGTTTACTTCTCCATACAACCAGTCTTGGGCTTGCTGATCCCATGCTTGAAGGGATTGCTCCCATTGCTCCAGTCACGTGCGCTATTTCTCGTACGATTGGACTAATGTTCTTCTAAGCTGGTATTCTTCTCGTGCTTGAGCTTCTGGATCAAGCATCTACAGATCTTTTCTCTGGATTAGCAGCTCTCGTGAAGTGTGCAGGTACCCACAAGGGTCCTTCACCTGTTGAAACACACATATAATCTCTCCCATTAAAGAGCACAGGTGCTGGGCCTTCCCAAATACCGGGTTTCGGATTCTTATACGTTACGTAGAACCCTGGTAACACTTGAGGCCTTCCTGCTTTTATTGTAGCGTGGTTAATAACAACAGGTGGCTCTTCCCTTCCTTCTGTCAAACATAACTAATTTAGGGTAAATAGTACTGTTTGCAATCTTTGAGTTGGGTCTGTTACCTCAATGTTTTTTTGTTTTTCAAGTAATCTTTTGGTACTCTATTGGTTCTTTCAGTAACCGCTTGCCCAGTAGGAGAGTGAGGAATTCCGGTAGCATGTTTTACCCCCCAAGTTTTTAGAAATCTTGCTAGGCTTTGACTAAAGTAGGCAGGACCATTGCCCGTTTTTATTTGTTCAGGAACCCCCATTACTGCAAAGCAGGCAGTTAAATGCCTTTTTATATCCATTGTTTTTTCTCCAGATAATGCCGTAACCCAAATGAATTTTGAATATGTATCTATAGTAACACGTACATATTTCAACCATCCAAATTCTGCTATATGTGTGACATCGATCTGCCATAATTCAAGGGCTTTAAAACCTTTTGGATTTACCCCAAGGCCAAGTCCAGGACCATGGTGACCACACTGAGGATAAGTTTTGACTATGCCTAGAGCTTCGTATGGGTAAGTTTAAATTGTTTTTGGAGGGCCTGTGTGTTCTGGTGAAAAGTGGCATGGCTATTTTGTGCTTGTTCAAATTGATTCAAAGGAGGGGTAATAGTTACCATACTAACAGACTTATCTGCATGATCATTTCCTTCACCAAACCCAATAGGTAAAATATGACTCCTAACGTGCACGATGCAGTATTTGTCTGTTCTCAGATTGACAGCCCATCTTAAGTCCTGAAAAAGCACACCTAAACATGGATTAGCAGACCGTTTTAACACAGCGTCTTCTATTCTTTGCACAACTCCCACTAGATAAAGAGAGTCAGAGACCACACTGAGTGGTTCCTTATCCCAATGCAAAAATGCTTACACTGCAGCCTTTAACTCTAACATTTGCAAGCTATCCATTTCATCTCCTCGCAGTACTTTCTCCTGCCACTTTCCATTTTCTTTCCAAACACATGCAGCCTTTTTTGTTTTCTTTCCAGTATCTGTGAACACAGTCTGCCCTAACAGGTGTTATAGACAACTTGGGCCGTTCTATCCACTTACTGCGGCCTAGTATTCCCCACAATGGCCCCTTTGGTTGTCGGTTGTGTATTAATCCATCATGGTCTAAAAAGGTCTCCTACATTGCCGTAGAATTGCAGAATTGCCACTCTGAGTCTTCAGATGTTACTGGAATGCTAATATCTGCTGATTCAAGCAGTTCCTTCATCATTTCTCCCTTTTCTTTTTTTTTTTTTAAAACATACAGCATTTTTAATAGCATGGACATCTTACTTAAAACATCAAATAGGCATTTCTCACATGCGTTGGTATAAAGAGAGACTGGAAGACACGACCACTGTGATTATTATCAGATAAGCACTGATCCTGACACTTAACTGAGCTAAACTTCCCACTTTGGTTTACTCCAGGAGTGGTTACACAGAATAGTCCAATATTCTGCACAGAAAAAGCACAAGAAAACAAATTTCCAGTTCTTTTAGGCAGAAATTAAAAGTCTTAGGGGATGACTCTGTGCAAGTCCTGCACTTCAGAGTTCCACATATTCTTATGGACGGGGTTTTCAGAAAGATCTGTCATCTTTACTGCTTGAAGAACAAGCTCAGGACTGCAGGACCGCACCACACCCAAGACCATTACATTCTTCCCTGCGCTCAGGCATGGCCGGCCCTGCGGCACTTGCTCCACACCCAGAACAGTGAGGCACTGCTGCCGTCCTGCAGCTGGGTCGCGCCACTGCCGGCGCCACGCTGCACGTCCAGCATGGTGCCCCACATCCACAAGGTCCACAGGGACAGCGGCGCCCGGCTCGCCACCACCCACCACAGCTGTGCCACCAGCACCTTTACTAGCAGGCCTGGCGCCGCCCCGGCCATGCGGACGGGCACCCAGTTGGTTGCTGAAACTCTATCAGGATTTGAGTCTTCCGCAGTTTGCTCAGAAGGGGGAAGCGGCGGGTGCAAGCACGGGGCCTCGCCTTGCTCTCCATGTTACTGCTTCCATCATTGAGGGGCCGGGCTCCGCGGAGTGGCTTCCTCCAGCATTTCTGGGTTCTGGCACCCTCGCTTCCAGCAGCGGCTGAGACACTTCCACCTTGTTAGATACCAGCTGCAGCACGTCTGCAACTGAATCAAAAATCTTGACCAGGATCCCCTTTAAAAGATGCCGTTGAGCCACCCCAAAAAAGGTTGACAAGCGACTTGGTTTTTCAGGGCCATGGGAGGGGAGGCTAGTAGCGTCACAACCAACGGCAGGTTCAGGTTGTATGGCCAAAAGCGCTGCCGCAGCTACAGTTCTCTCTGCTTTCATATTATTAGGCGTATTAATGACGTCCCACCACAGCAGTCCCAACTTTCAAGCAGTCTTTTCCTCCTTCCCCCCTTTCCATATATCAGTCCACATCATGTTCCCTATATCATGCCATTCTTCTGGGGAGAAAATTAATGGGATTGGGCAGCATTGCCCCCTATTCTTTGCCCACTTTATAAGGGCCGTAAGTTCTTTCAAATCTACCTCGCGCCCTCTCTTGGAGAGGATACTAGCGAGGAGACAAACTGCCACCTCTTCTTCCATGGCAGTTCTTACCTTGCAGAGCGTCACTCAGCTGCGCGACCGTCCAGGCTCCAGCGCTTTTCCTTCAGCCTGTGCCCACCTCTGCCCTCCCAGATTCAGTCTCCCAGTATCGTCGTTCATGATGCTTTGGAGAACTTGAGCAAAGTCGCTCTGAGGTTCCTGTTCAGGCGCCAGACGAAGCAGGGTCCTCTTCTGAGAATGGGAGCCTAGTAACGACAAACACCGATGCAGTTAGATTGCGTTCTCATTTATTGCTCAAATCAAGCAGGCTTATGTAGCATTTCCAGCTAGTCATCCATTGTCCACGCCCCTTAACTAACTCTATGATTGGCTACTTAAGTACAATCACGCGTGTCTACTGTTTACTAATTGGTTAACATACGGCAAACAAGTGTCCTCTCTCCTCCCAGCTTGCAGTTATCGCATCCTGTGAAACCTCCTCTTTTTCTCAAGGACACCTCAAGGATGCTCTTAGCACTAAGTCATGCTAATCTCACAGCACTCAGGGCAAGCCGGCCCTGCTAAGTCTGGCTTGTTCATTACGTTCAGATACCATGTCCATTCTGCTCTCAGAATTCTTCCACATATGTCAAGACAATTTTTAACTGAAATTGAATTGTTAGTGTTTGCTAGTCTGGAGGAGAAGAATTTTTTTTTTTTTTAAATGAACACTAGTTTTGAGTGAAAATTATGTCAACTTCAAACCACTTACAGGATGGCCAGAAAAAACATTCAGAATTTTCTTCCAACTTTCCCATGATCTGCACTTTCCTCTTGTGAGTAAGGAATCACTAGATTAATACTTTTCAACATGGTATAAAGTTGTGTAGATGGAGGTTTAGGTTGGATTTCAGGAAAGGATTTTTCTCCCAGAGGGTCGCTGGGCACTGGAACAGGCTCCTCAGCGAAGTGGTCACAGCCAGCAGCCTGACAGAGCTCAAGAAGTGTTTGGACAATGGACTCAGGCACATGGGATGACTTGGAGCTGTCCTGTTCAGGGGCAGGAGCCAGACTTCAGTGATCCTTGTGAGTTCTTTCCAACTCAGGACATTATAGGACTCTATGATTCTATTTTCAATAAGTCTTCTGCAGCCTTTAGTCCTGTTTCTGCAGAATAGGAATGC
This sequence comes from Callaeas wilsoni, assembly GCA_013398955.1. Lineage (NCBI taxonomy): Eukaryota > Metazoa > Chordata > Aves > Passeriformes > Callaeidae > Callaeas > Callaeas wilsoni. Next base: position 167,289 of record VWPU01005962.1, read on the forward strand.
TTTCACAAAGAGTTCATAGGGCCATTTTCATGTCAGAATTTGGAAACAAGGGATGTTTGCTACTAGAGCATAGGTTATATAATGTTTCATTTCAACTCAGACCACTGAAAAAAATGTATCTTTGGTATAGCTGGCAGAGTAGTTCTCCAGCTGGATCATCCAAATTTGCCATGAAGGCAAGGAAGACAGGAGTGGTGAGGTTGTAAAAGAAAAGAAATTGGAAGAAGTTGGTCCTCAGCAGAACTGTATTGGGGAAGTGAATGCAGAAGTCTGGGAAGGATGCCAGAGTAAAACTTAGGGGAAGCTTATGGGTTTGTAAAGGACTGTGACACCTAAGTGGAATTCTCTTTCATTTTTTCATCCTCAGTGGCACACTACAATCCATGATCTGAATTACACTACAATCCATGATCTGAATTGCCCTGTGATGAAAGTGTACTCATTTTATCTCATCCTCTCTATCTCTTTCTTCAGGAGGAGGATCCTGTTGATGTAAAGACTTAAAGCCAATAATGGCAGAGGGGCAGCAGTTGCCATGACGATTCTACCAGAGAACCATTTACTTACATTCCTAGGAGGAAAGTTTCAGATACAGTCTTTGCCACCAAGAGTTTTTTTTCTTCCCTGGAGATTCTAGTTTTTAATTAATTTATTAATTATTCTGTAGTAACTACACATCTACAATGCAATCTTGAAGCTATTCAAGCCAGCAGTAAAATGTTAACTGTTAAAGGGTTAGGAGATACCAAACAAATTGAATAGATCTAAAACATACACTTGCAGAGCACAAGCATTAGTATCTATGTTTCAGCCAGATAAGCAGCCCAGACTTAATTCCAGTGTGAGTGTTCCTTGTCTCTCTGTTTAAACTCATGGCATCCATCCTGCTTGCCCACTCATACTGTGGATTAAGCCAACTGTGATCTTACTGGACATTTGCTCTGCAAAATTTTAAATCCATCCACAAGAGACTCCCACCTGTCCCACCTGAAGCAGGACATCCTTTGGCTTCAATTCCATGGTGGATGACCTTGGCTGGATGTCAGGTGCCCACCAAATCACTCTATCTGTCCCCTTTCTCAGCTGGACAGGAGTGAGAAACTACTAGAGAGAGCAACTCATAGGTTAAGATAAGGCAATTTACTAAAGAAAATTGAAAGTTTAAGTGTACACAAGTAAAGGGAAAAAAAGCATTCTCTACTTCCCATCAGCAAGATGTGTCTGGTCACTCTCCAGGAACCAGGGCTTCAGCAGTGATTCCAGAACACAGACGTAAATTACGTCTTCCCCCTTCTTTCTCTTATTTCTATATCTTAGCATATGCCACATGGTATGAAATATCCCTCTGGCTAGTGTGAGTTAGCTGCCCTCATTATGTTCCCTCCCAAGCATTGATCCCCTTAAGCCTACTGATGGCTGGGCAGAATGGCCTGAGACAGCACTTGTGCTGTGAGCGCACTGCTCTGCAGTGGCTGAAACACTGATGTGCAATCAACACTCTTCCAGCTACCAATACACAGCATAGCACTGTGAGGGCTGCTGTGGGGAAAATTAATTCCAAGCCAGCCAGGCCCAAAACAGCTTATCAGCACCTATTTTGAATAGGTATTATGGCTTTGTGTCCTGTCCCTGCTACTCCCTGGGAGGAAGAACATCAGCTCCAACACCAGCTGTGCTTGTCTGCTGGGACCAGATGCAATAAAAGAAGGCACTTAGAAACACCTTCACTTCTATATACCTGGCTAGTGGAATCCTGGGGACTGGCTACTTACATCTGCTCTCACTTGTCAGTGGCTTTAGCTCTCCTCCCTCTAGCTTGTTGAAGTGTAGGGCAGAGGTTGTAACCTCTACACTGGAGCCAAATCATATCTCACACCTGAGAAGCCACCGAATAAGCTTCTTTAGTGACTGGGTCATGGAAATGTGTCCAGGTAGGCCTGTACTCAAGCAGCATAAGGAAATGGGTACCATACAAGTCACATCTTGATATAGGTACACATTCTAACAGTTCATGCAGCATGCTCAACCACATGACTTAAAAAGTTGGGATGCCAGACTCATCTAGTTTTCAGAGAGTACATTTGAACTCTGAGAGTTCATATCACCATGAGAGCATGGTGTTCCAAGCCGAAGAGAAACCCATTTGTTCCCATGCTTAGTGAGGGACCATTGCCAGAAATTGCACAACTATTCTGTGCCCCTCTTTCCCTACTTGCTTTATTCCAGCTCTTTTGACTTTTTGTTCATACAGGTCTCAGATCCCTTCATCTGAGAAAATAGGTTCCACCAGGCTGGAATGTGCTGCTGGGTTATACAAAAGTTTGTTAAGAGCCTTTTAACTGAACTTGCGGGAAGTCAGCTTGGATGAATTTGTGTTCTTATTTGTAATTTGGCATTTTCCTGAGAAATGTTGCATACTGCCAAGAGTTGTTCACTACCTGAGTTGCTATAACTACATTATTCCTCTGGTACATGTTGAGGTCACTGCTACAAGGACAAAGAGAAAGAAAGTTTTTGTCCTTGGAAAACATGAACCAAGTTTTATTTTTATTATAATATTTTCTTATTAGATAACAGTCTATATGAATATATATTCAATTATTCTGATCATAAAGAGGATTGCCTTCATGAGGAAAGGTCTTACTTACGATTGTGACTCCTCCTTGCATCATCTTGTTGGATCCTAACAGAGGCAGAGACAGGAAACATCATAGAATATCTTGAATTTCCTGTAAGCTGGATATAAATGCCAGCAACATTAATTCACAACACCATTACTTTGTCAAAGTTAGTTACACATGCTATTGTTTTGAGAATATATGACTGATACAGTTGCCTCTATAATTAGGAGTCGGTCACATTTCAATTATATTTTCATACCAGTTTCCCAAAGGCTTATAAATCAGATAAATGCCCTTTGGGCTGAAACGTGCCATGATAATTAGTATGGGAACACTTTTGTTTGTGTGCTGTGGTCCAGTGCTTTGTTAGAGCATTATTATACAAATAGGGTAGGTCTGTTGTCATATCTTTTAGACCTTCAAAAAAAATGAAGGTTGGTATTTTCAATTTTGGCTTAACCATTTTGTTATAGAAGATATTGAGAGTTTTACCATTGGTTTGTCACCAACTGCTAGCATCCTAGCAATCCTAAGTACTTTCTAAAAGACACTCGGAATATAAAAGTAATATATTTCATAACTAAATAATACTATCTCAATAAACTATTGAAGGATGAAAAGAAGGATCAAATGTTAAATTGTCATATGTCTGAACACCTTTCCCATTAGCAATTCTTGACAAGAGTACATCGTGTGAATGTAAAATGTAAAAGAGTTGGATAAGCTGCAATTGTGTGCAATTGGAAATACATCTTTAGAGACTGTGGAGGAAGAACAATTAATACCTTGAATTTGTTTTCTCAAGTAAGAGTTTTAGGAAAAAAAACATTATGGTGTCTGAGAAAATCCTTAAAACATGCAATGATGCACAGATGTGCTGTGAAATTCTTAAAATGTGAGCTAACTTTAAGAAGGTCCTCACTGAATATTAAACAGTCTTGGAAACTGCTACCCAGAAATAGCATTTTTTTCTGTTCTTGGTGTAGGGGTGTAGTGCCGAGAGCTCACTTTTTCAGAAAAGAGGCAGTTGTCCTTTTTTTCAGCCTAATCTAGCTTTGTATGTAAGTTAGGTTACTGGATTTGCATTTGTGCGTTGTTATAAGAGAGGGACCGGTGCTTTTAGAACTGTGTCATGCAGACTAAAAGAATCTTTAGTGTTTGCCTATATTTATCCATAAATATTGGAATAAATAAAAGCATCAACTGGGTGGCATTTTTTTGTCCAAGCAGGCAATGCAATAGGGATGGTTCTTCCTCCATGCAGCCCAGCCGCTTTTGGTGACATCCTTTCTCTCTGAGGAGAGCATTTTACTGGTAATGGAGGGACGTAAATATGGCAAAAAGATGAGTGGAAAAAACACACACAAACATTCTGAAATTCTATTTTCATGCTAGCAATCCAAACTGGAACTGTGGAAAATGGTGGGCTTTTTTATATCTCACATGAATACAAGCTATATTTTTCAATTAACTTTTCCAGCAGATTCTCATTATTCTTAAACATAGAAAATGCATTATTGTAGAGGAAACTGGGTAGCAGTCCAGCTGTGAGGTTGTTAACTCAGCAGTGTTTATCTTCTAATGGTCACATAGATTAGCTTTAGTACAGCCTCTGTCCTGGGAAGAGAGCAATATATTTTCAGAGAAACAGACTTGTTAGGGTTGGAAGGGACCTTAAAAGACCTTCTAATCCAACCCAACTTGCCATGACCAGAGACTTCCTTCACAAGACCAATTTGCTCAGAGCCGCATCCAACCCAGCCTTGACCATTTATAGAGATGGGGCATTCACAACTTCTCTGGACAAAACCTGTTATAGTGTGTCACCAAAAATTTTTCTTTAGATCTGATATAAATCTAATCTATTTTACTTTAAAGCCATTTTCTCTTGTCCTATATATCCTTGCCAAAAGTCCCTATCTGGATTTGTCCTAGGCCCTCTTCAGGTATGAAAGGCATCCAAAGCCTTCTCTTCTCCAGGCTGAACAACCTCAACTTCCTCAACCTGTCTTCACAGCAGAGGTGTTCCATCCTTTGGATCTCTGCCCAGCCCTTTCTTGTGCTTAGGATTGCCCCAACAAGACCTTATAATTGTTCTTGTTGAATTTCATAAGGTTTGCACAGCCTAAGAATAAGGCATGCTATTTAACCCTATCACATTTTCTTTTGTAAGGTTCTTCCAGCTGTCTAGTACCTTCTGAGCCAGTGCCTCTGCATGGTGTGAGAGATAGCCTAGGGTACAGGGTGGTATCAATGCCGTCCTTACTTTCTGGAAATAAAAAGAACTCATGTACACAGAGATGAGGGACGCTAGACCCTCAGATACTACTTCTCTATTTTGTCTATGAAGATAATTTAGAATGGATGTAATTAACAATACCAAAACCATAGTGCTAAATAGCAGGCCAAATTAAGAGGGAGAGAAGGAAAATCACTGTTCAGGAATCACCTCATTCAGGAAAGTACAGAAGCATATATTTGTGTTCTTCTGGAGATCAGGAGGTACTGAAGATCCACGTATATTTAAGGGCTTGCTTAAACATACCATTTAAAATAAGATTTTTCTTTCAAGTCATGCAATATTATAAGGACAAACAATTAAAATTGCTGTTCCTATTTGCCTAATTATGGAAATCAGGATTTCTTATGCAAGGCTTGCATGTCTCCATGCATAGGTTCTCTATTCGTCCTTTTAAACACAAAAAGCCTTGAAATCAGAGTGGAATAGACACCTTGTACTACTTTATGACATCCTGCTAAAAAGTAGGAAGGAAAAAAAAGGTTAACTTTAATATGTCTTGGATTTCGTTCTGCAAATGAGGATTTCTTCAAACTTAATTAATATAAGTATACTTTTGCTTCCTTTAAATACAGTAAAATATTTGTTGCTAGAATTTCAAACATAGCCACAAAAAGTTAAAGTCTTAGTTGAATAATTACTTGTCTTGACCTTCACTGCTTGTTTTCTTCCTGCCAGCTTCTAAAAGTTGCCAGTGAGCTTGTTTTTCATAATGTCTCTGGAAAATTACCAGCAACACTACAAAATTTTCTTGATAATTTTCAATATTGCTTCTTAAATTTAGAAAAGTTGGGGTTTGGCTTTTTTTTTTTTTTAATAAGGAACACACACATAACTACAGTGTACATATTTACATAAGTTGAGTGTTGAACTGGTGTTTATTTTAGGAGTTAAAATTTTTAGTGCTGCCATATGCATGCATATCTGTATGTGTAATGCAGTCCATGATCTGCTTCCAGAAGTTAGGTGAAATCTTCTCTTTCTCTCTTCAGTAATAAATGAGCAGAACCTCAACAGTAGCCAGGGACTGCCTGATGAGAGTGCCAAATAACTGAGCTTTGCAAAGTCAGGTGTTAGTTGTCAAACATGAAGGCAATTGATTCCTCTGACATGTTTAAATGTATTCTAGCTCTCAGGGGTCAGATTATGGTGTCTTAGTCACCTCTGCCAAAAGCAGTGCCTCTCCACCAACCTGGCTGTGGTGTGCCAACCTCCTTGGCTTCCAACAGAACCACCCTTACGGGAGATTCCTCTCTTCCTCCCTTTCAGTTCAAGGGTTTGGGACAGGAAAGCCCTTCCATTCATCACACTTCAGTCAAACAAACAGAGGACAGAAGACATTTTGATCTTTCACTTGTTACTTTGAGATCTGAGTTTGTTCTCCTACATGATTAATCTCTGAAAGCTAAGAAAACTCTACTAGCCGTTCAGGGAATCTGGCTTCAGAGTTTCTCCTGCAAGGGGTTTGTTCACAGCATAGTCTTTCATCCCATCATCCACTGCTGTGCTGCAGCTCTTATCCAGATGTACATCCTCTTGTAGGCAATATCTAATGTATTCCTGTGCTTTCCTTTCTCTTAGCTACTGCTCAAAATAGTGCAAATGTCTCTGCTGTTGAACTGTACCATGTTAGGAGAGCGTCATCTTGGGAAGAATCAATAGTGCGACATACTGATATGAAAAGCCTTTGTGTATGAACTTCAGTTGATTAGGGCTGGTAGTGCAAAGAGATATGGGTAACTTCTACTTTCTTTGCTTTATTTTTTCCTAGACCAGAATCTAATATCTGCAGTGAATAAGAAGAATTTGGAATAAAAATTATCCGGGTTTCACATTTTAAATACTTTCACCAAAACATGATACCTGTAAGTATTTTGCAACACTCTTTTCTGGTTTTATTTTAGCTTACTTGATTACAGTACTTGCACTGTGTCTATGCAAAATTCCATGAGCCACCATTTTTGAGTTTTGTACTCAGAACACATAAGGTACAGCTCCAGACTAAGTCCCTGTGGTCTTTAATTTGCAACACAATAGTGGTTGTGTCCAGTTTCGCTAGGCAATGACAATGAAGAATGTTGAATTACCCAAAGATTTTCCCGATATTTCATACCTATTTTTTTTGAGATATATAGACATCTCTAGGAAGAGATAAGAATTTTTTTATTTGTTAAAATGTCTCACTTTGATAATAAAAGACATTACCGCATACTTATCATTGCATAGATTCAACAAAGTACTATCAAAATGCCTTGAAGTGTGAAGAAACAAACTAGTTCATGAATATTTGTTTGACAGCTTTTAGTCCTCCCTATACCGGTATATACACTTCTCATCCATCTAAACTATCTAGTAATTTTTTAAGTGATGCAATTTTTTTTGTCCTTAATATGGTAGTCATAGAAATTTTTCTGCTATTCATAAAGTACACTGTCCTAGATAGTGCAAAATATTGCAGAGCGTACAAGAGAAACCTGGCTCTTTGCAGGGAGATGTTTTAGAATATGGGAAAATGGGAATAAAAAAATTCTTTATCAGATTTTACAGGACTCCTCTTAACAACTCAGTTTATGAATTGTATGTGAGTTACAGAGCATATTGTGCTTTCTAATTCATTGCACTAGTACTCCATGGTAGAATACAAAGTTTGGTACACTTCTGAGAAATATTCTATTTTTCTGTGTAGTGCATAGATTTAAATCTTCCCAAGCACACTTACAATAGTAAATTCACAGTGGCATAAGGGTGACATGAATGTCATTGACAAATGTTGCAACAGTGTGCAGACATAGACGGAAACACCTCCAGGACCAGTTTCAGCGGAGGGAGGGTGATGCAAGCCACAGCTGTTGATTATACACCCACACAAACACAAGCTCCAGCTGTAGCTTGTGTTCCTATACAACAAAAAAGGATATTGTGAGTACTATCTTCTATGAAATCATCTGAACAAATGATTGGAGGGCAAGAACACCTCTCCTGTGAAAAAAAGACCCAAGAGAGTTGTGGCTGTTTAGCCTGACGATGAGAAAAGTTCAGGGAGACCCCACAGCAAGATTTCGGTACCAAAACAAGCCAACGAGAAAGCTGGAGAGGGTCTTCTGACCAGAGCATGTAGTGACAAGACAAAGACTAATAGTTTTAAACTAAAATAGGGCCAGTTGACCTTAGATATAAAGAGGAATTGGTTTTTTTAGGATGAGGTTACTCAGAGAAGGTGTGGGTGTCTCATCCCTGAAAGTGATTAGGTCAGGTTGATAGAGGCTTTTAGCAACCTTGTCTTGCGAACAATATCGTGGAAGACAGTGTTGGACTTAGAAGGTCTTTCCAGGTTCCTTCCAACCCAAAGAATTCTACAATTTTGAGATCTACTAAATGACTACTACATTATGCTCCCTTACTCTTATTTTTTCTTGAAAGCATTGCTTCTTAGCTGCTTTTTCAGCACTTGGGGACAACCAGCTGTTCTGACTGTGACATTCCTTTTCCATTTCTCTGGTCTAGAAGTGTTTCAGGTGTCATGACGCAGAAACAGAAGATGAAAAACCAGGAAAGCATCAGTTTTGACTGCCTTGAGAGTGTGAAAGGAGAGTAAGTTTGTCCAGAGGTTTTGCAGGCAGAGATTGTGTCTCCTATCCGAGACAACTTCCAGAGCTCATGTAGCAGTGCAGATTGCACACCAGGTTTCCTTTAAGGGTAAAAACATCCTGGGGCTCTCCAAGCTGTCACAGAAAGGGTTTGCCCGGGGCAACCTAATGGGAATATCTCTATTAAAATGCTTCAAGGACAGCTGACAAAACCACATCTCATGCAAAGAGTTTTCTGGCATCTATTATCTCCTGTCACCTCAAAATAAGGTATGAGACCTGTGGTAGATATTTTGTAACCAAATGAGAGAGTATGAATTACTAACTACCATTAGACTGTGCTGCCATTTTATGTGACACTGCAGTAACACAAAAGCTTTAGAAACTTTCTCATTACTATGCCACCCACTGGAAAACAGACCAAGAAAAACAAAGTAAAATTTAAAAAGGAAATTATAGTGCCAGATGTCATAATTTTTAGCAGTTGAGACTAAAAGTGAAAAATGCATTATTTAATCTGTCTTTGATCTGCAAAGACAGTAGCTAAAAATTATTTTTCATTATTTTTTACAAATACAACATTTTTTCTCCTCAATTACAATTTAAAACATAGTATTGCAATCATTTAGCACTTTCAAAGTTTTCAAGCATCTCTTTAATGCAGGAGGCATGGAAAATGGAAAACAGAAGCATGTGTAATAGAATAGCATTTGAACAGAACAGGTCTAATCTCTATTTATGCAATATTAGAAAATAAAGAAAGGTCCTGTTGTTGCAGGGAAACAAAGTTGGTAGTCTGACCATTTTAACATATAGCTTTAGCTGCAGCTGTAATGATACTTTTAGTAACCAAAGAACTCACTGTGAGCAGGTTCACTTCAATATAAATTATATATTTGAACTAAGTTAGGAAAGCACTTAAAGTGGTGTTGTCTTAACAGAACAATGTTAGGTCATACGCAGTCCCTGGAAATACTGAGAGTACTTACTGTTATAGGCTGTCTTCAGAGTTTTCAGTAGTGGAAATCAAAGTAGTAAACAGTCTTCTTGGCACTTAAATGTCCACATTTTCCTGTTAAGGATGAATTCATTAATTCTCATTCAATAAGAGTGCTTGTACCACTTCAGTGCCTTCCATTTTATTTATGGAGAAAACTATGTACAGACTGTGTTTGAGAATTGAGTGGCTTTGCTAGAGGGTCCATGCATAATCTGTATGCCTGTTTTACACCTGGTCGACAAGAGAAGGTGTAAAAGGACAACAGCATATCCTTCCTTAGAAATATGCCTTGATCAATATTTATCCAGATGTTTCTGGGAATGAGTTTGCTCTTGCTGTGATTTCACACTGGAATTGATATGATTTATTCTGAGTAGCTAATCTCACATATACTGGACTGAATTCAGAATCAGACATAATTTTTCTGTCTCTGTTGTATGTGACGGTCTCTATTAATGCTTATGAATCATGTCTGCTATTCAGAAAAACTATGCGAACAGATGTACAGGATCACTTATAACTAAAGACTTGCTCACGTTTCTCTAGTTCAACTGCTCTGGAAAAAAATATATAAAAAAACCTCCATCATTAAATTTTACTCCAGAAATTGCAGACCCAACAGTCTAAGTTAATTTGAATTTGTTTTGTATTGTTTATCTTCCACTCTTCTAACACTTCATGTGCTTCCGGTACAATATCTCTATGATATTTTTACACTGCCTTTATTATGGAGGGCAGGTGGGGTAGAATTTCACTGCATTTATTTCTTCTGAGTCATTCTTGTACTGTCCAAGATATCAAAGAACAAGATAGCTACAATGAAAGCAACGTTGTGCTTTCATTATACTTCGTATTAAAATTTTACTTTAGTTGTTTAAGTAAAACCCACATCTAAGTTCCTGTCATCGTCCTCCAGAATCTTCTTATTACCTGTGTTGTAAATTCAAGGCATTCCTCATTTTTGTTTCATACACTTGTTCTTCAGCAGTAAATACCAACAGTTAGGCACTTGTCCTGAGTAAAGGATTTGGTCTCCATTATTATCTTTTGTTTTTCTCATATGGCTATAAGGTTTTACTCATAATATTTTGCTTTTCAGTAAATGCATTTGCCTTTTTTATTTAACCTAAATATAGTTCAAGGAACTTAAACGTATGCGTCTTTCACTCACATAATGGACTTTACATCTGAGCTACAAAAGTGGAGGAAAATTGCCAGTAGATTAAAAAAAAATCTCCTTCATCTGGCATCTAAGCTTTCTCCTACAGATCTTTAAGACATTAATTTGCCTACAGTTTTACAAAGAGAAGAAATGTGAAGACTTATGTTTGCATATCATGCAGATTTAAAAGAAACACAATTCAGTCAGTCTCCTTAAACAGCAATTAACTACTAATTTTAAATCCCTTCACAGTAGTAATATATTACTTTATTGATATATCTGCTTATCTGAAGTTTAAAAAATATAAAAAATTCTTCTCTTGTCCCCATTTTTCTGTTCTTCTGACATTTCAAGTGAGCAGGAAACTTTACCTAAAGAATTCATTGGTTAAGCTCTCTTCACCAAGCAGGAGTGTCTACCCTTAATTTGCAATCAAAATGGGAAATATCCATTGCAGTTACAATGTTCACAGATTGGCTGCTGGCTCGCAGATTATGCAAAACGGCAATTTCACACATATCAATGGAAAATTTAAAAGAAATTTATTCTGATCTATACTTTCAAAGTTACAAAAAAAAGAGGTTTTTACAATTTTTGACCTAGGAATTTTAAGGTGACGAGAGATCACTGAGCAAAAAAATACAACACACAGTATTTATGCAGCAAAATGCACAAGTTTGAAAGCTCTACCTCATACATATCAAGTGCTTGGCTAATATGAATTTCCTGATTAATTTTTTAGCCATACATATAATTTTCTGAATAAATTGCAGATGTTTTTTTCTACCAATTCAATTGCTCGTTGAAGATTTGCCAAAGACAAGGAGCTTTACCAAGGCTCTAAGATATCCATGTACGGCGGTTCTGGTCCAGTAGCCTACCTAACAGTGCCCTTCCACTTCATTCAGAACTATTTCTGGAGACTTTAGAACTTTGAAATTCAAAGGTATGGAAAGGGGAGATAGTGCTCCTGATAAGATACTGTTCATGATAAAGCTGGAAGTTGTAACTCAGATCCTTAATTACCAGTAAAAAAAAGTGAGATCACCTTCAACAAACATTTATAAAACCATAGGCACTTTCAGTGAAGTTTCTCTCAAATTGCCTAGTGCTGCTATTTACAATATTATATATGGGTTTTGCTGATTACTGAAGTCATGTCTGTTACTGTCTTAATATTCATTAGCAGCATCCTTCACAGTATTCACGTTCTCAAATATCGCCAGTTCTGAACACCAAAAATTTATAAACAGCTTACAAAAAAATCCAGCATTTGTGTCAGCATTTGGTGCTTAGCCAATTTTGACAGTTTAATAAATGGCTTGCATTAAGCCATGGCACCTGGACATGCAGTGCTTCCCACAGTCTGGAAGCCGCTCAAACCATTCAGTGCATAACTAATCCTTGTAAGTAGACACACATAAAGACCTGGTGGAAAAAGACCGATATTCTATACAGACATAACCTTGGAAAACACAGGGGAGCCTGAAAAAAACATGTTACAGAGTTGAGAATTACACTGAAGAAATGTGATATTTGGAAGGAGAATGTGCCCCTGAGTTCCTGATGTGTACAGATTTCCCCTTGCCTGCCAACTCATCCACTGAAATTTGGAAGTCTGTTTGCCTTGAAATAGGATGGGTGTGGGGTCCTGCAGAGAAGGAGTCACTCTCTCATACATTGACCAAGCCTATTATCTTGTCGATCAAATTAACTCACCTCAACTAAAGATTGAATAGCAGAGGGCATCTACAAAGATCTCAATATTACAGATAAATGTGTTTAGCTAAATATGCAGAGCAGTCCATACTCAATGCATTAGCTCCTTCTAGGGTATGTCTGTCCTAGTTTGGGATGATAGGAACAGGCTGACATCATATTTTTCTGAGAAATAGATGAAATACCAATGAAGATCTGGTCTGGATGCTTCACGTGTTTCTGTCAAGGAATTACTCCTTTGGCAGGAAGGTCTTGCTCTGCGACAGTGCCAAATCACAAGCACTACCTTCACTTACACCTGTTAACACACAGGTGCCAAAATTATAAAATCTAAGACAAAAAGGTGTAGAAAAGATAACTCTAGGTGCTACTGACTGCAAGAAAGACAGGTCGTGTTGCAACTTGTGAATGGAAAAGTCATTAAGACCTCTTTGAGTGTCATTAAATCCAGTGCGTAACTTGAGAGTGCAGCCTGCCATCACTCCATGAGCAGAAGCTTGATCCACTATCAAGACAGCTCAAGCAGGAGCTTGGCTGAGCTGCAGGCAGGAGCACAGCAGAGTTCAAGGCATACATTGTGTGTTTTCCTCAAGAAGCTGTCAGCTGGTGGATGATGTGTAACCATGGATGGTAGGGATGCCAAAACAGGACAAGGAAAATGAGAACTGGTCTGAATTTCCACATCTTAGGCAACATTATTGAGGTGGGAAGTGAATCTGCAAATAAAACCTCAGTCCAGAAAAGCTTTGAACATATGATTCACAAGTACCAAATAATCCTAGTAAACACCCTAATAATACTGGTAAAGTAACTTGTCTTATTTGGAGGAAAGGGCCTTGGTAAAACAATGGATAGATGCTTCTAAACTTGTTACTTCTGTTGTTAACTAAATCATTGATTGGTTATAAACACACCACTTACCAGCCAAATCCTTTCTTCAGTGGAATAACTTGTATGAGAAGTGCAAGACCAATTTCTCTCTCTATCAAATGGAATTTTCACACTCATTCTGTACCTAAAAGCTTCTCCCTGGGCTACTCTTGTCTGAGGAGTGGGACCTGGTGCCCCTCAGATACCTCAGGAATCTGCACAGGGGGTGGCTTGTGCTGGCGGGTTTCAGGTATGGGACTTGCATGTGGTCCTGAAGTCACACCACACTATGTCAGCTTCTGAGGCCAACAATTGCTCAGACACTTACTAACAACCTCCAATTAGTTGTAAAAATGTGCATCAGAAACCCAGCTCTAACAATCATCCTCCTCAGCCAGGAGACAGAAGTAGCCCTTTGGCTTGGGTGAGAGCAAATAATCACAAAATAGTTCCCATACCTGGAGAACCGAAGATCTCTTTATAATGCAAATATGAGGTAATTTTCTTTAGCCACTAAGCAGCCCTACAGTACATATGAGCATGGTGTACTCTGGAACTGAAATTTACTGTTCATTTCTTCAAAAATTTGGCATAAAATAGACCAAAGAAATAATGGTGTTCTTGACAAGTTATCTTTAAAAACATTTTCTGAGGCTGTTCTTTTTCCAGCAACCTTTTCACATTTGATTAACATTCCTTCCTGTTTTCTAGTTCAGAACATCACTTCTTTGAGCTGTGTTGGATCTAAAACTGTAAGCAAGAAAACTCCACAACCTTCGTGATCCTAGGAAAACTGACTCTATTATTTCTGTATCTCGGGTTTATCTTGTATGTTGTCAAGGCACAAAAAAGACAAGTAATTTTTGCATATGATGCACGGAAAAAAAGAAAAGTAAAAAGAAGCCAAAGTTTTTGAAGCTAAACTTGCTTTGCAGCTAAACACTTTTCAGATGTTCCAAACACAGCAGGTCAAATATTCTAGGATTATGTTGAGACCTCTCGGAGAGTACAAGAGACCTTTCAAAAAACTCCATAAAAGAAAACAAAAGACAAATTCATTTAGTAGAGATCACAGAATTTCCCTCAGTTAAAAGCCATGTAATAATAACTGACAGAAAACATTGAATTTTTTTAGAGAAATAGCTGACACTTTCCCCCACTGGAGACATTAATAATACTATTCGAAATATTTGTGGATTAGGCTGATGTAATCTTTTGCTTACCCGGAAATATCTTGGGCACAGGGGATTGTGAACATATATTATTTAGCAGACAAAATGCCGTATGGTCACAAAAAGCTTCTTGCAAGCACTAGGATGAGATCTCACATGATTCTGAGATGCAGCGTAAATAGGAAAGTGGTGCCTAGGAATGTGTGGAGTTTCCATATGTAATGTCCTAACCTACTTGTTTTAATTAAATCAAAGTACTCTAAGCACTTTGCAACCCTACTGCAGTAATAGCAGAGCTATAACCTCCAAACAATTGCACTCACTAAAACACAGAGAAAGCTTGTGTGCTTATTTCATTGTTTTCACATTTAAGAGTATTTTGTTTCGTTTCTTACAAGGAGATGTATTATGGCTTGGGGCAAAAGTGTGATGTATAAGAGGCCGCTTTGTGTGTCACAATATAAGAAATACATTAAACTATTATGGAGTGTCCAAAGGAGGGAAATGAAGAGAGTGAAGAACCGTGAGCTGCAGCTGAGGTCACTTGGTCATTTCAGTTCTGAATTACAGTTGGACTATGCCAGCTTTGCATTAAAGATTGCCTCTCCTGCCAGCAACCATCATTAGTCATTAAGATTTAAAAAAAAAAAAAAAAGGAAACAAAAATAAAGCCAAAACAATGCAAACAAAAAAACACTGGAAACACCAGAAAGGCTTTTACTGTGAGATAGTGACATTAAATTGGGTGTATTGGTTGTTTGTTTAAAAACTCAAATGAATAACTTCCTGGATTGTGTCACTCCTTGGCATAGACTATCATCAATTTCTTCATTCTCCACTTTTGCTTTTAAGGAGTTTTCATTTTCTGCCTCACCAGATTTGATCCAGAACTTACTATTACTCCTTCAACTTCTATGGGCACTGAAAAATACCCAGGTTGACACTGCTTGCCTGTTCTCGAAGAGTTTGTCTGTCACTTTTCTATACCACTATAATTCAGAAGTTTTCCCATTACATTTAGTGGTGCCTGAACCATGTATAAAAGATAAGAGGCCCATAGTAAAGATAATGGAAAATTTGACAAGAGTCCCGCTATAAGTGTTTGAACTCAGTAGGCATCAGTTAAGTTTGGCATTAATCAACATATATTTAAGGAGCATTTTCATAGGAGTACATAAAACACCAGAATCGGTCTTGTCTTCAGTTCCTGGGCAGCTCCAAAGACGCCAGAAAGCTGGAGGGGGTTTGTATAACAGCATCTAGAGAAATGAGGAAGGCTGACAGAGAAAGGGTCCTTTCAGCGAATATAAGCATAGAGCATTTATATACACCAAAATTACTTTTCTGTTTTTTTCAGCATCCTGCTAAAAACATTTATGCTTAATTGTCAATCTGAAAGTGCACTGGTCGAGGCTGTTTCTGTGTTTTGTCAGGTATCAGCTAAGGAAATATCAGGCTGTGTCAATCTAAGGTAAGAAACCAGTTGTTAACCAGTTTGTTGTTGCTATTCGCTGTAATGGAAAACAAGTAATATTGTACATTGTAAGGAACAAATGGCTGGCTTTGCAGGTGTTGTTAAGGCGGTCTGTAATGCCCACACAATCCCATGGAAACAGTAAGATTAGATCTCAGCTACTCTGGCTCCATTACTAGGTGAATAGTGAAGATATGTGTTGCAGCCTAATGGTTTCTCTATTTCAAGAGTGGTGCTAAAGCAAAACATTGGCAGAGCCTTGCCTATAGATTTCCCTCCCATTGGATTTCTGTCTGCCTTAAATTCACCCATGAAACTCAAATATTTTTTAGTCATATTATGGTATACATCAAACTAAAAAGCCTGCTAGATAGAAGGAAAAGAAAAGGGATGTTTATACTAAAACCCAAATAAAGACAACATACACAAACTTTGTTCTTGAGGGAAGCTAACAGGGAAGCAGCAGTACATAAGGGTTGAAAAAGACCTTGTTCTGCTGGGAGAATTGATGTGTCTTTTATAAATAAGAAAACTTGTAAGGCCATATGAAACTGGTGGACAACTTTTCCTTATTTGAAACAAGAACTGCCACAGTCTTTTATCTTGAGCACAAATGAATCTAGAGGTGTCTTGCTGTCTAGTGCTGGACAGCAGGTTGGTGCAATGCTGTCTGTGAAAGGGAAGTAGATCCTGTCCCCACCTCAGGGCTCCTTCTCCAAGTGTCTCACAGGCATCCAGCTCACCTGTCAGCCTGCAAGTCCTGGGACTGCAAACTGCAGATATTCCTTCCAGGAATGCCCAGGTGTTCACACAGGTGCCATACCACTGGCTACCTGCTGGCCACTCAGCCACAAGCCACTGAGATTAAGAGTCCTGGTTTATATTTACATGAAAATATATCATTAAGGTTTCCTAGGAACTGCAATGCTGCTATAAACCTTGATGAGTCGCTTTGCATGTGCAATTCAGTTTGATGTAACAAGAACATTTTAGAGAATGGAAGAATTTTAGAAAATCATATTATCTCCTTGGGAATTTTGACCTCTGATTACTTTGAAAATTACTAGGAATTATATCACCTTTTTCATTATACCTGAGATATCTGAAAGTTGTTTTCTTTCCTTACTGTTTCCCATTTTTCACTTTTGATAAATTATGGCAACCTGCATTTGCAGAATTCATATTACTTCACTATAAGGTATGTAAATCCAGAGAGAAGTGCTAGCAATTTTATGGTGGGTTATTCTGCAGTCAGCAATCGAGAGAGTCAGCAGAGAAGTTGTAGAATTGGCTATTAAGGACAATCGAAGGGTTAAAGCTACCACCCAGGCTGTGATGCTAGAAATCAATACTTGACATGGTGACTTCAAATACAGTAGATAAAGACATAATGATCATGGTATTAAGTGAAAATACAAAGAAGCCTCTTGAACAACCTCCAGTGACTGAGCAGTGGATGAATGTGCAAAGATAATTTTGAAAATCTGGGGCAGGAAAAGGAGTGTAAAATGGTGTGATCTGTAAGAGTACATCCACAGGTTTGCACAATTCACCTTTTTGTAGTCTGGTAACTTACTCATCTATGAAAAAAGAGCTCTTGTTTCTGCTTAGCAAAAGCAACGTGGTACAATTTTGTGTTTAGGACAGTACCTGCTTGCCTTGTTGTAGAAAAAATCCCGCAAACAAAAACCACAAACAAATCCAACCCACTAAATCCAGTACTTGAGCAGCAGTCACTTCACAACAACTGCTGAACACTCGACTCAGTGGTCTTGTCTGCCTCTCCAGGAGCAGTTTGGCTCCCTGATCTCTCTCTCTTTGCTTTTTATCTTCAAATCTTAATGGAAGATTATTGCTCATTGCTATTCACAGATTTAGGACTTGGGAAGCTTGTCAGAGTTTTGTCAGAGAGGGAAAAATAAATGATGACAAAATGAACTCTAGCACTGAATTTGCCTACCTCAGTGATTTTTAGCAAGTGTCCAGTGATTCTGTGGTCATTGGTGGACAACTTCTAAGGCCATATGAAATCTGGTGGACAACGTTTTCTTATTTGAAATAAATTTAGAAAAAAAAGAGAGGAGAGGAGAGGAGAGGAGAGGAGAGGAGAGGAGAGGAGAGGAGAGGAGAGGAGAGGAGAGGAGAGGAGAGGAGAGGAGAGGAGAGGAGAGAAAGGGGGGGGGGGGGGGGGGGGGGAGGGGGGGGGAGGGGGGGGGGAGAGGAGAGGAGAGGAGAGGAGAGGAGAGGAGCCTATATGCCATATAAACATCTTACCAATAAAAATGTCTAAAAGGAGCTAAAAGCTTTTAGAGGTCCACAGGCAAGAAAACCCCAATAACATTTAAAAGAAGTGGTCCTTCATACTTTTCTTCAAGAAATGACAATTTGTATTACTTTGCAGAAATTATTTTTTCCATACTAAAACATTACTTTTGCCACAGGGCTGACTTGCTTGTATCATAGCTCTCCATTTTGGACAGGATATTTTAGAAACTGCTTACATGAAGATTCTAGCAAGAAACTGAAGTGATACAGTAATTCCTCCTCTACAACATGCCTGGCAAGTGTCACTCAGTTTCCCTTTGCACTTTTCCATTGACTATAGGCTGTTGATGGGAAGAAAGGATGCAAAGACCTTGTGCCATTGGGTTAAGATCCTTCTGTCTTACTTATGCTGAAATCAGTGTGATTTTAGAGGTATCCATACAACCAAGATACAGCTTCCAAACAGCATATTGTACAGGTTGAGCTACAATAAGGACTCAAACATTCTCCACAGTTTTAGAGGCATAAAATCATAAAGAACTGGGAGTTTATTTTTAAGTTTCAAAGGAAGATAATAAGCATGTTTACTTATGTAGGTTCTTCTTTTGACACAGTATCATTGCTGATGAGGGCAGAATTGAACACTTTAAAACTTGCTTTGTTTTGTTCAGTTTTTTGACTCAGTAGTAACCATTTCTTCTTGGTACCAATTTTTAAAGTTCCTAACAAAAGAAGTTTCAGATCTAATTTGGGAGATGTTTTGTGTCAGAATCTTTGCTTGGATTAGCAACAGGAACTAAGCCAATCTGATTCAATCAGAACAAAAGACTTGCTGGCAAGACTGAATCACAAAATGAGCCAAAAATTTGCATACCAGCTTCACTTTCTCCCCTAAAGAGAAACACCTTTTTGTCCTGTTGCTCTTAACCTTTCTGATACCAAGTGATGGAAAAATATCTTCAGCACAATTCTGCTGCAGCCAGTTCAACTGTATGCTTGTGTTTAGTGATGTGGACTAAAAAGTGACACACGTTCTTCCTTTAAAAAGAAAAGTTGTTCTAGAGAGGTGCATTTGCTGTTGATAAAACCAGAGTGATTAATTTACACGTACAGCTGCCTCCAAGGTTGACAGACATTCTCTTGACAGTGTTGAGCAGCTGGATCTACCAGAAATTAATATTTCATAGCAAAACTTGGCTCTTTCTGATAGACATGGAGGAGGTGCTGGTGGCAGCATTGCCATAGGCCAACTTCTGTCAACAGAAGTAGCATGTAACATTTGTAGCATGTAAATGGTGTCTTTGGCACTCCACTCTTTGACTAAGGAGTCTTAAGTCTGTGCTTTTTCAAACTCCTCTTACATCTTAATGTTATTTTGAGCCTTCCTGATGTCAGCATATTTTTCCTTGGAAGAAACTAATATGGTTACTAATGATCTGTGGGGTAAAGTTCCAAAGGTAGAATGATAACTTTGTTTTCTGCTAGGATTTGAAAATCAAGGTCTTTGTTTTAGTTAGGGAAGGTTTTGGGTGATTAAGGACAGTTACAAGGATAAACTGGTTTATTAAGTCTAAAAAAGAGAAGGTATCTACCAACCAACAATATATAATTGTATAAGCACTGTTACATCTAAATTCTATATCTATATTTATTGGTATATTTTTTGTATTATTCATGTACTTGTTGTTCTTACACTATATAACTTATTCAGCTGTATTACTGATTTTTTAAGAATAGCTCCTTATTTTTTCTGAATGAATAATTAGAATTTGATTAAAGTATATGCATAGGCACCTAATCAAGCACTAAACCACCTTAAATGAATACCTAGACTTCTGAACATGAAATGCAGTCTCTAACTTGGAGATATCCATCTTTTGAAGCCTGCTATTCCTCCTGATGCTGTATGTTATCAGACTACTGCAGAATAGCTATCTTTTGCTTAGGATAGAACAAAGCAATTATTTACTTCAAGTTTTTAGTATCAGAATCATCCAGGAAGCTACCACAAATCTCAGCAAAAATTAGTGATGTTTAAATCTCATGGATGGCTTGCTGGATCTGAATCAACAATGCAGAAACAAAAACCATTAAGCAGTCGCTTACTGATCTTACTGATATGCATAAATCAACGATTTATCCTTACCAGAGCAATCAAGATGGCTTGCTGTAAAGATGTTTTTCCCAAGACATTCCATTAACTGAAAATCTA
Source organism: Callaeas wilsoni (assembly GCA_013398955.1). Lineage (NCBI taxonomy): Eukaryota > Metazoa > Chordata > Aves > Passeriformes > Callaeidae > Callaeas > Callaeas wilsoni. The sequence continues at coordinate 187,670 of VWPU01005962.1, forward strand.
GGTCTAACACACTCCCTTTGAAAAAATTAGGTCACAACACTCCTGGCTTGATTCATTGCACATCTATTGTCTTTCAGAAAAATAAAACATGCAGTCAGATTTATGTGCTTATTACATAAAACTTAGAGACTAACTGGTTGTCAGAGACATCTGTCCCATTATACTATCAATATACAAAAAAGCAACAAATTTAGCAGAAAATTTAAACATTGCTAAGCCCTCAGATTGCATACAGAACTCATGACCAGTCTTATGTAAGGGTCAACTGTTGTCTAAAGGAAACAATAAACATAATTCTCTAGTTCCCCTATATTTTGCAACCTAATTGATCATGTCGAGACTTTACTAGCATTCCACACACAATTCAGGTTTTTTAGGTTTGGAGCTAGAAAAAATGAACAAAGGTTGCAGAAATTTATTTTCTTATAGGTAGAACTATTGTTCATTGACTTTTACCTGAAACTATAAAAAATTTTTCCGAAAAAGCGTCCTTTACATGTTTACTTGCAGTATTTACCTACTATGGCTCTCGGAAGGGAAACATAAATATGGAAGTCTGCATCCTGTGCAGCAAACACAGCTGTGGCAACATATATGTTTTTCATGTAAAACAAAATTTATCTGGTACTCTTAGGTGCACTGTGAGACTAATTGTTTGTAGCTATTCCGAACAGCTCTACGAAGAGAGCTAAAAGAAGAGAAGTTGACTATTGTGCTTTATAAAACTCAGAGGATAATGTAAACAAATATCCCAGCATTCTTACTGATTAATATCTACTGCACTAACATAAGCATCTAAACCTGTTTTCAGGGAGTAAATGAACAGATACACTTGCGATCCTTTTGAGGATGTCTGGTCATTGCTGCCGTTGCTGCTTCAGTCCCTTAAAGTGGAAGGTGAGCTCAGTGCTGTCTTCTGCAATGGTCCAAATAAAGGCAAAATGAACTGCTTGTCTTCCCCTTTCCCAGTGCTCTTGCATGGCTATGTTCATAACATAACAGTGTTCATATATTTTTAAACAATGGATAAAAAGATAAGAACTCAAAACATATAAAAGACTCTCCTTTTTTCTTTTAGAGTATTATCATGAAAAGAGACAGTTTTTTTACTTTTTCCAGCTGTCTTGGGGTGATTCTA
>VWPU01005963.1:0-81200 GCA_013398955.1 Callaeas wilsoni
CTGCCTCAGATGCGGTGCTGTTCATCATTTACCTATTAGTAACCTTGTCCTACTGTAGTGATTTTAAAAGTTGTCAGTTCAGGGACTGTCACGAGTGTGCTCAGCATACAGGTACTGCAGTATCCTGTCTCCAGCAGAAGTCAGACACAGATAATATAGAAGAATTAATTTTTTTTCTCACTGGGAAGCAGATACTAACATCATGGTGTCACTTTGACAGTTATTGTGCAGTATATTCCCTTCAGGATACACAAAACTCAACATTTTTTGTGTCTAGAAAGGGAATACTGTGCAGATCAAATATAGAATCATAGAATGGGTTGAGTTGGGAGGGACCTTAAAACTCATCCAGTTCCAACCCCTGCCATGGGCAGGGACACCTTCCACTAGCCCAGGTTGCTCCGAGCTCCGTCCAACCTGGCCTGGAACACTGCCAGGGATGGGGCAGCCACAGCTTCTCTGGGCAACCTGTGCCAGGGCCTCACCACCCTCACAGGGAACAATTTCTTCCCAATATCCAATCTAAACCTCCTCTCTGTCAGTGTGAAGCCATTCCCCCTTGTCCTGTCACTCCAGGCCCTTGTCAAGAGTCTCTCTCCATCTTTCCTGTGGGCTCCCTTCAGGCACTGCAAGGCCACAATGAGGTCATCCCAGACCCTTCTCTTTTCCAGGCTGAACAATCCCAATTTCCTCAGCCTTTCCTCTCAGCAGAGCTGCTCCATCCCTCTGATCCCCTTGGTGTCCCTGCTCTGGACTGGCCCCAGTAGCTCCCTGTCCTTCCTGTGCTGGGCCCAGGGCTGGAGGCAGCTCTGCAGGTGGAGCTCAGCAGAGTGGGGCAAAGGGCCAGAATCACATCCCTTGATCTGCTGGCATTTGCTAAGTCTTGTAACTATTGTTCATCTTACTTTTACTAATGGTGTGATTTTACTGAGAATGAGTTATTCCAAGAGTCGTGGATCGTGTTTGCATTAATTTCAGTAAGTTTTACATAATGACTTTCTGATTGAGCAGTGAGCTATGTGCACTCATAAAAAGCAAATTAATGCCTTAGAAAAAGAATTCAATGCAGTGGACTCACTCAACATTTCTGTTTCAGGAGGTGAGACACTGAACAGTCAAATAAATGTGTGCCCTTCAAATAGCTGTTCAATGCCTCTGTGTTTGTAATGCTCACAGGGTTGTTAATGATACATCACTGCTCTTCAGACAAGTTAAAACCAGTTGTTCTCTCTAAGGATTAATAAGAAAAAGCACAGTCTTATAATTTTCAAGTAACAAATCATGGATAAGCTTACCTAGGAATGTCACTTTCAATGGTTATACATCCATATAGAAATACAATAATCCCAACTACTGAAGACGGAATGAGGAATTCTGTGTATAAACCCAGCCATGCAAAATAAAGTCCTATCTTTTCTCCAAAATACTTCCTGAAAAAGAGAAAAAAAAAGAAGAAAAAGCATGTGTCAAGGGTATAATTTTCAAATGTGTTTTACAGCTACTAAACAGTCCCAGAAAATTAAAATAAGAATTGTGAAAGACATGAATGAAAACCCTGAGGATCTTGAAGACAATAGGAACAAATGAAGGGGGTGATTTAGGCATTTGGCAGTTTGGGCTTCTCTGTTCTGAGAAGTTAAAGACTGTCCTGGATCATTCTCCTGAGCTGAAATCAAGCAGGTATCATTGCAATACATAATATCTGTTCAGGGAACACTGAGGAGCTCATTAATTTTTGCCTCTGTATTACTCCAGGATTCAGTTAGTGAGAGTCATAGAAATGACATCTATGGGACCATANTGGTCTTTGCATCTCTTAAAAGAAGTCAGTGAAATAGGAGAAAACACTGGAAAATACTTGGCTCCTCAGAGGAGCACATTCATTTTTGCCTCTGTAGTACTCCTGGATTCAGTTAGTGAGAGTCACAGAAATGACATCTATGGGACCATACTGACAACATCCTCTAATATCCTAAAAGATGACTAATGTGGAATTGCTGCTAAAGGAGGAAAGTTTACTTGCACACCTAGCACTGGCTTTTCAGAAGGAATACTTTTGTCAGGTTAACAGCCCCTGGACAGCTGGTTTGAAAAAACAGTGTCTGCTCTGAGGAAGGGCCCACTGCAGATGTTGATAAATAAGTGGTAGAACTCACGCCAGCATCTTCATGAATCACACTGCAAGAAGTAAACTAAGCATGGATGAATCTCACTGATCATTCCAAAGTACAGTTAGGAGTGATTACAAATATTGCAAAACCCAAAGAGCTTCATAGAACTCAAGAATTCACCAAAATTTAGATAAAAAACAACAAGGTTAAAAACATTTCACAAGCCAGAGAAGAAGATAGAGCAGTGTTGGACAGAAAGCAGCTACCCAGAGAGCACTCAGGGCATGACATGGGATGTGAGTCAGTGAGACATTTACACTTTGAGAGCAGTAAAAATTAAAATAAATTCATTATATCATGTCTAATAAAAGAAAGATGAGACTTGCTCTTCATAAAGGTTGAGCAAGATCCCACTTTGAGATTTGTTCTGATCCCACTCGCCTTAGGAAAGTTTTATCCAAGTTTAGCACCCCAGATTGAAATCAGTCCTGCTGAAAATGCTTAAATGAGATTTTTGGAGGCCCAAACCGAAATTTTCTACTCCAGAAGTTGGGTCTAAGGGCCAGCCTGCTCCTGCCACAGGAAAGACAGGGCAGGAACCATGGCAGAGCGCCATGGGACAACAAGACAAGCCTCCACAGTCACTTCCAGCTCAGATGAAATGGATAAGGGAAGCAATAGTGAGGAATTTTTACTACTACAGATCCTGCTGTTGTTCTCACACCATCACAGCTGCAGCTAACTCCGCACTTCCAGGCTCTCCCATGGAAAACTGGCAGTGCAATCCTGCCTATTTCAGTGTTGCGTTCCATGAGTGCCTCTATTTTCTCATGTCTAACCAAACTTGCTCATCTTTTAGAAAGGATACATGCAATCCTAGAGGGGAAAACCAAACAAAAACATTTTAAGGTGATACACAGATAACATTATCTTCTGCATAAGGGGATGCCATCCAGAAGCTGGGAAATTTCAGGAATCTTCTAGGAAAAGAGTACAGCCCCTGCAACTGACATTGCAAGGTACCCTAAGCCACAAACTGTGTGAAGTATCAAACAGCACAAGTGAAATCATCACAGCGTGGCTTTAGTGGCAATAACTTAAGATTTGAAGCACCTCGGGACAATGGATTTGCAGAGAATACAAGGAAATATGGCATTGTATGATATATCATATTTTTTGAAATAATAAATATAAATATTTGTGTTGCAAATACAAGCCATATACTGTGCGACTGCCTTCTAACTTGGAGCATGTCAGGCACAAGCCAGGTAATTTTGGAGGTAATTATAAGAAGCATTCCTTTATTTTCACATTTGAAAATAAATGTATTTTTTTAAATATACTTGTTTGTTAATATACTATGATGTTAATATGGTTTGTTTAATACACACATTTTAATACACTTTTTTTAATATGAAGTGAGGGAAGAAATACTTGATTGAAATATAGAACTCACCAGAAGGCCTACAGCTTTTCTTCAAGCCCCCTGTGTGAGTCAACAAACAGCAGCAATGCGCTTAGAACAGCACAGGATAGAGGGAAACTCCATTTGGTCTTGCATTTCCTTCTAGCTGGGGAGTGACAACCTTAAATTTGACACTAAAGCAGGAAAGGGAGGGCCAGAGGGAGATTATTCTGATTATGTCTTCTTACTGCTTCTTTGTTTCTAGAGATGGGCAATGGGCACAACCAGCAAAGTGCTTCAAATAGGTCGGAGCAGACACCAAAAATAGGCCACAATCTAAGCTGTTCAAAACTGTCTGATCTTTTGACAAAGGGCCACAAATTAGCACAGAAAGAGTTCAAATGCCAGCAGCACTAAAGAGTAGCTGATCAAGGTCAGGGAAGTTCAAGTTTACCACTCAAGAGGCTTCCCCTCAAATTTTTAAGCCTTCCAGTGATAAATGTGATCTGTAACCTATAAAGAAAAGGTTTGCTATTTGTACCTGTGCCAAAAAAAAGTGAGAAGAGCTCAACAATGTCCTGGCAGTGTGGAAAAAAAGCAGCTGCCAAGAAGAAAACTGCACTGTGTTTTATGGCTTAACTGTTTGGAAAAGGAAAATAATTAAGATGCTGTGCCCAAGCTCAGTCCATCAATGTGCCAGAAAGTGAAATAATCTAAGGAGAAGCAATGACAAACATAATGATCAATTTAAATATGAGTTTATCAAGTCAGAAGAACACAGGACATAGACATGTCCTTTCTTTGACACATCCCAAGAACTCTTCTCTAGTTCCTCTGAATAAGAGTCAATGCTCTGCAGACACCTGTGACCTTCTGTACCAATATCTACTGCAGCTGCTGCTGGATTCAATAGTGAAAAAAATGTGTTCTTCAAGGACAGAGGAGGATGTAAGTAAAGAAAAAGGATTTTTACAAGTTTTCATACATTTACACCAAGAACTTGGCACGTTCTCTCATTTACATTGGGATAAAACCAGTCTGACTTTATTATCCTGCAGGAATTATCCATGATTTATGCTGGCATGGCAAAAGAGGAGAATTGAGACCAGAGTCTTGCCCTACCTCAGTAGCTAATTCACATCTGCCTCACATATATCCAGGCAAAGCTAAGGACTAATCCTTTCCAAAGTATGCTCATGAATATTGCAGAATGTCACCAAAAACTGTGCCCCTGGCATTGTATGAGCTTTATTTCCACATTAGGGAAATGCCCCTTTATATACACATATTCCACAGAGACGGGTTATTCCCAAACCGAAAGGCAAATGGCTTTGGTAAAGAATGCGTACTGCTCCTATCAGGAGCAGCACCCAAGGTTTTTGTTCTGTGTGTGGATACAGCACAAGGTGAAATTTTGTCCCTTTCATTTTGGAAGACTTTCAAAAAGCTGGTTAAATGGCCACCTACCAAGTACTGAGTTCTCTTGAAGAATCATGCCTTTAAGGAAGGATTTTGCCAAATCACCCATAACTCGTTCAGAAGCTGAACAAGAGCTGGTCTTCCAGCAGATTATCAGAAACAGCATTAGAAAACTACAACAGGAGCAACAACCACCTGTACAAAGTGTATGCCCTACCAAAGTTAGAAATGTTGAGAAGGCCACAGCAAAAATGTTGACTCGGTTCCCTCTGCTTCGCCCGTATAACACTTAAACCAGACATCTGCAATGCACTTTGGTCTGTCTGGTTGCAAAACCAACATCAAAAAGAATAACTGATTATTAAACCCTCTGCTTGCACGTTGGTCACAGTGCTCCCGCGCCAAGTTGTGCAATTTATAAATAGACTAAGGTTTGGGGAAGGGGGAAGAAAAAGAGAAGGAAAAAACCCTTCAGTTTTGACTGCGAAAACAAGTGTGGGTACCTGGAATGTGACTAAAGCGCGTGGTGCGTGACACACGCTGGAAAGAACTCTGGAGACGTTCAGGAACAAAGCTAAAAAAGCGAGGAAAAGGCACTGCGGACACTGAGTCACCTAACCGGGAAATCTGTGCAGAACTCCTCAGTTTTTAAATTTCCATACTCCACTCTAGGCCAGCTGTCACTTCATGTTTCCAACTCATTCCACCACCCCTTTGGTGGGGGAGTCATTTAGACGCAATAGTTTCTATGCAAAATGAAGTTGATTTACAGTTACCCCTTGGGTAGGTTTCCCCCGTGCAAATGGTCAAACAAGTCACACGTACTACTAATGCCTTCAAAATAAACTTATTTGCACAGTTTAGGGATGAAATTCTGGTGTTTCTGCTGTCAAGGAGAAGGACAAGCTTCATGTCAGAACACCTCTACTGTCAAGGCCAGTTTCAAACTTTCTTTCCCTATCCAGGTGCACATTCCCTCTCTAGCCCACAGCAACAGTCTCCAGGAACTCAATTTATTCTTTCAGGGCTTTTGCAACCAGAAGAAAATCTACCATTAAAGTGATGGTAGAACAGTGACTACCCTTAGAAAGTGAGAAGCAATTTCTAGCACACGGTAAGCTCAGAACACAGATATTTCCCTTGCTTCTGAGATAATAGTACTCACCATTGGAAGTTTCCCTCTCAAAACTGCAGACTTCTTTCAGAAAGACTGCTGGAGTATAGGGAAAGCTCCAGTCACTACTAGATAGATGATCAGGAATATTGCTGAACACCCCAAGATTTCACTGCAGGTAGAGCTGCCTATGTTCAAACTTTTCTGGATTTGCCATTCTTTCTTCACTTGAAAATTTCCTCGGGGCAGGATTCAAGCATTTATTAAAACCATCTGGGACACCTGGGTGGAATTACTGCTCAGCAGCAGCACTGAGGCTGCTGTGCATCCAGAGATCTTGGAGATTTCTACCATGGTTGTGCCTGACAGCACATATTCCATCCAGGCAGTCTCAAGAAGGAACATATCAGTGCTAAATCCAGATCCACAGAGAGTGCACCAAATGGAGCAATATGGAAGCCAAGAAAAGATCCTGGCAGAAGACAATCCTCCTTGGAACAACATGCCAAGAGACTGAAAAACTTTCTATTAAAATTTTAAGAGGGGGAAAAAATAACAACTACAGAACCTCAGATAAATTGCAATGCATCTGAGTTTGAGGTAGGAAAGAAAAGGTCCTTTAGAAAGGCCAGCTAGTTTTTCACACAGAAAACAAAGAAAGGAGACTCTGTCGAAGCTAAAAGCACTTTTTTTTCCCCCATATATTGGATGCAAAAATCAAGAATGTCCAGTAGATAGTGATTAAAAGTGTGTTTTTGAATAGAGTTGAGAACCTGACCCTTTTCCTCTGAAAACAGAATGAAGAAATGTGCCACCAGAGCCATTTAATCAAGTCTTTCTCGTTAAAGTTCTTGTTTGAAAACATTACTTAACAAATATTTGCTGTGTCCTCCAATGGTACTTAAGTTTGGAGCCAAACTTACCTAAATTACAGATATATTTATCTTTCAAAGCACTGTGGAATTTTAACTGTGATTCCTTATAGGAGGAAAAAAAAGCAAAACACGTTCAAAATATTGCAACTCTGTAGAGAACGGAAACTGTGAATTTTACTTAGAGGTAGAGCTACATTTTCCTCTAGTTTTTTTGGCTCTTAAGAAAAATTACTCTTCAGCAGAGTAACAGGGGCAGCTAATGTGTGTGGAGGAAGGGAATTCAAGTTCTCAAATTCTAGTGGATACAAAAACCTTGAGGAAATAACAACAATAACAATAACAACAACAATAACAATAATAATAATAATAATAATAATAATAATAATAATAATTTGTGTATTAACTGCAATTTAAAATAGCAAAAGGCCAAACCTTATCCTGCAAAGAAATAAAACTAGGACAAGGCACTCCCTAAGCCTCACAGATTCATGAACCTTATGTTTCCATTCCAAGAAATTGTCAGAATACAGCTGAAAGTACATAGCTTGTGGTGATGGATTATAAACTGAAAAAAAGCCTTTGTTTACTGACTGTAGGAGGAAGAACAATAGAAGCATAATAATTAGACATGTAATGTGACTGAGACAGAAATTAAGGCTGACAACTGCCAAATGGATAAGCAAACAACACGATGCTGGGTAGTCAGAAGTACTGTAATTGCATTCTCCTCTCTGTTCTGGGACAATACAAAACTTCAGAACAGGTTTGAAAGGATTAAGTGCCTGATTATGTTGCCTGTCATGTGCCTATTGTAAAAAAAGGTCTAAATGTCCCTCAGACTGCAGAAGCCACAGCACATCTCGCTAAGGGGAGGCATTTTCAGCAGGAGTAATGCAGTGCTCGGCCTGTCACTTCCAAGAATTCACGCATGAGAGAACCTATGGACACTCTGCCCCTCCTCACTTTTCTTTAAGTTATTCTGCCTTTATTTAGCACTCTTAAAAAATGTCAGTAACCTTCCAAACCTGGAAAATTAAAAATCCATGGCTACCTGAGGCTAATTCAAAGCTAATGGAAGTCAAACAGAGCTTACCTGTGAGGAAGGAAGTTTCGTTTTATAAACTCAGGGCACCAAGTGACACTCTATGTAAGAAGCAACTCATTCAGTTACACAGATAATATTTTCTCTATAATAAACAAATACAAATAAAGAGTAACCTATTTAATATGAATCAGTCTTTCTTTTAGACTGGAAAAGAGGTTGCTTAGACTTTTTCTTCCTATTTTTTTAATACCTATTACAACTTGCTTGTCTGCTTTTTTGTACTTGAACAAATGTGAGGTCATTGACATCCCATCACTTCCCTAATCTCCAGTTTCCACAAGATAATTTGCATGATTTCATTCATCTCATTTAACAAGAGTTTGAACCTCAAATACTGGCTTCTTTTCCTAAATATCTTTCATTTATAATAACTAATATTTCATGAGAGGTCTCTTGTTTTTCAAGTTAATATAGCTAACCCTTATTGCAGAGTCTGAATTCATTTCATGTATTTATTTTAGTAAGTAGGTCCTTGTTAGCGCTTGCACCGTGTTACTGCTGTCAGATAGACACCATCTGGTGGCTAATAAACAGATGTATCATTTCCAATTAAAAACAAGTATAAAAAATTATCTTCTAGTCACCTTGGTGGAAGGGGACCAGGTCAGGGAATACTGAAGCAAAATGGATATCCATAAGTCCACAGGCCCTGATGGGATGCACCCACGAGGGCTGAGGGAGCTGGCAGATGTCATTGCAAGGCAGGTCTTCATAATCTTTGATGGATGGTGGCAACTGGGAGAAGTGCCCAAAAGCTGGAGGCAAACAAATGTCACCCCCATTTTCAAGAAGGGCGAGAAGAAGGACCTATGGAACTACAGGCTAATCTACCTCACCCTCATTTGTGCCCATCACCTCTTGTCCTGTCACAGGCCACAGCCAAAGAGAGCCTGGCTCCTTCCTTTTCTTACCCCCAGTTCAATATGGCGCTAAAATGTTAATTTTTCTGCTCTCTGTACTAACTGTGGAAGTTCAAAGATTTCCCATACTGAAAGCTTTCCTCAGGCTTGTGTTTTCTGGGCATAATTTTTATGTGTTGCCCAGTTGTTGATCTCTTCCCTTGCCATCCTGGTTTTGTCTACTGTTAGAGACAAGTTGCTGGATCAGACAAAGCCATGGCCTGTCCTAATATAATTTATGTACAGAGAGGATCCTCACACAAAGCATCTTAGTATGGGGGAATACCTTTAAACCAGAAATGGGTTGGTCCTGACCCCTGGTTAGCACTTAGGAGCCAGAAAAGAACCTGCTCTCAGCCCAGCAAGACACAGCCAGAACCTTCTACAGAGATTAAGACATTAGGAGCAGTTCTACAAGAAAGATAAGCAGAACTGTAACCACTCAAATGCAGGAGCTGTTTTCTACTCCCTGCACTTCCCAGCCACACACACCTCCAGATGCCTGCAAGTACTCACATGCAGGTAAATATTTAAATGTGCACGACTTCTGTTTCCAAATGTGGACTCTCACCTCTGTCTTTCATTTCTCCAGTTTGGAAGAACAACTTCCATTTCCTGTCAAAATACACTGATATCACCTCCTTTTGGATGGGACCAATCAGTCATGTCCATTCAAAAAGATAAGTTTCTGGCTGTGAAATTTAGGCATCATCCAGGCACTCTGGAACTTAGCCTGAGACAGTTCTGGACACAGAGAAAACTGAATTCTAGCTGCCTACAAAACTCCACAGTCCAAGGGGGAGCCCCCAGGAAGTCGTGCAGCAACATCAGTCTTCAGTGCCTTGACTTTGCAGAAGTCCTGATGTAGATACGCACACCCTTTGCTGGATCTAGCTTTTGAAAATCCCACTGCAGGAGGGAGGAATCTGGGTGTTAATGAGTATCCTAGTGCTCAGACAGTGATCTGAAGCCTGGGAATTATGTTTATCAGAAAGCGGGGATCTGTTTTTCCTCACCACTACAATCCAAGCCTACTGCTTTAAAATTCCATCTCTCATACGAGCAACAATAAATAAGACCAAGCCCTTGCCAAAAGAGACAGAGAGAAGCACTTCCTACAGGACTGGCAAGGTCTGTGAAATGCAGAGCTGTAAGTAAATCATCTCACTCCAGTCACAGGCCTGCAGCCAGCAGAATAATTCAACACAAATTCCTTGGTGATTTATGCACCACGAGCAAAACCCCTCTGCTTTGCAATAAACAATGGCTGGAGCACTTGGGTAAGCCCTGTGATGAGAAGTTCCAGTGAGGGGAGGGAAAACTCCCTACAACTCAGCTGAAAAGTGCTGCCCTAGCATCAAACTCCCAAAATACAGACAATTTTCATGGATGTACAGCATAATAATAAAGGCCATTCATAAATGAACTGGGGTTGTGGAGGGTAATGAGATCATGGAAAGGGAAAAGAACTGTAATGATGGGGAAAGCGTTCATTTTTCACCAGCTCAGACTCTGTTCCAGGGTCCCACCTGCTTCTGCCCCCCTCTGCTGTAAAACCTGGCACGAAGGCCATCAAGGATGAGTGGATGCTGGCATAGCACTTCCCCCTGCACCTAGAGCTTTAATGATGATGAACTGCAAGCCGGACGTACCGCGTGCTGGTAAGGAATCATCGCTGTAGAGTTCCTTGGAACTGTAGAAAGACGTTGGCCTCAAAGTGCAGTAGGGTTACAGGAGAAGATATGCTCAGATTACTGCCTCAGGCATGTGTTTGGCAGAGCTTTGGGAAGGAGCTGGATGGACAAGTGCCAAAGATACTGGTGGAGCTCATGGGCATTTTTCTACTTAGTGCTGTGTATGCTCAATTACTGCACTTTCCCAGGCTTAAAGCTGTTTTCTCTTTTTCCTAACATTGAATTCCTTGCAGACAGCCTCAGCATCTATCTGAATGTTGAAGATTTGCCTGCTGAAGACAGTCGGGGAAGAATTGCAGGCACACAGAGCATCAGGGAGGGTTGTTCAGTCCGTGTGAGATAACCAGATGCTACAGGCTTGTTTCTGCCAAAGCGGTTACAGTCAAAAAAAAAAAAAAAAAAAAAACAGATGGGATTTTTGATGAGATTGATTCACAGTAATAACAGAGCAGCGACAGGGAAGCCAAGGAATTAAAACATACAGGACACTCTCCACTTCGAGGATTGATAACACCAAAGTTAGGATAAACAGTGACTGAACAACATTTCCTCTGGAATTGGGCATCACAGACTTTATTTTCAAGTCCTGAGAATTCTAGACAGTGTGTGGAGTGAAAAAGAGATGAAGATGTGACTACAAGTCACGGTGATGAAAGAAGAAGTCATTTGTTCAGGCAATAGGCAGGATAGGAGGGCTCAGTTAGCGGTAAGCTGTACTACAAATTGATCTTAACCATGCTTTTCAAAAGGAAGAAACACTTATCTATAAAGACAATAAAACACTTTTTTTAGCAGAACTCCCCTGTTCTCATTTTATCTCTCTTTTAAAACTACCCTAAGAAGGGTAAGCAGATACATCCAGGTTTGGGTTTTTTCTGGTGAAGATTGATGAAAGAAGCAAAAGATCAAAAGACAAATCAGTACTGACAATTTGGGGGCCTGATTGCTTACATTGAGCACTGTCCTACACAGGCCCCAAGACACTCAAAGAGAAGGCAACAGTTTCCAGAGCTGAGATAGTCAAACTTTGGATCACAGGTCTGTCATTGCTTTAAAAACTGCCAGGAGAAGCAAGCTCCAGGCTTTAGGAATACACATTCATAGGCAGGAACAGGGGGGGACTGGGGATGCTCAGTCAAGAGCAGGTTCAATGTGGGTACACTGCAACGAAAGGCCAGAATTCATTACACACCGAGGAGAAACAATTTTCCATACCAAAGGAAAACACAGTTAAAGATAGGAAGGAGGGAATATATTACCTAGACAGTTTGACTAACAGAAACTCCCGAGTTCTGATTTATGTTCTATTCACTACAAATAATATTTTAGTTAACATGTCTTCCTATCTGCTCCTGCAAAAAGACTTATTGTATACATAGTCTCAATCTTTACATGTCTTCCCAGTTTCAGGCTTTACAGCAAGAGGCATTCGGAGCTTTGAAAGTAATCATGCTACAGATAATGTAGCCTGTTAGCTGCTAAGAAGTTTGGTGAAGTTCTAGAAGTGGGAAATAGAAATTAAAATATGAAAAACCATTAGAAGGTGAGCTGGCACCTTATAGAAGTGGTAATATTAAAATAAGCTCCACCACAATTAGAAATGAGCCAACTCTGCTTGATTTTCCTGGGGTGAGGTAATCTTATATTATACTAGATCAAGAGATAAAAAGGTGACCTCCTCTCTACAACGATGGTCTGCTCCTGGAATTTCAGTTCCTACACGGGTTCCCAGCTGCAGGTGCTTCAAGATGCCCATTAAGAGAAAAATGTGCCAGTTTTCTGTAAGTTAAAGTTTTATCTCAGAAGGAAAACCACCTCTTTGTGACATCAGCAACCTTAGATTACTCCTTTCATCCGTCATTTAGAGCTCCTAAGTGATAAATGTTGCATTACAACCAGAAATAAAATTTGCTATAAATTCTGCTGCACTTTTTACACTTGCTGTGTATTTTCTTGACTTGCTATAACTCATCAGAGGTGCACTGCCAGAAGACAAAAAACAGTGACTCTAAGTCAGATCAAGGAATATTTGGTCCAAAGAGGGGGAAAAATTTCTCGAGAGTGGTGCGGTGTTGGAAGAGGTGAAGCTGTGTGATCTCCATCCCAGGAGATTTCAAAATGCATGAGCAATTGGATCTGGCTTTCAAGCCAGCTCTGCTTTGACAGAGGGAAGGTCTAAGGACAACCTATTAATTCTAAAATCATGTTGTTAAAATTTTGATTAACATTCAATAATACATATAAAAATATAAAACATGCTTTCTTTATGCAGGGTCATAGAACACTTAGGGAGCATCCTCCCTGTCTCTGAATCATCAGTAGAATCACTGCAGAACTTGCTGAAAACTGAGTTTGAACTCATCTTCATCTGAGAAAAGAAAATCATCAGAAATAGAAGAAAGTCAGTACACCACAGATGTTTTACAACACTTCTTATATTACAGTGCAAGGATTGAGAGAAACTACTGTTGATAAGTGCATTCCTACAACAAAGTCACACAAGAGAAACTCCTCTCTAGTGAAAATCAGTACTTAAATTAGGATGACAAAAAAGGTGTGTTACAACAGACAGACCTCCAGAGCTCTGCACATTCTAAAACTGCAGCTTTCATTCTCTACTTTTTAACATATCCCTCAGGCCTTCCTGAGATGATGGAGACTGAGGTCCTGTACTTTTCACTCATCATTTTCAGTACTTTTAGCCTAAGATATCTGTTAGCAAATAACTCATGATTTCTCTCTCAAATAACTGTTTATAATCCTCTTCATGTGAGTTAAAAAGAAACAAAAAAAAAAAATTGAGATTCATATTTGGACATTCATATGCTTTTGAAAATAAAGCACTTCATTAGGCAGACTGTGATTCAAGCAATGCATTTTTATATCTGGATGTGCACTGAGAGATGAGGTGTTATAACCTCTTACAAATCAAACCTCAATTCACACTGTACTACTTGCACAATCTGCACTATATATTTCCTTAAAGTCTATAACTGACATTGTTCTGCTGTAGGATAGAAATATGTAACATCCACTGTGTTCTCATTTGGTGAAACCTTCCTTACTCAGAGCTGCATTTCTTTTACAAAAAAAAATTGCTTTTTCTTATAGCCCAAAGAGGTCCACAAAGCCAGAGAAGGATATTTTTACAGATTAAGAGACAGGAGTGAATGGAATTGTTGGTGAATATTATAATGGTCCTTTATTTCCTTTTGTTATTAAGAACTTTAAAATTTTCCAGGATTGACTATGCAGTTAAATTCCCTGAGGATTACAGACCTCAGAAGAGAATCCCCAGTCTTTACCAAGAGTGAGCATAACAGATATGTGGTTCCTGTCTTTGGTGTACAATCAATTGGGAACTGGCAACAACTGTGTGGTCAGAAGGAAGGTGCTGAGGCACCAGGAATAATCTATAATAATTCCACAGTGCCACATCTAATCTTCCAGCACAGGCACTTGAGTTAAAGAATGACTTTCAGTTTGCATTCCTACTCAATAAGAGTGAAACAGTAATAGTTAAAAATATCTTGCAAGCTGTATTAAAAAATTAGACTAAAAACTCTAATTAATTTGGGGATGTGGATAATATTTGAGCAGCACACTTCAACAGAGTTAATGTATTTGAAAACAGCAGGCAGGACAGGCTTTGAGAAAAAAGAAAGATAAATGCTGCTTCATCTGTCCATCAAAGCCTGAATTTCAACTGAAGTTACACCAGCAAACAAGGGGGGGAAAGTTGAGTATAATCTAAGCAATCTAAGAAAGGAAGGTCACGGTAAATTACCAAAAAGCACAAAGTGTGACTGATGTCTGCCAAGGGAATAAATATCCATATCAAGGCAGAGCTCACATACCCCCATGGTACAAAAGAGAAGAAACCTATTTCACTGGCAGAAAGAGAGGGGTGGCCATTCTCCAGGTACATCTACACTAAAGCTCTAACATTACCCAGGAAATAAAAACCACATTTATTTTAGTGGTAACAGTCAAACTTGCAGTCAAGTAAAATATGGAAGATAAAAGCAAGAAAAGTTGTCTCTGAGAACAGACAATCAATTGCACATGTCTGGTCTTCTTTTGGTTCTCACAGAAGTTTAAACCACAGGATTTCTATGAAATCATATCAGCACAGTGAAACATTATAGTGGAGACAGCAAAATATAAATGAAGATGGAGTGTAAGCAGATGTACCTCTATTTTTAACTCAGCCTAGCTGACAGGTCTGCTAAAACTTGAGAATTCCTCTAGCCAGTCACAGTTTAATTTAACACTTGAAATATTTACTAACAACACAGCAGGTGTTGTAATCTCATTCTGAGTTTACCTGTTCCATACAGGAGCTTGGCCCAGAGTAACTGCCATATAAAAAGTACATAACTTTTGCACTAAACCTTTGAGGCAAAAAGAGAGGAAATTTCAAAGCCCTGCAGAACCTTAGTAGGGTTTGATGGTCTCACTTCCACTTGCCAGTTTGAAACATCTTGCTCCCAGTAAGGGCAATTCCTTTCACATTAAAAGTTAGTGCTTAACTCTCTGAAAAACCACGTGCACTATTTCAGCTTTCACTCAAAATATAACAAAAATATTTTACAAAGCTTATTGACTATCCATATTACCAACAGCAGCTTTTGCAGGTCATCACATAGGGGCAGATCATATAATAATAAATAGTTGGAGTTTGATTATTCAAAATATAAATGGCAACAAATGCCATCTTTCTTATATGTATAAATTATCCAGAAACAGATATTTGTTGAGGTTTTTTCTATTTCTTAATATGCCAGTTCATTTCTTCCAAGACAGACATCTTATATAAGAATATATCTAGTCAGCAGTTTACTCACTAAAATACAATACAACAAAAATTATTTTGTTTTGGCTTTCTTTTAGTTATTGTGGGAAATCCTTAAAAATCATGGCTGGTTTGTTTTGTCTTATTTTAAAGCCAACTTCTTCCATGTTTGTAAAGAAAAAATTCTTAAATATACAAAAAAACCCCACTGGGAACACATATGGATGTGTTCAGATGAATAAAACTTGTAAAACCAGGAGTAAAAAAATCAAATCAATTTCAAAACTGTCAAATACTTTCACACTGATTCATGATGTGAACACCAGCTTCTGATTATTCACCAGATTTTTTGACCATACCCTCCAATAAAAATTCACCAATGTAAGTGGCAATTCCTCTCCTTAGAACAAATCAATACTTAAAAAAACCCAAAAACTGAAGTATGACATTCTTCCAGGAATAAGCACTATACAAAAGCATAGGTAATAATTGTTGAGTGTATTTTTGTTATAGGAAATTGTCATCAGAGCCACAAAAAAGCAGTGAGGGCATTATTTTTAATGTTCTGATCAGTCCAAGATTTCATTTGCTGAAGTAAGTGGAAATGAATTAATCTAATGAATTAATTAATGTCCCTTGGTGTTTTACACAAGTCCACATTACCTTATGAGATCAATAGGCTGAAACTTGTAAAACACTCCATATCTTGCCCATTCTTGATACAGCAACTAAAGAAAGAAACACAAAACCAAAACACAAACTGAAAATTAACTTGAAACAAGTTATCCCTTCTGTTTTCACAAACATCTTCTAGGAGTTAAGAACATTTCCTCCGCTCCTGGGACTGCTAAATCCAGTGGAGCCCATAGAAAAGCCGCTTTTGTCCCCATGCTGGGGCCATGACACACGGCCACGTCTGCTGTTGGATGTGCAGATTCACCCGCGGCGCTCAAAGGAAGGCCCAGATCCCACAGCAACCTCTTGCAGCGGGAGGAATCCAACCAGAACGGGGTCAGGGAGAAAAGGAGACCTTGCAGGACCTGTGGTAGATGGACCACAATACGCTCAGCTGCAATAGGTAAAGGATTTGGGATACTCTTGCTTATTCCCTCTTTTATTCCCGTGATTTATGTGACACAATTTCACTGAAGAGGATTGTCCTGGCTGCCATACTGATATTTTCACATGAATACTTGTTCTTGCCTTTTCCAAATCACCCCTTGCCATTACCCCCCAACATTACCTACAAAATGTTAGTCATATAAATATGATTGTATTAGTATGATCAGCATTATTAGTATCATATTAGTATGATTATTCCCATAAATAATCATACTAATAAATGCATTCACTCAAATATACAAAAGAAGAAAGTTAAAACTATTACATTCTTAAAACTCCCCAAAGGCTGCTTTGAACACAGCTACAGGATGGAATTTGAAGAGCAAAAAGAAAGTTCTGTCTGAAACAGCATTCCATTTAGGAACAGGTACTTTCGGTAAATTTATGAGAATTTTCTAATCTGCTTCTAATAATAGGGGTGCTCCTGTAGTATATGACAACAGTGGATTTCCCAGGGAGGTCACAAAGCCCTCATGGATGCTTTAATAACAAACACAGAGACAGCAATGAAGGGTTGCAAGGTGCCAGTGGGCCAGAAGATTAAAGAAGACTAAACCAGTGTTTATACTCATGGTGAGTTATCATCATTCTGCTGTTCAATATCTTTCTCAAAAAGATTGGTTTGGGGTTTTTTTTAGAGCCGAAATCACACTGAAACTGGGAAATTCCATTACTCTTAGGAAAGACTGAAACCTCCTCAGTCTGATGTTTTCATTGCAGATTTCTAATTCTTATAGGATGGGACAAAAGTGTTGTGTCACTGTGCATTTTCTCCAAGGAAATCCTGAAGAAGGTTGATAAGGCTTAACCTTTTATGTTATAAACTGGTACATAAACCTTAATTACTTGTGCTGCCCTATTGGCATAAGCATCCCATGAGGACTCAGTTCATTTTTGGGGCTTACACAAGAGAAAATTGAATTGGAAGATACACATAAGTTAAAATGGGCAAAATAAAAGGGGGCAGAAGGAAAAAAAAAAGCCTCAAAAATGCCCTCCTTTCTTTTAAACCTGATCAGGGTTCTTCAGGAAATTAAACACTGAGACTATTAGATTCAGATAGAAAACAGATGATGTTATGCATAGGAATACTACAGAAGATTCAGGGCCTAGGCAGCAGGGACATATGTGAATAATCAATGAAGTATTTCTGGAAAGAAGCTTTTATGTTTTTAATACTTAACACTTCATAACTGAGCCTAATAGGCAGAATAAAAAGAGGGCAGCACAAAATACAACTAGTCGGGGGAATATTTTTCCAGACACTAGTCCTTCTAGGCCCTCTTCCCCCCATTCCACAGTACCCAATCTTCTTCCATTGACTAATGTTCATTTAGATTTTTTCTGTAAAATTTTTGCTTTCCAAGTCAATAATCTGTGGAGCTGCCTCTCAAAGAAAATTCTGCAAGTCCAGAGCACACAATTCTTTCATGAACAAAAAGTTTAAAGTAATAGACACAAATAAAAAAGCTTCTTTTAAAGTTTGTTTTCGAACTTTGTTTTTCTTACCAAGGTTCATACACTTAAATTAAATTGTATACGGCACATGAAGACATCTAGTGGCTGAATGGCAACATTATTTACCAAAAACGACAAAGATAACGTTCTCAAATTTTGTTAATTCAGCATGGGAGAAATCAGATTTATTTGTATGACCTCAGTTTTTATGAACTCAGTCTTCATAGTATAGTAAATATTGGAGGTATCCAAACATTCCCGTTTTCTTCGTTCTTCCCTCTTCCCCTTTCTCTCCCTACTATTTTCCCTCTGCATTTCCTATCCTATTGTTTGCATATCAAGGCATATAAAATGAGCAAACATTAGAGAACAAAATGGAAAGAAGGATCTTGATAGATTACAGTAATTAAATGGTTTTTTTCCCATTTCTAAAAGTAAGCATATATATATATAAATATATATATAACACAATTTGAGTTCACACTGTTTCTCTTGAGGACTGATCTATTTTTGAATGTCTTTTGATAGCTAGAAACTTTATTTACAAAATAATTGGAAGCAGATTTTTAGAAATTGCATGCAATTTAGTTGAATGCACAATCAAATTAAAAGTACAACCATGTTTTATTTTAGTAACCACTGCTCTCTAGGAGCATTTGGTTATGAAAATAAAATTATTATATGAGTTATTTAAGAATTTTTGCTTCCTGACAGGTTGAAAATCTTGTCTATGTACGCAGAGGGAAACTGGAAGCATTTCAGGATGTAAATATCAAATTAAATTTACTGACATGCTTCATAAGAAGACATAAAAATCTTGCAGAAATATTTTTATATGCAGAAGTAGAGGAAAATACGTAATTCAAAAAATGTATGCCTTTGTAAAAACATCTTGTTTGCTCAATGGCTACTGCTTTACAATGAGATTTAGAATATCACTTATTACATTAAATATAATATTAAATAAATTTTGCAATGTATTTTACCTTTCTTTCATTCATGTCATCATTTTGGCCTTCATATTCACCCTGGAGAAAGAAAATAATGTAATAACTGATGTAAAAGCAGATAAAAATTAAATAAATTTTGTTTAGTTGTTCCTACATTGTTGCTTTCGCTTTTAGGTCACAACTTGAAATGTACTTATAGAAGAGTTTTCATATTAAAATCACACTTAGAAGAGATTTTCAGTGTCAGAGACAGCAAATATGTCTAGGAATGAATGTCTCCTGAGTGACACCAGCAGAGAACTGGATTTTTAGTGGGATATACTTACATCGTGAAGTGGGTAGGCTGCATCATAAACATTGTTTGCTATTAACGTGCCAATGCCTAAAAGAAAAAGAAAAATTCAGGTGGTCAACAGGCACGATCGAACAGAAATCATTAACAGAGATTTCATTTCATGGCATTCCAAAGGGGACAGAGCTGTATAACTGACAATATTCAGAATGAGAATAGAGCAACATAGGAGCTCCTGGCTGTGGAAAATGTTTTTCAGAGAAACTCATTTCCATAAAGTGCTTTCTCTTCAGTGAACAGCACAGTACTCTTTTGACCACTTTCTCACCCTAAGAGCAAAGAGCCACGTGACTGAGGAGCAAAGCGTCCAGAAGTCCTTCTTGAATCTTTACAACGGTCAGAATCGCAGAGTCCTACTGGCCAACAACCAAAAACAACCCCCCAAAAACTTCCACAGAAGTTTGTGGTTATGAAATCATAGAATGGTTTGGGTTGGAAGGGACCTTAAAGTTCAGCCAGATCCTGCCCCTCTGCCATAGGCAGGGACACCTTCCACCATCCCAGGTTGCTCAAAGCCCCATCCAACCTGGCCTTGGACACTTCCAGGGAGCTTAGCAAGGGAATCCCCTGCAGTGACTGCAGCACCTACAGACAGACACGAGATCCCTGCTGGCTCTCAAGACCTGCAACTCTTACAGCAATTCCATTCTCAGTCTCTGCAGGTGAAAACAATTGTTCCACAAAAAGGCAACCAAAGATGAGTAATTCCTAATAATTAGTAATTTACAGATATATAGATAGATATATACATTTATTCCAAGCCTCTCTGCTTTCAATGCCCAGAAAAAAAGTAACCAGCTATCACGTCTTTGGTGATGAAAAATATTCCATAGTCAAATTACACATTGTCCTGAGATATTTGGGAAAAACCTTCTGGTCAGAGATGCTAGACAGGCAGTACCAATAAATGCCTCCCTTGATACAAAGACAAGTACAACTACATGCATTAATAGAACCAGGAAATTATGCTCGGATAGTGTCAAGCTTGCTCCTGAAAGCATTCAATGTTTGGAAGTTTACAGTGGTTCAGAGTTATGCTAGAGGAAAAGAGGCCTTCCTTGTATAATATCATAGGAGTGGAATCAAATTCAGCCTTACACAGATGTAAAAAATCCATACACAAATGTGTTTGAAGTGGTGTTATTTTCATCCTACTGTGTTATAAAGCATGTTTATGAAAACCAAAGATTGCTATAAGCCCTTCCGTATCACTGTCCTGACTCTTGTGCAAAGTAAACAATGAACTCTTATTAAAAAAAAAAGAACAAAATGATGTTTAAAAGAATCTTTTAAACCTCTCCTGATGAGTGGTTTTAAGCTTAGATGGAAAAGTTTCAGTGACATATGAAACAGAGGGCTTTTGGGGGAGGATCTCAGAAGACCAAAGGGATAAGTGAATTTAGGTCAAACATGATGCACAATCATGTTCTGGTTACAGACCAGAAAGATGGAAAGGATGGGAATGTTAAAATAGTTCCCTCATGTCAAATGGGATCTTGAGCTGACCTGAGTTTGAAGTGCATCAAGCTGTATTTTCACCTTAGAGTTAAAAAAATTCCTGAAAAATTATTACTAGTCCTTTGATGTCTAAGGATGGCTTTTATTCTGCTATAAAGCAGAACAAGCCATTAAAGTAAAGAAAACCTTAAGAGGCAAATGTCTCCACTGGCAAAGTGCTCTTTCCCTTCCTACTCTGTCCTTAAGCTTCCCTCCAGTGCTCTCCTGAGCAAATTCCAAAGTCTCCAGGAGGGTTCCCAGCAAGCCAGAAGAATAAGGCAGCATTCTCCTCTATTGCCCCACTGGAGACTTTTGAGAAGATCAAAACATAGATCAACACAGAGTAAACAGTTCAAAAAGCAGGCACCTGCCAAATGACGTTTTAGAAACTGAGAATGTCTGATATTTTTAAAACCATATTTTCATTTTCCTTAAAGGAAACAGTATGGCAGTCATAAATTTAAAAGTTTGTACTGGGAAAAGGCAAGTGGTTTTGGTTGAAAAAGAGAAAGCATTTTTTGTGGCTTTCATTTTGTTATGCTTCTCATATAGTTTAAAAAAAAAAAATTGTATCTCCTGTTGGGGAAACCTAAATTAATCTATTTTCCTCTACCAAAGACACGTGTTATTGCAGCTTCCCTGCAAAAAATCACACCAGGACTGCTGCAGCACTTTATTTTCCAGGAACGTTACTCTTAGACATCGTGATCTCTCCATAGGTGGTCAAGCTTACAGAAAGATTTCCAGAAAATATGTCAGACAGGGACCACCATCCCTTCCTTTCCACTAGGGAGATATGTGCCGTGATCTCACAATGGGTGAGAGAAAAGAGCAAAGAGAGCAAGTGCACCTGAGTAAGTTCTGAACCTCAAGAAAATTAAATAAATTCTGAAGCTCAAGTCCAAAACATTTCAGGATTATCCCAAAAGTATCTTCAAAACAATCATATTTAAGTCATATATTTCACTAGGCAGCTCAGGGAGGTAATTTTTAAAGCTGAAGCAATATAAATAACCTGGAAAGGTGCATTATTCGATTGAAATGCCAAGAAATATACGGTCTTGCAAGAAATAATACAACATATTGCAGTTGACATCTGAATTTTCCAAAGCAGATCATACAGTGTTCAAATCCAATTTTATAACAATTCATGAAATGTGAGTTATGTGCCAGATGCTGCACCTGTAGAAATGAAAAGCCAGCTCCCATTACCATACAAACCATGGACCAGAAATTCTGGTTTTATGCCTCAGAAAAAAATCATTTATTTCAAGCTCTATTTTTTTTTTTTCTGTTGTGAAGATGTGCCAGCATATTTTGTGTCCTGCTAGAAAAAGCAATACTCTGTGAGGTACCTAAACAATTCCTTTGAAAAGAACACCTCTAATTTTCTTCCCTCCACCTTACCCATGCTGTTTCTGGCCTTTGTAGATGTGCGCTTCAAAATTTCCCTCACCTACAAAAAAGAACAGTGGGATAACACACAAATCCTCTTTTAGCATGAATTTCATCGCAGAATTAGCAATAAAACAAAGCTTTAAAGTAGGTGTCTTCTGCAGTGTTCATTTGCACAAATATTTAAATCATTTAGCAGATCTTATTAGCGGATTATCTGCCCTAACATTTGTGGGCCAAACCCTGCCGTGTCATGTCCTTATAGAACTATTTGAAGTATAAGGACTATACGAAAGGAAATCTAGTTAAAGATTAGGAGCAGGGCTGGAAAGAGCCTTGAACAATGGAGAGGGGTCAGTAGTTTCCCTGCAGAGCCTTTCGCACTCCTGAACCACCATGCAGGTCTAGAACGGAATTCCTTACATACACATATGTCAGGAGTTAGTGTTCTGCAAGAACAGACGAATGCCTAATTTGATGAAATTAGCAAAGTTGAAAGTAAAACACTCCCTGCAGATTCCACTCCCAATCCCACTTGCAAATCCCACTCAGCATAAGAAGACAATGATATGTTATTTTTATTAACTTACTATTCGGCTGCGGGTTGCATTGTCAAAAAAGGTGTCTTTGTCTTTGATGTTATACCTAAAACATTGAGGAAAAAGAAAATCAGTTCTGTTTTAAGACATAGAAGCAACAAGTAAGACAACATATAAGATTCTAATTTAGAATTCACTTAGAAACCACAGCTAATCAGAAAAACAGATGTTTAAAGGAAATATAGATTACAAAGTACAGCATAATAGAACGTGCTGTTTAAGACCCAGTCATTCAGAGTTCTGCTGGGATTGCACTGATGGTGGGCATTAAAATGCATAATTATTAACTAATATAAAATGCCTTTTGGGCAAGAAGACCCTCTCTATCGTTTACAGAAGATGACCTTTTAAAATTTTTCTTATAACATCCTCTCAACACTACAACATGCTGAGGTTATGTTATTAGGTTTTTAGCAGCCTGATGCAGATGTTCATCACTCTTTTCCTGGCCACTAAACAGTCAGCATTTCACTTGCATTCAAATAACCATCCCACTGGAATTATGCCTTCCCTTAAACCTCAAAATCATCATATGTGAAATTAGCTTCCCAGTTTATTCTCCTCCATCAATTTCACTTGTATTCAGAATTAATTAAAATTGTCAGAGGGCAATAAATGATATGGTGGGTCACTGTATTTATTACTGAATTTTATTTATCGGACATAAATACAAGGAGACACCCAGGAGATAAAAAGAGTGTCAAACTGGGTCCAGAAATATTATTCTGAGGGAAAGGGCAGGTGTCAAGAATTCCTTGTCTGCATATTATTAGCTGAGTTTTAATTGCCACAATAAATCTATCAAGATGGAAAATACCACCGTATTTCTACTAGATCTTGTTTTTTTCAAAATAGGCAGTAATAACCAAATAATCAGGAATGTGGTGGGAGGGTTTCTACATTTCAAGCTAAGCACACGGATATTTTATTTGATGCACTGCTTCCAGTGCCTTATCCTGCAGAAGTAAGGAGAACACTGGCAGAAAGTCTCTGCAACTTAGATTTCTGTTAGTCCCCTGAAAATCTGACAGCTTTCGATATTTCCTCAGGATTTCCAGACATGCTTGATGAATTTCTGAATTTTGACTGAATTATGGGTAGAAGAAATGACAACACTAAAATGATACATTTCAGCTTTCTTCATTGGTTCTCACATTTTAAAGTACTCACAAATGTATTTTCTCTCTGGAAAACGGGTAGGACAAGATTTTCATCTTGGTATTTTCTTGTTGTGGCACCTGGGGTTGCAGAGGTTCAGTCAATTTGCACCATATTTCATTTAGCGTTTTGAGTATTCCCTTTTCTTCTATGATTTCATACATCTGAGGAAATAAAACTGTACATTAGCACGTCCCTTCCAAAATTACACTAAAATGAAGGAAGGGAAAAAAGAAAAAAAATTTGCTATACACATATGTTTAAATCTGTAATTAAAATAAGTGTCTTCTCTGAAGACATATTCCCATATAACTGTAAGCACCTGAATCCATATGGGTTGCAGTTCCAAGAAGTTCCTGTCCTTCACGAGCTGCTTCCAGAAAAAAAAAACCTCAGTGCAGAATTGTCAATCCAAGAAAAAAGAAAACAACCAGTTCTTCATCCAGAGCTCCAGGTACCTGCTCACTTCACGATTAAACGACCTGTCCAGAAGGATGCTCTGAGGGATAATATTAAAAACTTTACTAAAATCCAGGAAAAAAAGTTACATCTACTGCCTTCCCTTCATCCACTGGGCAGGGAACCTTACAGTAGAAGGATATATAATTAGTTAGACCGGACTTTCCCTTTGTGAAACCATATTTGTCCATGCCTGACGAATGCATTGTCCTACAAGTGCCTTTCAGTTGCAACTGGTGTGACCTTCTCCATAATTATTCTAAGTCCTGAGGTTAGAATAACAGGGATGTCATTTCCTGGCTCTTCCTTCTTGGAAATTGTAGTGACACTGGGCAGCTCCCAGTCAGTGAGTACCAAGTCCTTTGGCAGTGGATTGAGAGGGATCCTGCTAATTCCTTCAGCACTCTGGGATCAATTCACAAGGCCCCATGGACTCCTGAACATCCAGCTGATACTGATGGTCCCCTAAAAATTCAGCAGCCACAAATGGAAAGCCACCAACTGTTCCCACAGCTGCAGTCCTCTGCCTCAGGACCAGGCAGTCCAAGATTATTAATATTAAACACTGAGGCAAAAAAAGCGTTGAAGGCCTCTGTTTTTCCTTCATCCCTGTTTGTCAGGTGACCATCTCCAACAAGTATTGTTCCATTATTTTCATCACACCTTCTCTTGTTATTAACATACTTTAAAAAGTCTTTTAGTTGTGTGGCACAACACTGACCAGTTTCAGCTCTAGATGACATTTTTCCTTTTGTGTTTTCTCCCCGAATATGTGAACCACAGCTTTGTAAACTTCCTGAGGCCTGGCCTTGTTTCTAGAGAGGGAAAATTGCTTTTTCTTCTCAAGCTTCAGGAATTCCCTGTTCAACCAAGCACTCATGGAGCCCTCAAAAGCAGATTCCCAGGGACCAGTGCTGAGCACCTCCCTGAGTGGCTTTGAGTTTGTTCTCTTGAAACCTAGAGCAACAACTCTGCTGACCTATTTTTTCTCATTAGACTGAATATTTTAAACACAGCCATTTTGTGGTTGCTGTAGCCAAGGCAGCCTCCTACCATCATATATCCCACATGTCCTTCTTTATTCACAAGTGTCCACTCTGGGAGGGCATCTTAGCTGGCTCACTGAATCCTTGCGGCAAAGTGTTATCTTCAACACCCTTCAGGAATTTCTCAGACTTGCTTGTCACAGCAGTGCAGTATTCCTAATTAATGTTTGGGAAGTGGACATTCTCCATAAGGATGAGAAATTTCTCCTGCTTGCCTATGGAATAATTCATCAGTCCTATACAACACTCAGTGACATTTGCCTTGTTTTCCATCTCCTTTCTCCTCACCCCGAAGCTGTCAGCCTTATAATCCCTTAACTGTAGCTTTTCCCTTCCATACAACTCCCCCACATCTCCACCTCTGCCTATCCCTCCTGAACAGCCTTTACTTCCCTATCCCAGCACTCCAGTCACAGGATTCATTCCCCCAAGGCTCACTAAAGCCGGAGACATCACAGCTCTGGGCACAGAGTAACGCTCCCAGTTGTTCTTATTTGTTTCCTGTACTTGTATTTGAGTCTGGCACAGTCTCACTGACCAAAATAACTCTATTATCATATCCAGAACTTTATATATAGTTAAAAGGGCTCAGAGGGTACCTTTTCCCAGCATGCCATGTATTCTGAAAGATAATTTAAAACTGGACATTTGGGAAAAAAAAGATTTGTAACCAACTCATGTTTAGAGGTAGATACTTTCCCCTGAAAATGTCAGGGTTTTTTTAATGGTTTCATAGGATCCTTGAATAAATAAAAAATAGCATCACAGAAAATACCTAATGTGCCTTGAGAGCAATATTTTGTCTCTTTGAACAAAAAAAGAATTTTCCTTTTAGTGGTTGCTGGCTGAATTTTTTATTCTATATCGCCAAATCCCCAAAACACAAGATATCAGTTTTTTCAAAGTTGATTTTTTTTTTCTTCAAAGGAAATTCCTCTTTCAACTGTTTTTAATTTTAACAAAACCCCCAAACCCTAGGACATGAACACAGCTTTCCTGTCAAGCTTGTTTCTGGTAGTGCTGCCATTTCTGCAGCTAGAGATAACAGAGGATTTTTTTTATTTTTGGAAAAAACTGAGGATTTTTTCTCCCAATCAGAGGAAAGAAGGGGATGCGGAACTGTTTTGAAAGAGGAAGGTGCCATCAGAGAGTATCACCTCCTAGACAGACCTTAACCCAGGCCAAAATGATGACAATATTCATCAATTAAAATAGTATAAAATTTACTTTGGTGCATCTGCAAAAAACTTAGAGGGGAAAATTCCCATGAGGGCAGACAGAGGGAGAAATAAGCAGGCACTAAAAATGCATAAAAGGAATTCATTTTGGAAGGGATCAAAGAGAGGATTTGAATATGTAGAAAGTTTCTAGGGGTACTGTAGCTGTCTAAAACCAGCTCATTTTCAAAGATTGATTGGAAATATCCAGTTTTTCTTTCCCCTGGCATGCAAACACATTAAGAGTATGCAAGATTGATTTGGCCAATCTTTTGATAATGACAGGTTGCAACATCATGAAATGTGAACCACAATGAAGTTTTTGGTGGGTGAAAACAAGACGAAAAAACTCAATCAAACAAACAAAGATCAAGCAACGCAGTGGGAGAAAACAAAATCAATTTGTCCTTTATTTCTAATGACAATGCAAAGAAATAAGTGTTCTTTAGGGCAGTTGATGAGTATCACTAGCTAAACTAAAAGCACAAGACAACTCCAGTGGAGTTGTTAACCCATGGACTAAATAATTTCAGGAGCACAGATGGGGTGATCTGCTACTTGGACTTTGCAAGGTTTGCCAGAAACTCTGCTGAAAATAGACAGAAAAGAAGAGAGTGAGCTGAAGTTTTAGTGACACCAGGCAGGTCTGAATTCACTAAGTCATTGATACCACCAAAAGAGACTCTCTGGGGAGACTCACTCTCTCTTTGGAGAAGTCTTAAGGCAATGACCAGTTTCATACTATCTTCCATGCTACACCTCACCTTTCAGGGAATTTCCTTGACAAAAATCCAGACAGCTCCTGCCTTCTCAGCTTTCAAAGCCCTCCTTAACACTCACCTCTGTCATCACCTTCCTGAATGCAGTCCATCAGCCAGCTGCCTCTGTGGCCTTTAAAAACCCCTTTGGAAACCCCATCTTAAATATAGCTCTGAACAGTAAATCAACTCAAAAGGCTTGTAAATGTGAAAAAATAAGCCTGACAGTTCATTTTCTCTGATTTTTGAAATAAAGTAATTCTGTGGGCTTCTGTACATTTAATGATGATTCTGATCCCTGCTCTTTCAATCATAAAACTTGTTGATAGAAAATGGGAGATCTTTACCTTTTTAGTGGGCATTTTTATTTTAAGGAGTTCTGCTTCTCGACTGAGGACTTGCCAAGGCGCATGTATACGGACAAAACTCAGTCCTTGGCTCTTGTTCTGAAACATAAAAAAAGGGAAAACAATGTATTTATTCTTAAACAGAAGATAGTGGTAATGTCTCAAATTGTCAGCTCCAACTAAATCATTCAACAGTAGGCAACAATCACAGGGAATAACCAACTTCTGCTACAGCTGGGCTGCAAAGTGACATTTTCCTTAAAAGCTGAATCTTTTATACTCTAAAATCCTTTAATCTACTGCCTACAGTGTAGCTGTGGGTGCACCAGGACAACAGAAAGCTACAGGTCCAGATTTTGGAACTACGTGAATAAGAAACCCCCAAGCTACAGCTTTTTTTTGTATATTGATATTTTATAAGTGATCTGATTTCTTTGGTGGGTTTTTGTGTCCATCTGAACGAACAAGATAAAAAAACATTTCTCCTGCTCTGGGTGGGCTTTGCTTTAGGTTCTCATTTTCAGTTTTACCCAACTGTTTTCTGTACACTTCATCAGATTAGTGGTTTTTTACAGGGAATCAGGCCCAACCTTTAATGCCCTAAATATCTGCAGTTGGACTAGCAAACCTAAGGAAAACATAAAATTTAACTTCTGAATAGAGATATCAGCCTCATGTTTATGTAAATGATTGGTTATGCTTGCCAGAAGCATAAAATGCTCAAAAGGGCTTTGGCACAGCCAGCTTTTGTGCAAGCTGTGCAGAAGATGTCCTGGTAGCACATGTGAGCTACAGAAAGGCAGCACCCCTGAGAAAAACACAAAAATTAAATGAAGGAAGGTTGAGACAGAGTTTTCCTCAAGGCACACAAATAAATTGTATCAGTAAATCATAGGGATGAATGCTTACTGTGGAAATGTAGGGAAGAAAAGTAGGGAGGGAGATTAGGAAGGGAATATCAGAGAAATCAAGGCAATGACCAGCTCTCACACTATCTCCCATACTCCATCTCCTCTTTGAGGGAACTTCCTTGACAAAAATCCAAACAGCTCCTGCCTTCTCAGATTTCAAAGCCCTCCTGAAAACTCTCCTCTGCCATCATCCTCCTGAACGCAGACCGTCAGACCAGATCCTTTAGGGAAGGAGACATGGAAGTGGACACAAGGAGACTTTCAGGAGGTATTTCTTCTCTGAAAGGGTGGTCAGGCACTGGAAGGGGCTGCCCAGGGAGGTGGTGAATCCCTGTCCCTGCAGGTGTCCAAGGAATGATTGGATGTGGCACTCTGGGCTCTGGGCTGGATGACAAGGCTGGGACTGATCAAAGGTTGGACTCGAAGATCTTGGGAGGCCTTTTCCAACCTCAATGATCCTGTGATTCAAAGGCTTGATTAATGCTAAGATTAATGATCTTTGTGTGGCTGCTTCCATCTTCATGTAAACCCCAAAAACGCATTTGCTGAATGCGCCCTAATGCTTCCTGATTAAAATTAATTGGGAAACAAAAAGAAGTTAGATAGAAATCCTGCTATTATTGCAATCATTTTGCTCTTATTTCCCCTAGAGGTGCAAAATGAATTACAAAAATCACTCCCTCACCCTCAGCTAACATTTCTTCAGTGGACCAATGCTACTTTAAAGAGCAGAATGAGCTGCAGAATCTCTCTTTCATCAGTCCACTGGGGAAGATAGCTTTAAAAGAAGGAAGGAAAAATTTACTGGGCGTGAGCAGATGTTCTGGTAATCATTTGCTGAAAATAGATTAATAACAGATGAGGGGTTAAATTTCAGTGGGTGAAGATCAGGAGGCTTCTTCTGAGCTTTTGGCTAAAATCAAGCACGTGTCCCTGTCTGGGGGATTGTATTCCATGTTGGCAAGAGGAGGGACAGTGTGATCTAATTGGTTGCTTCCAGCTCAGGCTCATATGACTACACAGATTGCAAATAAAATTAGGCAAATAACTTGAGAGAAAAGACCAGATGAAGAATATGGCCCTTGTATATTTGAACAAAAATCTATTGGAAAGTTGTGCTGTTTGTGAAGTGATATCAGATGCTGAAGAATCAGACCATTAAAAATCTTTAAAAGGCTTAAAAATCACCCCATGATGGGAAATTGAGATAATTCCAATAAACACTAATGCAAAGTAAATAAAGTAGGGAAAACAGGGCTAGGTGACTCCTGCTGCATGGTAAACAAATATGCAGAACAATAGGCTGCTGGATGTTCACCTTGGGATTACTAGAACCATATCTCCCACATCTTCCTAACACTCAAATTAATCAAAGAATTTTAAAATAAATTTTAAACCATCAATTTCATATCATAGCTCAAGAGATAAGCCATCTAGCTTGTTTTCTATGGGCTCATCAGAATAAAATCCTATAGGGTTACTCCTCTGGTAAGATTCTTTTCCCCACTTTTCCAGGCTTCACCTGCAGAAGTTCCAGGTGTCTTTAAATACCCTTTTTTCCTTATGATGTCTGGCAACGATCTGCTCAATTAACTTATTCCCAGAGGGCTTCTTGTATTGCAAACATCTCCAAAAGTTAGAACTTGCTTTTCTCCTTGCCAGAGTGGATTTATAACTGTTTACTGGAGACACCCCCTAAGTGCTGTCCTCTGGTTAATCACCTGAATTGATAATTGTGCATGTGCTCGTCACTTTGTTCTAATGAAATGCTATCAGTCCTCTATTCTGTGTGCTCCAAATCACTCCCGCTGATTCACTGTACTCTGGATGTGTCACTAAAGCCAACATGTGGTGCTGGCAAACATTATTTTTGTTAGACCACTCACTTGTTATTTATCACAGCCATCCCTAATCGAGTCCTTTTTCACTCACAGCTGATGTCCCACAGGACTTTGTCCTTGGCCCTGCATTGTTCCATGTCTCTATCACTGCACTCCATGATTATATTATTTAAATTACTAAGTATTCCTAGGCAGATGACAAACAGATTTGTTGCTCTCATGATCCCTTTTTTTTCCCCCGTCAAATCTATATTCCATATTACAGAGTTCTTCCAATAACTTTCAAGAGTGGAAGTTTTTCAATAAGTTCATTCAGAATTATTCAAGATATATTTATATCTTGGCTGCGTCTCTGTTTTCTGAAGCTGAATTCCGTTTTCCCATTTCAATAGGAAAGCTCAGCATAAAAGTCAAATGGAAGAAAATCTGGAAGGCCTGATTTGCTTTTCAATCAGCACATGAAGAAAAATATATTGGGAATTTCTTTCAGTTTATCATGATTCTTAGCAGTCTAAAGCAGGGCTTTAACAGCAGCCTATACTGCATTTTTTATGTCTTGGACTGAATATGTATAGGCTGAATAAAATTCAAATTTGTCCAAAGGAGACTTTTTCTATCCTTCTGCCTTAACGGTAAAAACACATTAGCACCTGCATCAGCAGCAACTCTAAGATTTATTGCAAAATTATCACCATCAAGGCCACAGCAGAAAAAAAATATATGATAACTATAAAAGCTCTCATATCTATAAAGTGATTATTCTTTTTACTGAAAGCTGAACATTCTGAAACATGGCAAGACAAGCATAACTAAGCAAAACTAAATTCATTTAGACACCTCTAACATGAGCTAAATCATACAGTACTAAAGGCATCAGGTTTGTCAGCCACTATCAAGCCAAGAAAGGGCAAAATCTATGATTTTATTTTGAAAGAGCCCCGGGTTATTTTTTTATGGTGAGCATATTGTTCCTAGGATCTTTGCAGATAGAGAATTCGTTGCTGAATGCTATGGCTTAGTAAATATTTCTCATCATTTCCTCAACATGACATCACTCATCACTCCATATTTAAGGAATACAGTTTATAAATAACTTATATATTAAAGAAAGAGTTATTTTTAAATACTTATCCAAGGAAATATATTTCTGCTCTGTATCTTAAGAGGAAGAAAAAGTAACACCAAAGGATAGAAAGTAGATGAAAAGAAGTGATTAAATAATGTCTAAGGGAGTCCAGGGAACTGCCAATCTTTCCAATGATTTTTTTTTTTAAAATGTGCATAGGAAATGGAAAAGGCATAAATCATAAAACCTGAAGCATGTAAACTTCTTTTAAAAAACCCAAAATGACTGAACTTTAAACATTTTATCCTTCAGTGATTATTAAATAGACAGAAAAATACCAGGCAGCAACTTTTTAACGGCTCCAGTTAATATAATGAGACAATTTTGGTAATGCAGCCACACAGGGAAAGTGACAGTGAAACAGTTTGTAGAGAGGAAGAGAAAATAAAGGTCCTATTAGCTCAGTAAAAGTAATCATCTTCCCATTTATCCCATCACCAAACGGATCTGTCACGTCTGCAAATGCAATTGTTCAAAATTAATGTCTGCTCTCCTGATACCTGCCCTGGAAATCGAGGCAAATACCAAAGTGATGTGATAGTGCAAATAAAAAGCAATTTCTTGTTATTATCACAGAACTGTGGTCACCTTCATTTTACAAGAGCAGAGCCAAGTGCTGAGCTCTTGGCCCCCAGCACGGGTAGCACTGGATTGCATGACACAGCACTGCCAGATTCAGGCAGAGACTGCAAAAGTGGCTGTGTTTTCTGCCAAAAAGACTGAATTTCTATCTGTGAAACGGTGTGTTTCTGTTCCTAAAGTTATGTATCCAAGATACAGAATCAGTCCATCACCTATGATAGTGTGGGCCAGTTCCATTAGAAAAAGGAAGTGCAGGGCACTGGTCCAGGAGAGACAAGAAGACCCAGAATGTCCTGACATAGATAAGTCAGTCCAGAGCAACTCCCTGCTCACGTTATCTTATAGGATAGGCTATATCCTATAACTGTAGGCCAGCAATTTAATTCTGCCTCTTAGTCTATGAAGATGATGGAGCTTCCCTCTATCAAAAGGCTTTCGTGAAGATAAATATATTCCAGATTGAGAAGGGCTCAAATAATGCAATAAGCTAATAAGACATTATGGCTACATATTATGCATCTCATAATTTTCATATTTTCCTTCACAAAACTGTAGCCCTTTTACCTTTGCCAAACTTTCCCTTTTCTATTTTCATTGTTTCTCCAGGGTACAGATTTACCTCACTGCACAGGTACACAGACATGCTCGAGACCTTAAGCAAAGCTGCACCAATTTATAAATTTTGACAGTTTGCCTTTCTCTTTCTTAATTTCAACCAACAGCGATGGTGCAAATGTCTTGTTTATTTTGTTCTCTTACTCCCACCTGGGAACATAAACAGTTAAAGAATATATGAGTGTGTGTATAAGCATAGAACGGAACACCTGGTCATGAAAGGTCTGGCCAAAACACCTAAAAAAAACCCTGTATAACCTCCATTTCTTAGGTAAAGCACTGTGGAATGAAGCAGTTGGCTTTGCTCATCCTTTGCAATGTTTCTTCGTGGCATTGCAACTTCTCCAACCAAAATCTTCCCACTCATGTACAGCCAGGAAGTGTCTTTGAATGGAAGATGATACAGGAAGCCTAAAAACGGAGGCATGCTGCCCCTGAAGAAGATGGAAATTTTTAATGGCATGGAGCAGAATGAAAATGAGCTGTTAGAAACTCAAGCACAAATGTAGAATAGATTGATAAATCCACCAAATAAAAAATATTTAAAAAAAAAAACTCAAGGCACAGACCTGTGCATTATTGCAGTGCTCAGTGCAGGACCTATATGCAGGTGAGTAACAAATATGCAAGGATTGTCATTCATTTTAATTCTCTCTAAATATGCATTTAAGATTAAAAAATTACTGCACTTTCTTCAATATTTTCCAAATGTTTATCTCTGTCCACTAATCACTACAGCATGAAAAGTATGACTTTCAAACACAAAGCAAAATCATCCCTAATTATTTAGAATAACTTTATCAGCAAATTTCTCCTATGTCAATGACACAAATTTCTTGCTACGAAAGATTGGCACAATGTCAGTCACTGGCACAATTCTGAGATTGAATACCATAAATAATAATAAAATGTAAAATTTAAAGCCTCCGCACCCAAATACTGCCTCAAAGAGGAACGGAGGACTGTGTCTACCACCTCCTGTATTTCAGCAGTGTCAATAGAAAATCACATAATCAGCTGGCCTGGCTACATTCAGTGCCAAATTAGCCAAAAATTTAGCCAATATTCTGTAGAATGCATCATGTCAAACGTTATTATCAATAATAAAATCAACAAACTTCTTGAGGCCAAAGAGTTAACATTAAAAAGGGCAAAACGTAATTTCTCTTGAGGGAATGAGACTCACTAATCTGCACAGAGATTTATAGCCTAAACAATTTCCCAGATGAAGCAGCAAGATCGTGGAAGTCAATCTTTAGACCAGATAACAGGCATGTTACCAGTGGGGGGATTAATGAAACAGAGACTGAACCCTCACTCTAGCAAACTCAATTTCAAGGAAAAAAAAGATTTGGAGAAAAAAGAAAAAAATTTTCAAAACTTAGGACACCAAACTGAAAAACAAAGGAAGGGTACCTTAAAATATTGCTTCATCACTCCATAGCTGATCTGGGATGTTAACAAACAATCATATGAAGGGATGATTCAATTTTGGGTTGTTTAAAGTTCAATTTGTTCTTAGCAAAAATATTTTAGGGAGTGTTCTGTAATTCGAAAGTGTTAACAGATGGTACAAATGTATTCAGTTTAATAAGAGTGTTCTCCTAATCAGATGCTACGAGCTTTTCCAGGCCGGTGTGGCCCTTCGAGATCTCTCTCCAAAGATCAGTAGCAGCAAAAGGAAGGCTGGCTGTGTTTGCAGAGGCTTGATTGGGAGGGAATTAAGAAGATAATCAAAGTGTCTGGGCTGGCTTGTTTACTGGCAGGGAATCCAAAACCTCCCTGGACAGCTACAGCCTCACTGCAAACAGGGAGAGATGGGGAAGAGGCAGGGGCGGTCCCACAGTAGCATCATGTGACTCATTTTGGATAAGGCAACAGGTCCAGGGGTGGAGAAGTAATCGGTTAAACAACAAGGAACTGGGTGGGAGGAGAACCTGCATTGCTGGAAAAAAATAAAAAGCCACTAAGGGGATTTTGCAGTGTTAGCAGTATCCAACATCAGCTTAAGTGGCCTGGAGAAAGATAAGCAGATGAAGTTTTTCAGGGTAGCAAGGATAAGGGCAGTGAAAAACTGTAGAAAAGCTTTGTAAGAGCCTGAACATTGGCAAACAACTTTCAATGTAAATAAATATAAAGCAATGTCTGTGGGTTAAATCCAGATTCACATATAAGATGCCGGGCTCTGATTTCACCTATACTGGTCAGTAATGACACTTGAGGTTGCAACAGAAAATCCTTTGAAAAACAGCAGCTCAGTATTTTCTAAAAGCCAAGAAGTAAAGCAAACCTGACATTTTATCAGGAAAAGTACAGAGACTAAGAAAAAATAAACCATTCAAACATAACTGTATCCACATCTTGAACTCAATGTGCACTCTCTGCCTCCTTACCTCCAAAGAGGTAAGTTAGACCAAAAATGGGTTCAGAGGTCCCATAAAAGCCTTGTTATGGCATCTACATAGGAACTACTGAGGAGATTGAGACCTTTTGTTCTGGAAACTTGAGGAAGTTATTCTGGAAGTCTATAAAATCTTGCGATATAAGGAGATGGGGTGTGGATGGACTGCCTGCAGTCTCTTTCAGAGCAAGCACTACAGGGCCTCAGACAAAGCCAAATTAAAAATCAACAAAAGGACACAGATACCAATGCAGCAGGGAAGTACCTCTGCCTTGTGGGTGCAAAAAGGAACAACATTTTAAGAAGAAACTGTGCCAGACTTTGGGATAGAGATCCCCAGAAGGTTCCTAGGTGGGCAAACGACATCACATGGGGGAAAGCACCTGAATTGAACGTAGCTGTCACCAGCAGAACATCAGAGTAAAAGCATCACACAAGTTTGTACCATTCCTGCTGTTTCACCACTGCAGCTGTTGGATACCCTGTACTGCACTGAGGGACTCTCTCACACCACAGGATCATTTGATGGCAATATTGGCAAAACCTGGAGAAGCAGTTCCCAGTCAGTGAGGCACAAGCCTGCTCCTGGTGTAATGTGTAGCTGAGAAGCGCTGCGGGGTGCTTGCAGGCTCTGCAGATGATTAGAAGGCAGCAAGAGCAGCAGCAGCAGCCCTGAAATCTGAGCAAATCTTCAAGCAGAGATAAACAGTTGCTTGAAATGTTGCAGCTGAGATGAACATGAGAAGGTTGCCAAAGGGGCTGGGACTCGGTGTCCAAGAAACACCTCGCTCGTAGATGGAAATTGCAGTATTAGAATATTCCTGAAGATCTAGGAGACCCAGTACCCTCAACAATGTGGTACTAGGGCTCTTCGCACAGGAGCACGGTAATCACTAAAATCAGCCAGTAAATGGACAATATTGGATTTTCAGGAATGTTAATTAGCCGGCACGTTCTAGTGATCTCTGCAGAATGTGCTGAATTACGAACAGTTTTGAGAACCAGGCCTCAATACGCTCAGTTCCCCAAAATATGGTCCAAAGGGAGTCACTCAGTAGATATCAGTACATAACTACAACAACAGGTACTTTTTCCATCCATCCTGGCAGTACTGCTCTCTACATGGCCTAAACTCTGTTGGCGAGATTTAGCTCTCATCTCCATCACCATAAATTCAGAGTCACTCTGCAGATACAAAAAGGAGACACTAGCCAGTCAGAATATACAAGTGCCAGTTTGCTCTTTTGTAACACTAAAATTAAAGGAGGATTATTAAAAAATCAGTTGTCAAGTCATTATAAATGAAATGGGAATTTCATTTGCTATTACGATTCTAAGAATAAACTGTTGGCAAACACTGAAATGCCAATGTTTGCTAAAGCTTGACACATTTTAAAGTTGTAGGTTCTCCAATACATTTCACAACAGCATGCAACAAAAACACATTTTAGTGAGATTTTACTTTTAGCTTGGCATTGAAATACAATGATTTATGTGGAAAGCTGAACAAATCACTTCTAGAGATGTAAGAGTTGAGTAGGCCATTAACTTTCAATTATTAAAAAGATAATTAGCAGATAGAATGCAGAATATGAATATTAACTTGATACACTGCTAAAGCATTTTATGCCATGAGGGAAATTAATTAGCAAAGGAAAAAAATTAAGATTTGCTATTCCAATCCTGGTGGTATCACATAAATTGGAATTTACAGAAAATCACCACCAGGTTTTTATAATAAACATGGTGCTATACACTGATAGCAGTAAGTACCTTCCATCTTCCACATCTTAAAATCCATTTTATGTCGCATTAGAAGTACTCCGTATTTTGTCATTTTCATAAATCTTTTTGCTTGTTTTACATCAGCGCACTCAAAGAAAATCACACAGTAATGCTGCCTAGACTCATGCCTTTAAAAATATATATATATATATATTTTTGAATGTATATATATATATATATATAAAATCGCAATGAACATTTTTGAGCTTTTGTTTTGGCACGGTTCTGTCATATTTTTCCTCTACTTCTACCATAATGATTTTCTGCTAAATAGTAGAAGTTTACAAAAGGGAAATCAAGCAATGAAGCCACAAGCACACTATGCTAGGCTGTGACTGAACGGGAAGATATGCTCAGCGACAGAACACCTAAATCACAATGGTTTGTGTTGGAAGGGGCCTTAAAGATCATTTTGTTCCAACCCTCTGCCATGGACAGGGACACCTTCCACCAGGTCAGGTTGCTCAGAGCCCCATCCAACCTGGCCTGGAACACTGCTAGGGATGGGACAGCCACAGGTCTTCTAGGAAACCTGTGCCAGGGCCTCAGCACCCTCACAGGGAACAATTTCTTCCCAATATCCAATCTAACCCTGCTCTCTGTCAGTGTGAAGCCATTCCCCCTTGGCCTGTCACTCCAGGCCCTCGTTAAGGGTCTCTCTCCATCTTTCCTGTAGGCTCCCTTCAGGTACAAAAAGGCCACAATGGTCACCCCAAAGCCTTCTCCTGATGGCCCAAAATGCATTTACTCTCCAATATGTCTCCTTCTATACATCATGGTAGTGGCTCGTAAGTGCCCAGTCAAAGCTTTCAGCAACTGGTGGGGAAAACAAAAATCTCTTTTTGCTACTGCTATTAAGGCCTGCAGAATGTAGCCATCACTTTTAAAGTCCTGATGGAGTCACACACTTAACCTCACATATTAAGAGGGTACTTGGACACAAACAGAACATACGGGAAGTGATTTTTGGAGTAAAAACTCTTATGCCAAGCTTTGAGTGCCTCAGGAGAGTGTTCTCCTGAGGACTTAACAGACTCCTTGCTTGAGAAAGAACCTCAGGACACATTCTCATAACAAACTGCCACAGCATTCACTGTCCTCTGGCCTGGCATCACCTGAGAAGAGTTGCACACATGAGCCATTCAGTGTGATCACACTTCAAGTGACATCATTAAGTTTATAAGAAAGGTTATATCAGGACTGAGATCAAAAGGAAAAAGTGGGAGAGGTTGTTTTGCCTTTTTATTTCCCCTCCACTTCTTTTGTCAGTCTTCAGTAAACAAAGATGTCTCAAGCAAAACTTGGGTCCATTTGCAGGGGGCATGACCAACTCTATATGTTTAATACTGATTACAAGATGCTTTTGGTTCTTGGCATGCAGTAGGGAGAATATTCAGAGATGAGAGATTTAGAGTTAGTCTGCAAAACTGGGAGCAAGAAAAGCAAGGGAAAAAAATAGCAGATTTAAGCAGTAACTGGCAAATGAAAAGAGATGAGGAGACTAAGGCATGAAAAATTAGATGCATATTTTGGCTTGCTAAAGAAACAGTACAGAAAATTGTGCCTTTCATTACTACATATCCATATCGGCACTCCTATTACACAAATATTGTGCTAGTGGTCAAGGATAATTTAAATGCATTGTGAAATTCTAACCATAAAGTTCTCTGGTCAGATCAAAGTCTCATTTGCACAAGTTTGAGAGGACAGCACGTATCACCTTATACTCCTGCTTCAATTTATCTTGGCTACTCTTTTCTATTTTCTTATACACGAATTATAATCTTGGTAATGCAGAATCCATCTTTTTTCTGTGTTTGTTCAGAACTGAATAACTGGATTACTGAATAACTGGATCACTGAATACTATAGATATATACACATCTGTTGTACATCCCAACAGTAGTATAAATAGCAGTAACCACAGAGATCCAGATCTGGTTATATAACTTGTGCACATTATGGGAAAACATTCAAAATATAACTTCAAGTTTAGCATTCACTATTAAAAATATTGAGTGGGGCTTTTGCCAAGAAATTCGCACATCAATCGCAGATAACTGAACAGATGTTTTGGCTGAAGCAGGCTTCAACTGGGACATTCACACATATACAAAATGACCTCTAATACTGGTAAGATATTATGATTTTAGAGCTTTCTCAAATTTTGTTTTAACAAAGACTGTTAACTAAATATTTGCAACATGTGTTAGCTCTTTTCAAATATTTATAGAGATGGTTTACAAAAAAAATGCAGCTATTTGCAATGCTCCTTTTGGACTAAAAGCACAAACACACACAAGTTTGCAAAACTCTGAAAGCCTAAAAAATGCCTTAATTTCCCTTAAGTCCATTTGTTAGTATAGCTATAGATATATACACACAGTTATATATAACCAAATTAGAAACCCCTGCTTGAACATTGCCCTTCCAGGGAAACTCCTCTGGTGTTCAAAGTTTCTCCTCCTGCCCCACCAAAGGAATAAACACCGTTTGGGCTTTCCACATTTCCATTTCCACTTCGGCACACTTTGCCTGCCTGTAATTAATATATCAATATATCCATGTCTAAATAGGATGCATTTGTCTAACCCAGATTTCTGGAGAAATATAATAGCAAATTCATGGCAGTAATGCACCTCTTGCCACCGGCTGAACAAAACAGGGTGTTAAGTATGTTCAATAACTACAAAATTCTACATAATTTAATTGGTATTTATATATTATTAGTAATTAAAGTTTTATACTTTATAAAAAGTGGTCTAAAATAAATACAGCCATCAGTGTTACAGGCAAGTGGCAGAATAAAGACACAAATTTCTTGGGAGGAAGAAAAGCTGAAGACTTACATCAGGCGTGCGCAGGTAAAAGAAAAACATTTTAAGAATAGAAGCTGTGAGAAGCAGATTTTCAGTTGTGGGAAATAGGTGTAAAGATGAATACAGACAGGCTGCCAAGGGAAGAACTTCCCATTTTTCATTCTCATTCCCCTTCACACAAATGCTTTCACACATTTGTTGCCCAGAGAAGCTGTGGCTGCGCTATTCCTGGGAGTATTCAAAGCCGGGTTGGATGGGGCTCTGAGCAACCCGGGATAGTGGAAGTTGTCCCTGCCCATAGCAGGGGGGGTGGAATGAAGTGATCTTAAGCTCCCTTCCAACCCAAATCATTCTGGGATTGTAGGAACTGAAAACCCATTTTCCAGTGAAACAACTTAGCATTCACTTGGTTTTCACCCCCACTTTTCTGCTGTTTTCTGTTCAACAATAAAGGAGATGAAAACAGGAAACCAGAACTGGAAACCAGAACTTTAAGGAACCCAGATAGGATGCCAGGGAACACAGGAACAGAAGGTCCTGTGCCCAAAAATACCTTCAGTCCCATGATAGTTTTTGACTAGTTAGGTTTGATTCCTGTCTCTGCCCGCATGTATTTAACAATATTTTAAATTTAACAACAGTTACTCTTTCTAAAAGTCATTTCACAGCAGTTTTGGCATTGACACAGAGAAAGACACAGGTATGAGTCCTGCCAGACTTCCAGTCTTCACTTCAGGAACTGCAGGAGGTAACAGCAGCTCCTCAAGCTCCTGTCATTCCTCTGAACTGGCAGCTGACAGTCAGGATGAACTCTGCTCTTCAAAGGCACCTTCCCCTTTATACTGATTATACAAAAATGTATCTGAATACAGGCGCTTGGATATGGAGAGTATCAGGCAACTGGAGTTTACCTTGTCCTGTTAGTACTTAGGTTTGTACTAAGGAAATGCCAGCAGCTCAGGGAGTGATCCTGCCCCTCTGCCCAGCCCTGGGAAGCACACCTGGAGAGCTCTGTCCAGCTCTGGGCTCCTCAGCACTGGAGGGACATGGAGCTCCTGGAGTGGGGCCAGGGAAGGCTGAGGAGATGATTTAGGGCCTGGAGCATCTCTGACAGGGAAAGGCTGAGGGAGCTGGGGCTGCTCAGCCTGGAGAGGAGCCCCGGCTGAGAGGGGCCCTCATCCCTGTGTGTCCCTGTGAGCAGGAAGGGCTCAGAGCAGGGCCCAGGCTCTGCTCCGGGGGGCCCAGCAATGGCACCAGAGGAACGGGCAGGAGCTGATCCCAGGAAGTTCCACCTGGACAGGAGGCAGAACTTCTTCCCTGTGCAGTGAACGAGCCCTGAAGAGAGACCAGAGAGGGTGTGGAGCCTCCTCACTGGAGATATTCCAAAACATCTGGACACACTCCTGTGCCGTGTGCTCTGGGATGGCCCTGCTGGAGCAGGGAGGTGGGACCAGATGAGCCCCTGGGATCCCTTTCAGCCTGAGCCATCCTGGGATTCTGATTCTGGCTCTTTGATCTCTTCCACTTTCCCACCTGTTTTCAAGAGTCCAGGTAGCAGGAAGATGCCCACTGCCTCAATTCCTGGATTCACCTTACAGCTTTTGATGTATGACTCCTTGGCTACACTTTTTTTGTGGTTTTAATTACACTGGAGTGCTCTGTAATTATACGCCAATTATTTTCTTTGATAATTACCACTGACATGTATGAGTGAAGAAATACATTTTAGAGCTACCTATTAGTCTTTCATGGTACTTAAAATTCTACAACATTAACAAAATTGGTTTTACATTGTAATTACATTTGCATCTTTTTATGAAATAATGGAAGTGAGAATTGCTAGGCACACAGTACATGACTACAGAATTGCTATACTGATATCAGGAGGGTTACCAATCACTACATGATAAAACCACACCTACTTTTAAATACTAAAATGAGCTGTCTTTAATAACATCATCTAGCAAGTCACCTGATATGTGCGATATGTCCTGATATGTCCTGCCAGAGAGTCATATGAAGATATGGAAATTAACAACAATTTACAGCTGGATCTTGGTAAAAGCATTCTTTGTGCTGACTTTTCTGTGAAGAGACTTGCCAGTTGGTGGCCAGATGTGACAAAACATCCCCAAACCAACAAATACTTTCCAGGAGAGTCACTTGTGAGCAGTGGCTCTCAGGTGACAAACAACCCAGAGTCCCTTGTGCTGCAAGCTGTGTCTTAGGTCGTCACCATGGTGCTCTCAAGTGCTTCCAGAAACACATCAGGTGAAAAGTAAAGCAAGTCCTTTAATGAGCAAACTTTGGTGCCTCACTGAAGCTGAACTTGGCCAGCTTTGGGTGAGCAGTTTCTTAAGGACAGCTTTGAAACAGGAGAGAATAAGGGAGGAAGGAAAATTTGCACAGAGGTTGCTGAGGGAGAAGCAGTTGGGAGGTATGAAGTCTGCATGTCCAGCTGTCCCAGCTGTGGATTTTCTCAGTGGAGAGGATCCCAGACCATGGAATATTCTGAGTTGAAAGGGACCCACAGGGGTCATCAAGATGTCTTGGGTGGTGTGACTTCACACAGGCCTGTGACTGATGGCAGCCGGTGGGCAG
Source organism: Callaeas wilsoni (assembly GCA_013398955.1). NCBI lineage: Eukaryota > Metazoa > Chordata > Aves > Passeriformes > Callaeidae > Callaeas > Callaeas wilsoni. The sequence goes on from VWPU01005963.1 coordinate 42,457, forward strand.
CAGGGAAGGGTGAAGGGCTGACTTCACACCAACCAAAGCAAGATACCGTGACACCGAGGAGGGGCAGGATTGTGGAGACAGAGTTTTTGCAAGAAAATGGACACATGGTGCACCAGCCATAAGGACAAGTGAACAAAGCACGTAGAGAACGTACACAGCGAGAGAATATTGATTCTTCGAGGACAGGAATAGCAGCCAAAGAAGAATGTAAACGAAAGATAGGCAGCTGTCTGAGAATTTGTGTAAATAGATGCACGGTAGCCGGGTGAACAGAGCCAGAGATCCAATTAAATCATTACATGTTGTATGTGTGTATATTGTTTTACCAATCATGTAATGTGTGGACGCCTGGACAGGGGGAGCATAGTGTATAATAAGGGTGCTTGGGGGCAATAAAGTGGCTTCTGCTGGATTCGTTTTGGATCGTGCATAGTCCGTTTACTCCCGCACAGGATTGCTGTGGATACAGGATATGGAGAAAGGGCATCGTGGACAGAAATGGAGCACCCTGTGGTGCACAGGCGAGCAGCCCTGCAGGAGACTGGTGTGAAGGGACAGAGGGGAAAGTGCAGAGGCCAGAGGCAGGTGAGCAGGTCAGGCACTGGTGAGGTGAAGCAGGTACCACTCACTGACCTGTGAAAGCTGAGCAGCGCTACTGCAGGGAGAGAGTAAACATTATCCAGTGAACTCACAGGGACCTGTGACAAGCAGGGAGGCTTGCCAGGGCTACGGGGCACCACAGTGGACTGACTGCACTGCAAAAGCCTGAAAGCACCACTAATTCAACAGAAAACATGGTATGAAATTTCCTAGGTCCCACCAGAGCGTGCACACTGAAAGAATGGGAGAGCCTTCCAGTGACCTTCCTTAGGGACACAGTCTTTAGGACATTACTTTGTCTTGATGACCTAACAGGGTTCAGTGGCAGATAAACATTTGCAAATCTTCAGAGGCAAGCAAAGAATGATCAGCCAAAGCCTGTAAAATGAAATATGGAATATGAGAGTTGGAAAAAGAGCAAGAACACCGGAGGTTTCCAATACAGGCAAACTTACAAATGAGTGAGGATAATGGGAATGAGGCAAGCAAGAAATAGAAACAATTACACATAACTCCAGAAAAACTAAAACTTGAAAACCCTGTGACTTAGAGATAATACATGGAGTTGAAACGTTCAAAGCATTAGGAAACTCAAATCATCCTTCACACTCTGTAACCAGTTTAAATGGGAGCAGACTTAAGACTTAAGTGACTTGAGGGAAAGTCCTAAGTATAGGATGGGCAGTAACAGCCTTCTGCATTTTGAAGGGAGGGATTAAGGAAAAAATTACAGTAGTTTGAACTAGCACTTTGGAGGTGTCAGCTTGGAGTTCTGCTTAAGTATTTGCAAGATCTCAAATATATGTCTATTCTCTATCTCTGAAATGTCAATTTTTCTTTGTATTACTAAATTACTCCAAGTTAAGCACAACTGAGCTTAGAGAACACGTAGACAAAGACTGGAGAGCAATTCCCCATGTCCCAGCTGGGACATGACTAAGGGAAGTGCATCTGGGCGCCTCTGGAAGAGAAGGATGTTGGTATTCTTCCAGAGTACTTTGTTGGCTCCAACCTATGGAAAACAATGGCCACCTCTACATTTTCAGGAAAATGCTCCTATTGGTGTCTTTATGTTCCTCCTGAAAAGGTTGCTGTTCCCAAAAAAGAGAAGGAACATTAGCCCATGTAGCTGTTCAGCCATTTTCCCACCCTAGCTACAAGTAGCTCATTCTCTCCCAAATACGTTTTGTTCATTTATTTCACCAGGAGACATCTTATGAAACTCCAAGATCATCTACCTAACTCCACCTCCAGGATTTCCTTACAAGTACAGCATAGAGGTGTCAATCCTTTTAGTGATTCTATAATGCTATAAAATGATTGCAGAATCCAGGAATTGAAGGGAGAAGCCAGCAGAGAACTGATTAGTTAATTCCTAGATGGCAGAGCTTAAAGCAAACATATTCACTATCAATGTATACAAACAAAAAATTTTTAAAAACAACAAACAAACAAACAAAAAAATTCCATGCACCTGTTCAAAGTAAATAATTTTATCCAACTATTTGCTGCCAGGTGATGAAATCATTGTTACATTAATGCTGACCTGGAATAACTGCACAGAAATTACAGAACATTACAGAATGCAGAACAATATTACATAAATCAAGATCTAACATGATTTTTTTTCTTTGGCCTGTTACTGTAAGCACATACCTGTACGCAACAGAGAGGTTCAGTAGAGGGCACATATTTATCAGCACTGTGTACCAAGGAGAGAACCCATCCAGAAAGGTAAATTTTCCATGCTGTGCATGGGGATTTAGCCACCAACCTCTCATTAATGCTAATGAGAACCGTGCAGCCCAATGCCACTCTGCTTAGTTGTAATTTTCTTTGTTGTTCTGTTAATGACAAAATAATTGCTGACCTGGAACCACTGGAATGACAGAAGCAACTCTGTGATACAGTTTTGACTGATTTGCCTTGTCCTTTGACTTAACAGACCTTGCAATGACCAGGAAAGGCACTTTGAGTACAATCTGATTACAGCTTATGGCTTGTACATCACAGTTCCGTTTTTTTTCAGGTTGTAGCAGTGTGGGACAGTTAATGAATCTTTCCCTCTATGACAGCTTCCCCCCATTAAATCTTTGCTCATCCACAGGAACTACCACTGAGTTGGTGGAACTCTGCCTCTACCTAGAACTTAGGTCTGCAAAAGATTTAAGAAACAGTTTGAGCTCAAGAGGGTGTTCTGATTACTAAGGGGAAATTACTTTGTTTTTTCTTGAAACGACCCCTCCATTGTTCATGTTGGAAATCTTGAATCCAGTTTTCACTCCAAAATGCCCCCCTCTCAAGTATGATATAACATTTGAAAGTGTACACAACGTAAAACGCCTCGTGCACCTGGGATGGGATAATTCCTTCCCTACAGTGTCTCACTTCCTGGAAGAATATTGCTTGCCTGTCCAAGCATAATGTCATGATCAACATGACCTTATAGTAACTCAGATTTGGGCAGAATGACACATACAGCAATTAGAGTCATCAGTAAAGCAAGAGGAGTTCAAAACGTACAAGAATCCCACAACCCTGAGTCATTATTTGCATTACGTTTCCCTGGATCTGCCAAAAGATAGCAAATTCCACCCCCTCACTCCCCACACACACAAACAGTTGCGGGTTTTTTCCGCACAAGACAAGTCCTGTCCTTCAAGGACTAATTTCCACCATCAGATACCTCCCAGCCTTTTCACTGCTGGAATCCATTCCTGAATCTGAGAAGGCAGAATGACACTTTATGGAATGCCTTTTAATTTGTTTTATTGCAGGCAGAAGGGAAAAAATAAAAAGAAAAAAAAAGAGAGAAAAGAAGAGAGAGAGAGAGAGAGGGGGGGGGGCCATCTTAGATCCTTTATATCTACAACATAAACCAGTACATAAATTAATGTATATATGGATAAAAGCAATATGTTGAAAACAGGGAGCACTTATCTACAGTGTTGCATCTGCTCCCAAGCAGAATTCCCAATAGCTCTGATTTAGGCAAAGGATTTTTCATGAGGTGTGAAACCATGGATAACCAGCAATGCCTCTAAAAAAACAGTGAAATCACAGAACAATTACTCAACCAGCAGAAATTCAGTAGTGAGCACTTTGGCACCAGTGATACCTGCAGGGCTGTTTGCCGCTAGAAGCAAAGTAGGCAGTGGCCTGGGGACGGGAAAGCAAAGAAAGTCCCGTTTTCCCTACAAAAGAAACTCTGAAATTCAGGATTTTTTTCCTGTGACAAAGAATAGGTCAAGGTGCATCAGGCAGCAGGTATTGCAGTTGGGGCAGCTCTCACACCACCTCACCCCAATAACAGCAGCCTGACCTCTGTCACTTAATAGCTCAGAAAAGCAACAAATCCCAGCACCAAATTCCCCAAACTATCTCATATTTTACTACTTTATTTTCATGAAGCTGCTGTTGAAGCTGCACTGGCTTAAATGCCTTAGAGGAATTATCAGTGTTCAGCCTCCAAGCCTCCTCTGCAGGCGCTGTGGGATCACATCCCTCAGAGCTTCATGTGTCACCCTTCAAACCCTTCCCAGGGATTCAATTTGCACAATAACGCTTCTGCTGCAAATGAGAGCACTGCTAATTAAAATATGTTTTCAGGGAATCATCTGTGAACAGGCCAAGCAGCTGATTTTGTTACTGAGCATGTCCTATCCTGCAAGTGTCCAGTTCTGCCCCGCCATGCCCCGGCAGAGATGTACGAGCCATTCCCTGTGGGCTTCTCATCTGCCAAGCAGTTTGTAGGAACTGAAGAAGTTCTCCCAGCGGGTGACAGAACTCAGCACAGGACACGGAGAAATGAAAACACAAATTCAGCAGGCTATTGGCCATTTCTACCAAGCAAGTCTGCTAGAAACAGCATTATGTAAAAATATATGTAAAATTAGGATGCCTCTGGCCCAAATCCCATTCTAAGTGTCACCAGAATGTACAGCCTTATTCTACCTACATCTAAAATTCAAGATATGGATGACTCCATTTCCCAATCTGCAGACAACTGATGACATTGACCACTGTTTGCCCAAGTGCTTTATAAATGTTATTGACAAAATATAGGTGATTTTTGTACGTCTTTTCAATTTTCTCTCCATCTCTTGGAAGCCATTTTGACTAAGGTACCTCATAGCTGAGCATCAAGAGTCTGGATGGTAATTAAAATACACAGTGAGCCTATCTGCCCATTCATCTATTCAAGTCACAACACAGTCATTAAAAAAACCCCAGGATTCATAATATGGATTTTGAGCTTTGACAGCACAGCCATTCCACTTAGCCACCTTTTATTATGGATCATTATTTTAATGCTGATTTAATCACACCTAAATCCCATGGGGCTACTTCAAAATCCTGTCTAAAATGGAGACATAATTTCCTCTTAAATAGTTAATCAACTTGCCAATATTTTCATCACGTTCACTTCACTACCACTGAAAACCTCACCTTGCCTGTTCAACTTTAATTTTATAAGAGCTGTGTATTACATTTCAGCCCCATATAAGTAACATACAGGAGCAGAACATGTTTTAGCTAATTAATGCTTCTGTAACCAGAGTCGCTGAAAAATATGCATCAAATATTTATATGATTGGCTCCCCAAAGAAGGATTGCCTTGTTCTGAGTGCTGAGAGACTGAAATACAAAGTCCAAAGACCTAGAGCACAAAAGACCCCAGTCTGCTTCCAGTGCTCCATTACTGTTTGCATTCTCATTGGCTTCAGGAGGCATTCATTAACAAGGATAAAGGTCTAGGACTCATATTAAATTTCCATATCCTTTTAAAATTAATGTTATCTACTATTAAGCTTTCCTCTGCACTTTGGATGAATGAATATTTTGAGGCAACTACAACGTCCACACTGAGCGTCTGCAAGGTGTCTCACATGTACTAAAGGCATGAGATGCTTTTCCTGGGATAATCCACAGAGCACATTGATAGATTTTGGGAAAAGACATCATTTTTTTCTTTTTTCAGGCTTTTAATTACTACAGAATTAAGCAATACATGAGATATCATTTTGGCTACGCTTTGTCCTTAACAGCTGACAGGAGGGAGGCAAAGCTTCCTTCCACTGACAAATAGGGAGCACCTTAGTGATAAAAAACAGTGCATTTTAACACCATAAATAAAATCTACTGCAGCACTATAAGCTTTTGTTTGGCTCAGGTTGGGGGCGTGTTGGAATGTTTGTTTGGCTGGTTGGGTTTTTAAGTTTACATGGGTTTTTCTCCCCAAAAATTCAAAAATATGCCTTGGAATATCAAGCAGAAAAATCCAGTCACAACCTCCATCATCAGTGATATTATTATCAACATCAAAGATTTTAAAGACTTCCTTCCCCTCAAGTATAAAGTAATCAAGGGAGTTTAGTGAGACATTTTTGAAACAATACCAGCTCAAAAATTGAGGTTAGATGAGCTTCTTGAAGGGTAATTTACACTTTGTTTTAGAGTTGTCATCATCTTCCCCTTGAAATCATATTTCCTCTCCCAACTGCTACTTAGCAAAGCACATTTCACTCCCAGTATGCTCAAAAATGATCCACCTTTGTCAGAAAGCCAAGGCATTCTTATTCCATACCGATTATGCCTTACCACACACAATACTGATTGAAAATGGTGTGTGTCGCATTTGCAGTCATTAAAGTAACAGAAAAAATTCAAATTTAAGGGAACGACTGGTTTCAGATTAGGTGAAACACAGTTATCAGTTTCCCCAGGAACAAATAAAAAAACCAAACAAAAACAAAACAAAACAACAACAAAGGAAAAGGAAAATTTAAAAAACAAACAAACAAACAAACACAACAAGAACTGCAATTTCCATGGTATTTATTGCCCTTCCTGGGCAACTTCATGCCCAAGACTGTCATTGTGTACTTTGTCTTGGACATGTAAAATATCGTCTTAGTTTAAAAGCAGGAAAACAAACAAACAAGCAAAACAGAAAGGTTGCATTAAGAGAAATGAAAGTTTCTCTGGAGGTCAATAAACAAACGATAGAAAGTTACTAGGAAGTTGAAAATGTAGTCAAAAATTCCTTAATTCACAAATAATAATTGGGTCGTTATGGAGACAGTGCATAGTCTTGCCTATTTTCCACAAATTCAAAAAGAGCAATATGCCTCTCTCCACATACAAATTACATATTTTCATTTTTTCTTGTCCTCTTCTTGTACACGTTTGACCATACATGTGAGAAAGGTGTTTATTCCTAGTTATCAAGCATATAACAATCATAATAATGCCACATGTTAGCAAACATATTAACATCATGGAAATTCTCACTTTTACCAAAAAAGATAGCTGCAGAAATGAAGATTTTTTAAATTGTTGTAATTCTATCCCGTGTTTCTAGAGATGAACTTCCTGATGTCTAAAAGGTTTCAGCCTACAAAAGCAGCTTCTAGAAGAACTCTCATGTGCTGTGAAGTTGGTACACCCAAACCATTCCGTGATTCTTTGATTCAGGATATCCTGTCATTCTTAAATTAGTGGATTTTCTTGCTAAACCATATGCAGATGATGTAAGGCAGAGAAATCAAGGCTTTCTCTAAATCAGGGGTCCAAATGTGGAATCCCTCTCATATTTACCTTTGCAGCCAGATCAGACTTATCTTAAAACCTGGTCCAGAGTATATATTAGAAAATATATCTCAACTTCCAATAGCATTATACAAAAAAATCCATTTCTTATATTAGAACTGAAATGAACACCAGCAAACAAAAAAACTTCCACCAAACAAACATTCAGTTCAGCATAATCCATTGGAAATGTAGCAGTGGAAAGTCCACTTTGCAGTACAAAAATACAAATGCTGCTTTAAGGCTGTTCTCAGTTTCATGAATTCATAGACACATATTTTTTCCCAGGATTAAAAGCAGAAGTTGTTCTCATATCAGCTCAACCCACAATTTTAATCCACATCTAAGGCCAGCTGTGCCCTTCACATGTGCCTAATCAGCATTTTCTATGAAATTCACAGCAAGAAGACAGGCAGAACCTTCAGCATGCTCAAACAGGAGTTAACTAACAGAATTAAACATCGGTGAGGTGAGAAAAAGGAAGGGAAGTGAAAGCCACAGGTCACGGGCAGGGAAGAAAAAGGATAAGGCATAGTCCTTCCAGTCCCTTCAGGTTTCCTACAGGAGATTCTGGAAGGAAAAACAGTTTCCCCTTTTGATTAGACAGCTTGTGTGTTGGGGAAGGACAGAAGGCAGGGTGGGGGACAAGAGTGACTCCGTACGCACAGTTAGAGAAGTGATGGAATAGCATTTTTTGTCATTTTCGAAATCAATTCATTTTCTCCATAAAACAACTGATCAACAATTTCCTGTGAACTTCCCAGTTCACTTACAAAAAGCCTTCTTCTCTTCATAGTGAAGACTGTGACAAAAAGGGGTTTTTTGATCAACACTTTATGACATCATTTATCACTTTGTATATTATTTAGGTGCATGTGTCATCACTTGGAAGGAGGCCAAAACAGAATTTGTATCCAGCTGGACTTAGGGTAAGTAATGAGTCAAATAATCAAATCCAAATCTCCTGCTTGACTTTTTGGGTTCTGACGAAATTCAGAACTGAAAAGGGTCTCCAAAAACAGCTGTTCTCCTGGATTTTATGCAATTTGGCTGTAAAAATCATAGCAGTAAGATGGTCATGTACTGAACCATACCCCAAGTGCACAGCATAAAGGAATCAGGATCTGAGATCACTTTTTTCTCCAAGGATGGCTCAGCCAGGCTGTGCAGTGAAATACAACCCAGAGTAACCTGCAACTCAGCAAATTAAGCAAGGAAAATGTTAAGAGTCAAAAGACTTTTCTATTTCTTTCTACCCCTGCCAGTGATTTAACATGCATACACTATGCCAAGCCAGTCAGATTCAAATTTTCAGATTCCATCTGTGATTTGTTCCACGTTTTGGAAGTGTTGACTGGTTGCACTGGAAACAACACTAGCTGTAACTTCTCACCACATATGAAAAGAAGCTCTAAATCTCTCAAATTTGGGGTCAAGAACAACAGAGCACCTAAAACCAGAACCTGGCAGGGACTTCCCTTCACTGGATACAAATATCCATGGCTTTCAAGGAGGCATAGAGGGATAGCACAGAGTTTAGTGCAACAAGATGGGATTTGGAAGACCTGTGCTCAACTGACTGACTGGCAACAGCCAAGTGGAATAACCACAGTTCCCAGCTGACATGAGCATAGCGTCATTCCAACATCACACACGTGGGAGAATAAAAACATCATAGGCCGGGAGCTTCTCCTGTCACAGCACAGGAGCTGTTCATTCCATGGGTGGAATGAAGAAAGGACACAAAACTTACATATGGCTGAGAAGAAAGCAGAGAGTCACACTGAAAATATTGTGAGGAAATATGCAATGTCTTAGCAGTGTTCCAGCAAATTACTTAAGAAATACTTTCTTCATTTTAGCAATATTTAAGTGGGTGGGTTTTTTGTAAGAAAAGTGTGTCTGCTGCATGCCATAAGAACATTTAGATAAAGAAATACATTTTCACCTGAAGTAAGACTGAAATTGCTACTCAACACTACATTAAACAACAATAACAACCACGTCCTTCTCAGGCAGCAAGAACCAAGCCACACAAACACACACTGGCCACCTTCTTCGCTTCACACTCTACTTTGGTCATCCAAAGTGGCCGTTATCCATCGGGACACCTGATGCCCTGTATGAGGTGTAAGTCTCCCCCTCTTACCTCAGGGTCTTTCTCAATCTCCAGCCCCGCTTCCAGCAGGTTGTGTTCGTACTCCTCCCGCTGCAGCCGCCTCTCCTCCTCCAGGGCGTCCAACGGGCTGAGCTCCATCACCTCCAGGCCCGGCAGCCCCGGCCACTCCTGCAGGGCACGATGGCCATCGTCCTGCTGCTGCTGCCGCCGGAGCTCAGCACAGCCCTTCCCGGTGCCTCCGTTTGAAACCAGGGCCACAGAGATGGATCCGCGCGTCGGCTCCGGGGAGGACGCGCCGGGCGCGCGCCGGGCCAGGCGTCTGCGGTAGTGGTAGGCCAAGACGTAGTCGACCTTCCTCTTGCTATCCCTGAAGTGCAGGCCACTCGGAGAGGCCTTGTCCCTGGCACCTCCCTGGGTCCCTTCCACGTAGTTGTTGATAATCTGGGAGACAAACACAGGAGTCGCACAGACGAGAAAGCCCACATGCCCAAGTAGGTGGGGAGGGAGTCTATCTCCACACGAGCACATGAAGCCTCGAAGAATCCAGGTAACACCTGCAAACATTCATTTTGCACACCAGTCTCACTTCCTTCCTCCTCTGACCATAAACTAAAGATAGTGGCCTTATCCCAACAGACGGGATCCCTGTGGAAGAGCAGGTGAGGAGGCATACACTAACCCTGTCGCCCTGTTCTGCATGTGCACGGACCAAGGGGAGAACACACCCACATTTTGAAAGTGGACAGAGAAGTGAGAATATGGATCACATTACAGGCCATATGCCATGTGCTGTGGAGCAAAACAGGCAGGAAAGGGAAGTAAATGGTGTTGGAAGGGAAGAAAACGACCTTAGCCTGAACAGGAAAAATATCTTTAATGTAGTTCAAGGTCCAGAAGGGCAGAGCGGGACAGAAACACTTTGGAAAATACCAGGGATTAGAAAGGATACGTCCCATGAATGGCTAACGGTGCTAGCTTGTATTTTAACATATCATGAAAAGATTGTGTGACTGACCAGTAACACTGGAAAAGGGAATCCATAGCTAAAATCCTTCAAACCACCCATGTTGCACCCAGTCAGCCCCTCAGATCATGCCTGCTTCATCATCTCCCTCTCAGAACCTTCTGGGATGCAGCTCCAACAGTAATCCCACCATCACTGCCCAACCTGGATTGGAATTCTGCAGCATCCATGTGGAACTCTGGCACCGGGGTGTTCACTTGCACTTCCCACTCACTAAGGCAACCTATGAGTTTTCCAAACTGTTTCCAACCTCTATTTCCAGCACAGTGCTGCTGTGAAAAGCCCTTCACAGAGCTCTCTGGAGTGTTATTCACTGGAGTGACACCAGCCCTCCAGTGATGAGGGCAAAGGATAAAAGCAAGGGTCAACCTGATGCAAAGCAATCATCCTATAACCTAATTCCAGACATTTATGGTTCCCATAGGTGACTGTACAAGCAAAACCTTGACAGATACCAGTCACAGATTTCTTTCTCTCTTTTTCTCCCCTTCCTTACATGGGCTGGTAGTGCTGAATGTAAAGTTAACCACTTGCTGTATGGTAGTTATCTTGTTTGTCAACACAACACAAATTTATGAACACATTATATAAATGTGAATATTATTATATACATTAACACCTCCCAGATTCTTGTTTTTCATTGTTCTGCTTCACTTAGTTTCCCATAAAGTAGCTTTCAGTCATCATATCACTAAATAAATCTCGGGTTTACATGCATGCTACATCCTTCATCCTTTCACAAAATTACCACCAAATAATCTGTTCTGCACATCACACTTATCACACCCTTTATGTGTAAAGTATATATACAGTCCCTTTAGGCACATCCAAAATTACACTCAGCACTACGTCCTGGCAGAATATAAAACTGCTTGTGAGACAGCATTTTATTGCAATTCCCCATTTCCTAATTAGATACATTTTCATGTAGTACTCACGGGCAGTCCATGCAAACCTCCTGGATCCATCCCTGCCCCAGCGAGGAAAAACCCGTGGCAGATTTCTAGTGTCCCTCCCAGAGAGTTCCAGGCTATACAGTGCAGAAGGAATGATGTCACCACCACCAGGTCACTGGCACAAGGCAATGCATTAGCTGGCTCTAGAGGAGATGAGCTCTGAGCATCCTCTCCTCCCTTACTGGAGAGTGTGGGCAGAAACAAACACAAACAAAAAGCGGGACAGGGAACGAGGAGGTTGGAGAAGGCGAAAATCACTCAGAGGTTTTCCTGTTTGTTACTGTGTGGAGCCACCTGCCACATCCCAGCCACCTGAGAGGGCACCATAGCAACACTTGGGGTTGCTGGAGTTACACAGGGGACGAGGAGAGCCAACAGTGACTCCCTCTCTGTTGTCTCTTTTCCTCACTCTTGGAAGCAAGGTGCCATCCTCATAATTATGGGTATCTAATTCACAGAAAATGAATCAAAATTCACACAGATTTCACTAAAGACATTTCCTGCCCCTAAATTTGCACTGCTTGCCTTACCATGTGACATTCTGGCACAAGAAGACTTTTTTAGGGAGGAGCACAAAAAGTCACAATTTTAGAAATGTCTCTCAAGGAACTATCAAGAACTATCAACTTTCTCTCCTCCCCTCTCACAGCCACTGTAAAAGTCAGAAACAGTGATTTAAATTACCAGCTTAGGTCCAGCTTTCATTGCTTCTTGATGTTTCCAAGACAAGAAGCCATCACACCAAGGAATAAGAAAATGGAGGGTAGCATCAGCATTTCATGATGATTTTATTCTAGTTCTGGTAGCAAATATATCACTACAAAATACATTGCAAAAGGTGCCTCCTCTAGCCATGGCTCTCCTCAGAACACCACACTTCCAGTGGGAATCAATCCAATGCAGTCCCCCTTTAACACCTGGGCACAGCTGGCTCAGGGTTGGCACAGGCACACCCGACTTAGTGATCAACCTGCAGATCTTTTCTGACACTGCGGGTAATTGCAACCACACACACACCACCCCCCCCTGCTCTGAAGGATTTTGGCTAAAGTAAACAGTTAAGAAAAGTTTGGTGAGATTACTACCATAGAAATTAATTCTTGCTGTACACAGAGAGACAACTGAGCTACCTGAGGCTGTGGTATCACTTTCCTCATAAAGATACTCCTCCCAGTTCTGATTTAACCAACACACAGGAGGAGTGCACCCTGCTTTTCTCACCCTGCTTCAAGCCTCTTCCTCATCCCAAAGGCACTCGAGGTAGGTCAATGAACACAAAACCTTACTTACAGAACTTCTGTAGGCCACCTCTGATGGTTCAAGAGCTCCATTTGTCCCACTTCTGTGCCAGGAAGTCCAGTTCTGAGGAACAGTGAGGTATTTGCTGTTGTAGGCTGAAAAAGAGTCCCTTGCTGATTTTGCTGTCTTCTGTCCATTCAGAGTTGGGTGTGAGGAGGGTAAAGCAAAGTCTGAGAAGGAGAGATACATAAAGCAGGTTTTGTGCAGGTAGTTCCCTAACAGAATGGGAAATACTGCAGTCAGTAGACACTATTCCTTTCTAGTGATGTGAACAGATCCAGTGGCATCAGGTAACAGATACAAACTTGTTGATCGTGGTAAGTCTCCGTAAAGAACTCTTTACACATGTGAAATGCTCATGAACTATATCTAAGTTTATAACTACACATTCTGGTCTCAGGGGCTAATGTCTGGAATTTCTAGACATGTTCCCCATTTCTTGTGTTTGACAAATTACATGGTCACAGTGCAGAATAATGGAGGGTCTGGAGAGGATGGAAATCATCGCAGAATTAGAAAATGTCCTGGGTTGGAAGAGACCTGAAAGATCATCTCATTCCTATCCCCTGCCATGGGAAGGGACACCTTCAACCAGACCAGATTGCTCAGAGCCCCATCCAGCCTGGTACTGGAACACTGCCAGGGATGAGGCAGCCACAGGTGTTCTAGGAAACCTGTGCCAGGGTCTCAGCACCCTCACAGGAAACAATTTGTTCCTGATTTCCAATCTAAACATCCTCTCTGTCGGTGTGAAGCTATTCCCCCCCGTCCTGTCACTCTAGGCCTTTGTCAATAGTCTCTTTCCATCTTTCCAGTAGACTCCCTGCAGGCACTGCAAGGTTACAATGAGGTCACCCTGAAGCCTTCTCTTTTCCAGGCTGAACCATCCTAATTCTCTCAGTCTTTCCTTGCAGGAGAGCTGCTCCATCCCTCTGATCCTCTTGGAGGCCTCCTCTGGACTCACTCCAACAGGTCAATTCCATACAGGCAGTAGCACAGTGAAAAATGCTGATAAAAACCAGTGGGTACAGAAAGGGTTTCAGCATACAAATGTTTCATACTCTTTCCCCCTCTAGTGGTGCCACAGCTGAAACGGGGTTGAGTGATCCATACTCTCAATCTCTTGGAGAAGCTCTTACTGTGAGGGAAAAACCATGTCTTGGTCCTTGCAGCATTAGTGTTTTATACCTGGGAGAAGACATCCTGTACACATCTGCCCACATGGTCAACACCATCACCACTACAGAGACAAAGCACCACTGCCTCTGTCCAGTCAGGACTTTTCCCCAGGAAGAAGGAATAGCAGGAAGACACCACATCCATGGTGTCCTGCTGAAGTCTGGAGGTTGCATTTCCCCCTCATTTAGCTGAGCCCCTTCTATCCCCCGTACTCAGACTGAAACTGCTTCCCCACCACCATGTTCTGAGAGAGGAGACCGTGGAAGGCTAAAGAAGGAAATGCTTGGAGGAGGAGGGCTGGCCTCTAAATGTTATGATTATTCTTATGTTTCCTATCAATACCAGATCAGGGTCCAGCAGCACTTGAACAGTCCAGCAGATTGACTCACCAGTCTTCCCTGTCTGATCTCCCGAGCAGACTCGTGCTTGGTTCACTTTAATGAAGCACATAATGATGCCACGAGGGAAACTCCAAAGAAAATAATTAATAAGAGAAGGTTTCATTCCCAAAGGCCACACACAATGTTTCTCCAGTATTTGCAGACTGAGTCTGGGATATCTCACAAGACGTTTACACAGTCAATTAAAGACCTCTTTTTCTTTCCAATCCTTTTAACTAGGCCTAGGAAAAAAGCTGCAGTTCATTTAAAATAACATGATTTCATTTCCATTATGCTTCCCAACCTCCAGAAACTGTGTCACGAACCTGAGTTTAACACTGGCAAACTGGTGAGGCAGTCAGGGCCTCCCAGTCAGAATAAGTTTTTTGATGGAAATGCAATAGCCATATCTGTATTTGGAAGATTCTTGTTCTCCCAAAAGCTTTTCATCTTCCCAAATTAGACCGATTGAACCAAAATGTTTTGTTTTGAATGCATTCCACACTTGACAGTTCTTGCCTGTGGTACAGCAGTGCCTCAGGGGCTTCTGCTTCAGAGGCAGCCTGACCTCATTCCACCCTGTAAGCCTTTATGACATCTGGCCTTACATGTTCTCATTCTGTAAATATTCTGGAGGAATTAGTATCGATAGAAACAAGCTGTGTGTGTGTGTGTCTGTATGCATGTGAATATATATAAAAATTTTATATATGCACACATGCATAGCTTTGGTGTATATGTATATATATATATATATGTATGTATCCCCAGAGAACAGCAGTACGGTGAATCTTGAAGTCAACTTGGAAAGCAAGCATTCAAGAACTACACTCATTCTACAAAAATAGCTGGGGAGCCATCCCTCCAGTCAAACTTCATCAAGTTGTAAACGGCTTCCAAGGACAAGATACCTCCAGGACAGAGATCAGTGACCAGCTCCAGTTCCAGTGCCAATTCACAGCCAGCCACCACCTGCTCACTCAGCCTGTCTGCACTCCTTTGCCTCAGCTTTTTGCAGACTTAAGGGTTGCCCACATGTGCAGCAATCGACCTTACTGTTTGTGTTCCCAGGTCCTTGTCTAAAGTGCCACGATGAGGAAGTTGCACAGACTGCCAAAAGTGGAAGGACTGAGAGGATGTGTTAAAGAGCCACACTGCTTGTGAAATAGGCAGTAAAGGAGTCTGTCTAATTAGGAGCTCTGCATTAAATCCTCAGTAACAGCCAATTAACTGAGCTGAGTTGTCCAGATGATCAGATTATCACAGCACAGCTACTTGCAGAACACACTGCAAGTGGTTTGGCCGCCCAGGGCACAGACAATGAACTGCTTTCATTTATCTTCCTCTCTTTCCAGTTAAGTATCAGAAAGGATCTGCAGTTCTGCAAGACACCACAGTTAGAAGGATGCTCCTCTGCAAGGCTGTTCAAAGCATCTGCAATTTAGGAGATTGTTTGGCAAACTCCACCCCCCAAGTAGGGATGAAAAAAAAACCTACTTGATTTTCCTGTTTCCTTGTAGCTTTACTCAAACATATCTTTCTCAAAAGACATATTAGAAAGAAAAAAAAAATATATATATATAAAGATGCAGCATGGTTATACATGTGCTCTTTAAGTCCTCAGTTAATAATGACTTCTTGCTCTGAATATGCACATCTAGAGTTGCTGATTTCAATACAGAGGGCTGTATCTCTGCAGTGAACTCCAAACTATCACGCAGCTCACCAAATCCTGCTATTTCTGTGCTCTCCCATCCAGTCCTTTACCTAAAATTATTTCTATAGTGGACCACAGTGTGCAAGATTTAATGTCACTGTACTAGGTTTAATGTCTACTGCTGATCTATGTTTTTCGAGTCCTTCTAGTGCCCTTTTTCTGTGTCAGGCCCTTCACTGTTAGTTAGTCCTGATATATGCTTATGTCAGAAAAATCAGGTGCTTTCTGTAATTTTTACATGTAGAGTAGAATTAAAAAACCAAACCAAATAAAAAAACCCAAAACCCAGCAGGAGTGGAGTCTGTAAAGTTACAGACACAGTTGTATAATGTAGATGAAGAAGCTCAGCTCATGCTAAAATTACTTCTTTTGCACATCTCCACCAAACTCAACACAACTACAGCAAAGTGTGATTTCCTCCCCTGTGTCTTCAAAACCACCACTTTAGTGCCTTTTAAGAATCTCAGGAATTTAAGACAGACAAGGTGGTTTGGGTTCTCTCTAATGCCATCTAAATTGCAACCTGTGTGTTCAGTGCTCATATGGTACCTCTCAGATTGCAGGTGGAAAGGGCAAAACCGCAAATCCTGACTAATGCCTTGGACAGCCTGGGTGCATCTGCCTGTCTGAACCCCATTCCAACACTCAGTTTGAAATGTCCTGAGCCTCCAGGACACCCAGCAGGAGAATCTCTTGGGTAGGACTCAGTATCTCAGTTGTATTCCTTTACATTTGGCCATACATAACACAGATATCCTTTGCCTTCCCACCTCCGGAATATGATTAGTGAAGAAATACTCTTTATAAAGAGAATTATCCAATTCTGAGTTTAGTTATGGGACTGATTTTAATAGAAGCAGTTAAGCAACAGGGCACTAAACACCTAAATGTTTCTTGAACCATTCTAAAGAGAGAAATACCAGATACCTAAAATTTAATGGTCAAATTCTATCCTTCTATTATTCAAATAGGAAGTTTGAAGTTCACAGCAGAGATACGGTCCCAGAAACAATGAGATAACCTGGGAACAATCACAGAGGTTTCGACTGTGACAGCAAAAGAGCAAGGACCCAACATCAGCACTGAAAGTTATTCTAAACTTGTACACTGCAAACTCCAACACAAAGGTTTTATGCACTGAGCAGATTTGGTCCTAGCACATGAGAATTGAGATCTCAGGGCTGCCCATTTTCTCCCAGAAAAGGATATTGCTCACTCCCCACAGATGCACTGCAATAAGGCAAATGCAGGTGGAAACAGCAGAAGTCCAGCACAAGGCATTTGCCCAGTGATTGTCTTTTCCATATGGATCACAATGCTGACCCACAGCTGCACTCCTGAGGCTTCAGGAGAAATAAACACTGCATGTTTTATCTCTCTGTATGTAACCTGGGCTGCGGATTTCTCTTTTTCTTTAGTGTCCTAAAAGAAGACAGAGAAGTCCTTCCAAAGTACTCCTTTCTCTGTTCTCCACCTCCTTTTGGCCTACCCCACTTCATAGGCAGCAATTAAGAATGAAGCAGAGAATAAACTTACCGGGCATGTGTGTTTCCATGTTGTCTGGCGGTTTGGCTGGAAGTTGCGTCAGCGCTATAACAGAATGCGGCTATGGTGTGCACAATCTGCTTCTGCCCTGGCTTAAGGAGGGAACGGCACCAGCAGCTATTTTCATCCTGCCTTGATCCTGCTTTAAGCAAACCACAAACTGAAGCTAATTAGTGAGACCTTCTGGTTTGGTGATTACCATCATGGAGGGAAGAGAGGGAGAAAGACCAAACTCCCATGACCTGAGAGGCCATGGCAATTCTCTGCTGGAACTTCAGCACCTTGTCTTCATGCTCCATAACACCTCAGGAAGCAAAGTAACAACAGGCATGTTTTGTCCAGAAGGCAGTGGAGAGGAAGGGAAAAAGCTAATGCAGAACCAGGGCTCTACAGCAGAGCCAGCTCTGTTCAAAGTACCAGCGCTCGAGGATCAGATTGTCGTGGAGGTGGTTTCTGTGGGGAAGAGTGTCTTTATATCTACAAAGCTTCACAGCGCTTCCAGGTAGGAGGTAAGTGCAGAAAGTTTTTTATAAGGCTCTGTTTCAGGTACTCAAGTTACCTCAGTGCCTGGATGCACTGTCATTCCTGCATGAAATATTCAGGGGATTATCTTGTAATCAACTGTCTAATCAGAACAGGTGATGGATCCTGCTTAGCCTTCAACCTTGCAATTCAAGCAATGTATAGGGAAGAATAGCTGTTGACAACCAATGCCATCTGAGAAAGGACTTTTATTTGCTAATGATAACTGGAGGGAGATGTAACTAATTAAAGTCCAAATCTTTTTCTTCTTTTAGCCTATTTATGACATTATGATGGTTTCTCTAGTGTGACAGGGAGAAAGGGATTTCTTCAATGCCTGAATAAAGTCCAGTGGTTCAATGACCTTGTGAATCAGGATAGTGCCCTGTGTCACAGCTGGCCAGAGTAGAAGTTGTCTCTGTCCCAGAGAGATGTGCTGATGCGCTCTGGCTGTGCTATCAAACCTGCTGCATATATAAAGGGAGCAGTGCAGCTGTTGTGTCCCAAAACTTGGACTGGGTGATATAAAATTTTCCCAGCAAGACTAAGAAATATATATGGCGTTTTGAGTTTGTTAAATCACCCCACTCTTCTTGGTCCCTACTTTGAAATGGCATTTCTTGTTTTCTACCCAACATATCAACAGATATCAAATACTTTGCTCTTTTTACCCTGCTAGTATCTTATGTTACTCTCAGAACCTCTTTCAGAAGTTTTAAAAACAATTAATCTGTTTCCTAGACAGGGAACTCCTGCTTTCTACACTTATCTCAGGGAGAGGGAAATGAAAACTTTCTGAAACTTTTGCTGTTTTCCATCCACAATCTATGCTGCTCCAACTACGCTCAAAACCAGAAAGACAAATCCACTAATTCTGGAATAGTATAGGAATGTAGAGCCAGGTCCTGCTGGGATCCCTGTGGACTTATAACTCTGCCTACACAGGTTCCAGTTACCAGCTCCTATAAGCCATAAGGATGGGTGTGTTACAGGTAATACACTTAGCTCAGGTAATAAATAATATACACAGCAATATGAGAGGAAGCAATATCCAGCTGCTTAGAATGGAAGTAGCCTATTTTTAAGACTTTCCAATGGAGAAAATCATATCTTGGCATCACTGTCTTTCCTGAGGTACCCGGGTATGGCATTAGTTGATAATGCAGAGCTGTGACAAATAATACCAATATACCTGATCGAGTTTCACTTGCTGTAGAGGAGTGATGCTTGCAAGTCTGTAAAAGTTAGCAGAGAGATTAGATGCTTTTAATTATTAAGACGTTATATAAGACTCCTCCCCAAATCCATTTAGCATTCCTGTAAGTCTATCCTGTGGCATGCTCAGTGATCCAGCTGGTGCTCTGAAGCGGTGGGATGTGTTCCTAATCATTGGTGGTGTGCTGGTTTGAAAGCAAAACCAGTGAGAAACTCTAAGTCAGAAGTACAATTTAATAGGAAAAACTAAAATAAATGCAATAGTACAAAAAGAAACCACTGACAGTCAGGATAGAACCTGACACCCTGTCAGTCAGGGTGTTGGTAGCAGTCCGATAAAATGGTGGCTGCAGTCCTCCAGAGTTCTGTTGAAGCAGTGATCCTGTAGAAAAGGTCTGGTCTTCACCTGAAGGTCCAGTGGTAGCTCTTGTCCTCTGGGAATCCAGTAGGTAAGGGCTGACTCTGGTGTTCAAAATCTTAGCTTATATCCAGGATGGGATGCTTGGTTCCTCCTTCTGGGCAGCGCATCTCACACTGGGAAGTTGGAATTTTGTCAGTCATGTGGTGAGACGGGATGGCCCATTAACAGGAGATATCCCCCCAGAGGGAGGATGGGTCATGGGAGAGATAAGGAACCCTGCCCCTCCTGGTTTCAACAGCTGGCCCATTAACAGAAGATAGGCCAGACAAAGGAGGCAAGGGACACAGCCCCACCTGGTTTCAACAGCTCATGAAGATGGTAATAGAATACACTGCAACCCAGGACAGGTGGAAAGGTAAAAACCAGGGTAGTTCAAACCCATCAAGGCTCACAAACAGCATGTATGACTTGGGAAACAACATACCTCAAAGCCTGGCTTCTGCTGGAGAGTGTCAATGGAGCAGTCAGATGTACAGTGCTGTGTGATGTGCTGGCACGCTTGATTGTAAGGCAGGACCATGCTCTTCACTCCTGCCATGGAGGAATGCTTCTGAAAGTATTGGAATTGCCCTAATTGCAGCTGCCTGTGTGAAAGGCAATGAAAACTGCACGGAGCAGGTCTGAGCCCACTGCATCCTTAGGCAAAAGACAGACAGCTCTTTTGGGGCGGACGGCCCAAAAAAGTTTGATTCTCATGCCAGCAAGTCAAAGTCAAAAATATATTTACCTCCTCAGCTTGTTTAAGGAGATGTTATAACATTCCCTTTTGCTTTTTCTTCCCTGCCAGTCTGTTTCTACAACAGGATTTTCAAGGAAGATCCTTCTGGCCTTGCGCATGACAGGGGCTTGGAAAACACAGGTAGTAGCCTGGCCTGAGTAACAACATCTAGACCACACCAAAATCCCCAGAATTCCCTTCTGTAAGTAAAGCCAGTAAGTTCTCTTCTCACAGGATGCATTGCACTGAGAAGCCAGTGCCTGACTCACACAATTAATTATCTAATTAGAAGGCCTGTCTGCAGCCACAAAGCCTTAGGCTGCATTCCTGTCAGCTTTTGTGAGCTAAGAAGGGTCAGTCTGGGTGAGGGCACCGGTGGAAACAAAGGGAGATCCCAGCCATGGTAAGTGGAAGAGGATGACATTTGCCTCTTACTCCCAATCCATCCCTTCTCTCTGATGTTGCAGGTTGCTATTGCAGGAATTGCTGATCTTCAGCTTCAGATGGACTGTTGATTACCTGGGTGACCCAAATCCATCTGTCAGGGAGCTCAGTATCCAGAGGCAGCTACAGGAAGGAACTGGTGTGAGGGCGGAGGTAAACTGGTGACAGATCTACTGCAGCAAGTGGGGCTGGTGCCAGTTAAAACTGGGTTTCTCTCTCTGGTGTTATTGTGGCCTATAGCAGAAGAAACAGAGATGCATAGAAGGCCTGCACTTCTAGCACTGTGCAGCAATAAAGGATGTCTTGAAAGAAAAACTAAAAAAAAAAGGCTTACTATTCAGAGTGTGTTGACTCCACAGCTGAATGGCAAGAGAGAAGCAGCAGGGATCTGCCTGGTTCCTCTAAAAAAAGGAATACAACTTACCTTTTTAGTTGGAAGCACAGCAGTTTTTGTTTGTTCCCAAATGGAGCCTTCCATGCAAATGGGGAGATGTTTTGACCCATTTAATCATGTCACAGTGCCATTCATTATATAAAAATTGTTAATTAAACAAGAAGTTTAAATAATCCTTGTTTTTTGAAAATGCAACTGGAAACAACAGTTCTCCCTCTCTCACATTTTTGAGAAATTAGTACTTTCCAGTGAAACTGCCTCACTGACACAAGATTCCTCCAGGACCAACAACACTCCAGAAAACCTTTTGTGTTCCTGACTAGACAAAGTAGAATTTAAATCCTTGTAAATATACGGCAGCAGTAACTAAATTAAACCTGCCACTGCAAATTCTGCATCTAAATTAACTCCAAGTTTTAGAATGAATGCAACAGGTGAAGTTCTGGCACCAGGAAATAAGGGGAATAACCACTGAGCTTTCTCCTCAAGCTGGTCTGGGGAAGTGCTGAAGTAAGAGCTGTCCTTAACCCTGTACACAAGTACTGAGGACTTGCAGAATTTACACAGCGTGTCCTCAACATATGCTCTCTTTGCATTCAGTTTCAGGGGAAACATGTATATGCATGGCAGAAAGAGATTTGGGTGTCTGAGCCACAACCAGTATTGTGTGTGTACCAGGAACATCCCACTCTTACTCTGAAGCCTTATCCCATAATTACTATACTCCCTGAAAAAAAAAAGTGAGGAAAAAAAGCAAAAAATTTAAAGTCCACAATGTGTCACTAAGGACTGAAGTGGGGAATGAAAGTAAGGTCTCTGCAGGCGATACTAAATGATTTGGGATATGTTCTTCTAGTATAAGCTACTGCTTCCAAGCCTGATTTATTTGTGGTTGTTCCTTTGGGTTTTTATTTTCAATAATGTAGATTAATTTCCACGGTGAAATGAAGGGGATAATACAACCTGCAATCTCTCTCCTACAATCCACCCCAAGATGAATCAGACTGTGTTGTGTTGTGCTGGTAAGCTTTATTGTTTGCTGTGCTGATACAATTATTCAGGATTCTAATGAGTAAGGCAGTGTACAGAGAAAATGAGGCTTGCATTGTGAAGTTCCTCCATCATAAAGCTTCGTATTAGGCAACTGGGCTTCTGGGCAATATTCATGGTGTGCACTTCCGAGCACGGCATTCGCACAGCGAGGCGGAGGGGATGAAGTGCTGCACCACGGTCCCGTTGGGACACCGCAGCGGGATCGTCACCGTGCTGCTCTGAGTGGCAGTACAGCAGCTGCACTGGTCTTCCCACTGCCCTGTCTGAGCAGAGTACCTGGTGGTGCTTCTGCACTTGCCCTAAATGGAAAAACAAAAGAGCTGAAGTTTGAACAGAGCCTCATCGCACTCAGAATTCTGGTTCTTTCCTTCAAAATATCCGTGGGAGACTTTGTCCAGCTTCTGTGCTCTGCTGTAAAACATGAACTCAGAAACAGGTACCTGACTCCAGAGTGTGGGGCGCTGCTCAAAGAGTAACTTCTTATGAGCATAAGCAGAGCAAAGGAGAGGTGAAGAAACTGCTCACACACACACAAAAAAGCCCAGAATTTAAAACCTCATAGGGAATGTCCAGAGCTATGGTGTTGGCTTCTGAGCACATGTGGTTATCATACATTCAGAAAGTGCTTTATCTCAAATGCTGCAAGCCACACATCCACTGTCATCCTGCTGGTGCTATTTTTTCTCCTTCTGCTTGTCTGGCCACTTAACTAATTTAGACCAAGCTGTCAGTGCCTGTAGCTATAAGCCTTCATGATGTAAAAACAAGTGGCCCACATCACACTCTGTCAGAGTTCATTTCCTTTGGTGGCTCTGTGCTCTTATATCCCAGTCTAATTAAAATAAAATATCCTATGATTATCAGGGAGGACTTTAGAAAAAAATGTACTTAATACTACTTATTCCCAATATAAAATCTGGACTTCTGCAGGAGAAACCTCAATACTCATGACTTTATGGCTAAAGACCATTTACTTCATAGACAGGACAAGAGATCAAGAATTATTAGTTATGCCATAACTTGGATTGTACACAAGGGTTGATTATAATCCTTGTATGGGGCTTGGTTATCTTGGAAAGAGCAGAGATGGGAACAACCAGAAGGGAAGCTATGCTTCTGTTTTAAAAGGAAGTTGCCCTATAAGGTATAAGTAGTGATGGGCTGGAAATTAAACTTTAAATCTGATTACAGAAGACACAAGACATGTAGAACACAACAGCTTGGTGCCAAGGCTAACAGAGAAATCACAGAGCTTACAGAGCACACATGTCAAATCTTGGCACTCAGGTTTAAAGGTCTTTTAAAGTGTCATTTATCTAAATACCTATTTAAATTCCCCTAAGCAACCCAAGGCTCAGTGCTTAACTACAGACTCAGAGCTGAAAATCAGCTTCGCGAACATGAAGATAAATATTCCTTTTTTTTTTTTTAATGTAGAAAGTCCTCACAGAGCTACTTCAGAGTCATTCATTTCTGATGGAAGCAAGAGAGAGTGGGATGAACAAAGACTTTGTGTCTAACATATGTGCCTTTTTTCATGCTGGCTTGACTAGGGAAAATTCGACATCACCAAAATACTTCAGGAGATAAGTGCCAATGAGGTTAACACCAAGTCAATCAATGAGGACAGAAACTGATGCTCCAGTTACTGAAGTGAAACCATAGCAGAAGAAAAGGTTTCCTTTTAGGAAAGAGAAAGGGGAGGTCTTGGGGCGGGGTGGAAGGGAAGGGTTGTTATTTACCTCACAGTGAGAGATGGGCACCTCTTTTTCAGCCACACAGCCATTGATATTCCCATACTGCAGCCTAGTACTTACTGGATGACATTCCACCTCCACACCTACCAGACAACAAAAAAGAAAAAGAAAAAGAAAAAGAGTGTTTGACACTGCTGACAATTGCTTTTTGTAACTCACTTCCCATTATTCCTGAAACTGCTGTTAGTGAGATGTTATTCCTGGTAAGATCCCTAGTTGGGTGTGTTTCCTTAGAGTAATTAATGTAGAGTTGTGTGATTATTTCACACTACCACCCTAAAATTCCACTAGAGGAGGGCTTCCTTCATGTTTCTTTTCAATTAACTGCTTTGTTTTAAAGTCACCTTGGCCATCTACCACCAGCCTCTTACCTCGTCTTCAAGAACTCTCCATCTAAGGATAGTTCAATGGTAAAGCAGAAAAAGCAGGAAAAAGATGGCACATGTGGGAACCCCAACATCCTGACCAGACAAACAGAGCACCCTGACCAGGCTGTTCCTGGGGCTGGCACAGGAGAGAGATCCCATTGTTTTGGGATGATGCCTTTCAAGGTGAGTCATTGGGAGCAGCTGTCCGGATCACCTCACATGCAGAGGTGAGTTGCTGCCTTCGGGACTGTGGGAACTCGTTATTCCTGTTTTCCAATACTTCTTGCTCAGTGTGAGGTAAATTCTCCCTTTTTTGTTGGGGTTTCTTCCATCTTATGAGAAACCTGCACAAGAGGCAGTAGGTATGGATTTGTTCTGTCTGAAAGGTTCAGGCTCAGGGAATTGGCTGATCCCTCTTTGTCAAGTGAGGATGGATTGCTATGAGCTGTTAACTCTGGTAACCAACAGGGACTCTGTTCCCCTACTTTCACAGTGAACCCCATCACTAATATGCTCAAAGATAAACTAATCCAGAATATTTTCTCCTAAACTCTTGTGTGTTTCGGTCTGCATCTAAAGATTTGTGAAGGAGCCAATGCTTTGTTCGGTGGGTATTTTGTGCACAGATAACAGAAGCTCTGTGTAGTGTTACTATAGTTTTATGTCTCTGTGAAAAGACACGCTCCTCCTCATACCCATTTCTAGCTAACCAGTGGAATTTCCATGTTTAACAGAATAGTGGACTGATTTTTAGGTACTACTCCAAAGCATTTCAGGAAGTTGGAGGAATTCAGCAGGGCAACTGCACAATTAAGTACATATGCAAAGGGGAGAGAAAGGTATCCATCGTCCTACCAGCAAGCACAGCTTCCCATCAGATGTTGGTACCAAATTGACTCTGTGCCTTGCTAAAACCTTACATTTCATTAAAAAAAAGAAATGCAGCTCGTTTCTGGATCCAGGGCTGGAAATGCCCTTTCTCTTTTAATGATTTCATCACCTCATGTGATAAAAATTGTCCACCTGAAAGGCCAGTTGTGTCCACACAACTGAAAAACACGAAAAAAATAGTGGTCATCAGCCTCAACACAGCTTCATCCTCTTTTTGATCCTGACTTACCAACTTGTTCTCTAGTTACTTTACCTCTGTTATTCGCTTTTTTTGTTGACTGTGCCTCCTCTGCAAAGGCAAGTGCTTGTAACTTAACAAGATATGAGATTGAGATCAACAGAAAAAAAGAGGTGAGAAGCAGAGATGCAACTTCTTTGTTCAGTGGGAAAATAAGGCATATCCTTTGTCAATTATCAATTATTACTGTCCTGTGGCTAGTACCACAAAAATCTCATGAGAAAATAAGACCTGTTCACTTATGTGCTCCTACAAACTTAAAAGCAGAACAATGCCCTCAGACACATTAAAAAACTCCAGTTGTGAAGGCATAACACAGGAAACCAGCTCCTCAACCCACTCCTTTGCCCAAGGACATGTAGGACTCTGCTGAGCCAAAGGCATCACCTGGGACTTGAGGGAACAAGTTCTTTGCCCAATTCTTTATGGCACTGAGACATTTGAAAGACTCTCTCAAGACCGTGGAAGATAATGTAATCTGTGTCCATGAGAAACTGAGCCATATCCAGGCAAACCATCAGTGGAAATAAGGATTTGAAGGTCCACCCAATATGGGAGTTTTTAGGCACACAGTGCTTCACTTAGATCAATTTGGTTTTGCTGCTGCAAGGTGGTATCACTTTTAAATGACTGTAACTGTTAAATCTATGCATTGATCTGTGCTCATTTGGAACTAACTTCTCCTTGATTACAGTGAGTGGCACTCACAATTAGTAGAGCCTGCCCACCACTCTGTCTTTTAAATCTCAAAATCTGTTTTTGTTAATAAATAATTTTGAGTATTCCTTACTTGCAGCCTGGTAGATTAAAGCTCCCTTAACCAAATTACCTGTTTGATCCATTTGATGACAGTCTCTCAATAGCTTTCTGACTTCTATTTCTCGAGCCAGAGCTCACTGATTATCCAGACAGGCAAAGGCCACAAACTCCCTAGGAGTTACCATCCTTCATCAGGGGTATTATTGCAGCAGCTCCTGTGCCAGTGTGGTGATGGGCTGCTATGCTGGCCATCTTTTATTTATGACCACATGCATAGCAAAAATAAGAAAGTTAAAAGACATAACACAGACAAGATGTTGGTATTCTGACCTTAAAAGAGAATTTCAATCTTTTGTTATCTTTTTTAAAATTTTATATAAGCTACAGTATTATTTTTTACTTACAGAGGAGAAAACTAAGAGGTTATCTGCTCACAAAAGCATCAGAGATTCATTTTAGAAATGAGAATCCAACGCTGCAATCCCTCCTTATGTAAGCAAACCCTTCCTACTGTCACAGCCTGACTGACATTTAGATTATCCGCACAATGATGCATGAAATTAGAGTTGCAGGATTGACCCCTAAACTGACAAATTTAGGAAGCAGTCAGGCTGTTCCAGGCATTTCCCCTACCATTTTTTAGTTATCATATTATCAAAAACATTACTGCCACCAGGGTTTGGCTTTTTTGATTAATTAATTTTAAGTCGATTGATTATTCATGAAGTGTTTTCCTCACATATTCAGTAGTATCAGATTATGTGACTTGTCAAGCTGTCTGTGCAGGGCTGTTCCTGTTATCACCAGATGAACAATAAAATAAAACATTCATAATTAACATCTGCATAAAATGTGGAGAGTATCTATGTCTTTCTAAGCACTTAGGAATACTGTCAAAACACATGTTCTAGATGACAAAACATGACAGCAGCACCCCAGTCAGAGGGTGGGCTTCTCTGATGGTTTATTATAACCACATTGCTAACCTCTGTTTCATTACTCTGCATGTTATGGAAACTGTAGGTACTTACACACTCTGCCTTTTCCATACAAGATTTCTGGATTATTTACTTACATGTGTCACAGCAAGTGTTGCCAATTTTTGTAATTCTGCCCTAAAATGACAAAAAAAAAAAAGTAAACCCAAATTTTGGCACAAGTGATACACTTCTGTCTGGCCGAAAGAAGATGTGTAAAGCAGGGTACTAGGCAAAAAAAAAAAAAAAAAAAAAAAATCAATAACTGAATTTCTATATTGTACAAAATTATAAATTACATTAGTAATATTCTCTTTATCCATCTTAAGGTTTTGAACTTGTGATGGCATTTGCTGGTAGCTAATTGGAAATAATCGATTTATTAGCATGTTCGACACTTGAAAATATTGCTCTCATCTTCTATTAGGAGCTCTCTAAAATAAAGGCACTAAATACAAACGAATTCCTGGAAACCAAAAGGATAAAACCAGTAGCATTCAAGTCTCATATCTGTTTAAGAAATATCACATCTGTCAAGTAAGTTTTAAAAGCCAGAAAACTTTATGTTTCTTGTTTCGTTCACCATTCAATGGTGATGCCATTGTTGCACTAAACCCCTGAGCTTACGTGCACAAATTTGGAGGCTTTTTTAATTAAAAACCCTAAAATTTTGATCTGCAACTAGATGAAAACCACTAATTTTATAGCTGAAATCATTCTGTTGTAGGGGGATAGGAGAAGAATTTGAGAAATTCTGGTTAAAAAGCAAACTGGTTTTCACTGATTTTCCATTAAGATCACTTGAACATGATAATAACCCCAAACCTGTAATACAATGCAGCATTTTTTTCATAAGTCTTTGTTTATATAACAAAACTGTGTATTATAGTTTCACAAAATGAGAAATGCCCTCTGGAATCTTTGTTTTTCCTGCATTTTACATAACAAATCCTCCATTTGTTTCATGTGTATGAGCAGAGTGATTTGGCCACGAGCTTTATTAAAGGTTCCCTGCTTCCTGCCATGCCCAAGAAAATGGGAACAGGTGGATATAAACACCTGTA
Organism: Callaeas wilsoni; assembly: GCA_013398955.1. Classification (NCBI taxonomy): domain Eukaryota; kingdom Metazoa; phylum Chordata; class Aves; order Passeriformes; family Callaeidae; genus Callaeas; species Callaeas wilsoni. The sequence continues at coordinate 70,688 of VWPU01005963.1, forward strand.
AGATGTCTAAAACCTGAGAGATGAGCAAAAGCAGAGCCCCATGTGCTACACTCCCACCTCACTTTGCTCCTCAGTGTCTAACTAACCTCAAATCACAAGAAAGATGGGTGAATACTTTGTGCAGGGTTTCTTATCCTACTGAACAACTGCAGTTGTGGAAGTTTGATCTTCCTACAGCAGTGTGAAAATTCCATTCCCTAACCTCACATAATGGCAGAATATCTTAGCATTTCACACGCATATTTGTCAATTTGCATCATTGTCCACATAGTTTGCTCTGGATCCCAAAGTGAGAACATTGTTAGAAGCACTACTTGCAAATGTTTGATACTTCAAATATTCAGCTTCATATTCATAACAGAATTATGGTCAGCAGTCAGGACAGTCCCACGAAAAGCCAGCATATATTTTATAGCAGAGAAAACCTACATCTTTCTGAATTTCAGAGAAAGTTCAAATTCAGTTTAGCCAAGGTGTTGGCAGAGGGTTGAGGTTTCCCACCCAGCACACAGCAGGTACCATAAACATGAGAGTCCATCAGGAAACCTGGAAACAGGACCCATTTCACTACTTACTCCTTCAGCCAAGCATCTTCTGGCATCAAATGGAGGACAGCCAGTGATTCTCCTTTCCCAGATAAATTCCCCTCTCTCATTTACTCTACAGGAGTGACTGTCGCAGCCATCCTGAAGGGATGCATTTGCCTGAAAAGATTGAAGGGCTGTTAGCTTTACACAGAAACAGCAAGGGACAGGAAGTTCTCAGGCTATTCCTTTGCTGATGTCTCAATTAAAGTACCATGGTGGTGACATTTATAAAACATGGAAACCTTTAGTAAACAGCATTGCTTATCAACAAAGTTGTCATCTTTCTGTTTAATTCCATGGTCATATTGATCACAGTTCTGCCCAGACTGCCAAACCCTGACTTTTTTCAGCTCTTAACATGGAAGAAATTTCAATTAACTTAGGGAAAAAAAATCCCTAAGTGAGAGATTTGGGGGTCTGGCCTATAATCTCTCTTTTAAAGAGAGATTTATACAATTATTTACCATCTGGATGAGCTGGGAACTTCTTTAAAAAAGATATATAAAACCACCCCCACACAGAATCATTTAGGTTGGAATAAACCCTTAAGAACAAGTCCAGCCATTAACCTCCCACTGCCAACCAAGTCCACCACAAAACTACATTTTGTGAGCCACATTCACACATTTTTTAAATCCCCCCAGGGCTGGTGACTCAGCCACTGGCCTGGGCAGCCTGTGCCAAAGCTGGACAATCCTTCTAGTGAGGAAAAAAATTTAATATCCAATCTAAACCTCCCCTGGTGCAACTCGAGGCTGTTTTCTCTTGTCCTATCCCTTGTTCCCTGCAAGCAGAGTCCGACCCCCACCCTGGCTGTCCCCACCTGTCAGGGAGTTGTGCAGAGCCAGAAGCTCCCCCTGAGCCTCCTTTCCTCCAGGCTGAGCCCCTCCAGCTCCCTCAGCTGCTCCTGGTGCTCCAGACCCTTCCCCAGCTCTGTGGCTCTTCCAATACTCTCCCCATCTAAAACTTCTCACAGGAATGGAATAAAAGAAAATTTTAGATGCTGTCTCTTGTGACAGAGGATGGAGTTTAACCAAAAAAAATATCCATTCCTGTTTAAGAACATATCATGCATTAAGCCAGGTTGGATGGGGCTCTGAGCAACCTGCTCTACTGGAAGGTGTCCCCGCCCATGGCAGGGCATTGGGACAAGGTGATCTTTAAGGTCCCTTCAAGCCCAGCCCGTTCTATGATTCGATGCTGGAGAAGATTTTCAAAATTCACATTTTCAACTTAACTATTTCACATTTAAAATGAGGGTTTTCACTTCCTCTAAATACCTGCTTGAGGTCATATTCCAGTTAAAGTTCCTTGATAACATTCCTGAATCTAGAGTGGCAGTCTAGAATTTTGCACGTGTTTCATTTCCAAACAAATTAACTCGCTTGAGCAATCATTCTGAGACACAGAAAACGCTGGTAATACCATGCTAATCAAAAAGGAGGAAAAATGCACTTCCCTGGGGTTCAACAGAAGTTCGTGATACATTTACATTTACTCATAAATAAAGAGGGCTTAAAACTTACCTGAAGATATTGAACCCTTCCATCTCTCAGCCTGATGCTACATGAAGTTGGTACACATTTTCCACAGCAAGAACCAGAGATTTCCTGCCTTCTGTAATTCTAGAAGGTAAAGGATATTTTTCTGTGTTTATTTTATTTTAAGTATGCATCCTATATTTATTTTAAGAACTTTTTTTTTAACAAAAAAATAAGATTCAGATGAAAGCCAGCAAAATCTTTCTTAGTAAAGCAAATGAATTCTACACAGTGCAACATGGAAAAATAGTTGGAATTGCTGAAAATGGAGAGAAAAGGGCAAAATATCCAGTAAGCAGTGGGCAAGGAAAGGGGAGAACAAGGCTAAGATGGAAAATCTGGAGTACAGAAGGAAAATGGCTTGATAATACAGGAGAGTAAAAGAGCATCAGAGAAGGTAAAATATAATAAAAGGGAAAAGGAGAGGAAAAAAGAAAAGGGAAAAAATGGAGCCCCACAAACAGCACTGAAGGAAAAACAGTGGTAGGAAAAAGAGCATGGGAGAATGAGCAGCACTAGGTGCAGAGGAAGAAAGGTGTAGAGTGGATAATGGAAAGGAAAAAACCAAACCAAGCAGAAAGGAACTGAGCTAACACATGAAGTGTCCCACAGTAATGTCCCCGACTGCTCCAGATAACCAACAGCTGCTTATGATGAGATGAACATTTTAAGAAAACAAACACTTTCTGGTTCAGTAAAGGCATGCATGTTATCCATATGTTTTTTTATAGAAAGAGAATTTGGGGAGGGGGGGTTACTATAAAATCATTGGGAGAAAACGTAGTTCATTGTTATTTAGGTGAACTTGCCCTACTAGCAAAAATATAAGCACCTAAAGCAGTTCATAAATGACCAAAAAAATGACCCTCCTGAGCAGAATATGCTGGAGTTGGCTGCACTTCAATTTCCAGTGCTTTTACTTACACAACTTCAGCATCCAGGGAAAAGGAGGTGCTCCTGAGAGAATTGGTACTCAACTCATTTGTACTCTTAAATTTTATCCATTAGCAAGGAATTGCTTTTAATCTGGGTATAGCATGAAGTCAAAGGCTTTGAGACCGGAAAGATCCTGTGAAGTGTGTGAATCCCACTGGCCTTAGGGGAATGAAGACATTCTGTATCTTATTTGATTTTTATTTATTTTCCCCTCAAGCTCCACAAATTCATTACAATGGCTAGGAAGGGATATATATTCCTAGACCTGCAACTTCCCTTGGGTAGCTGCACATCTCCCAAACACAAGTTCACAGTCCTTAATAAGCCCAACTGGAAATAGCCATTTCTTCAGGCTTTTCTGTCTAGTCTGTACTTTTGGGTCATGTGGGGAAAAGGAGCTGTTTGGGAAATGTGTGGGTGGTGAAAGAAGCAGGAAAGGAACGTTTCCCCGTTTTTTTTTATTTTTACCATGTATTATATTGATTCATCCACCTTTAATTTCTACAGCTGCCGTCTTGCATTGAGCAGCAAGAATGGATGTTTGTGTATTTGGTGTGGGAACACACACATGCACACGTCTCTGGCCACGAATTCAATCTTGTGTGTCTGTTTGGATTTTATCATGGATCTGCCAGGTTATATTTTGTGCAAGTGAGAAAGATGCTCAGCACTGAGCTTGGCCATATATTTTCCCTTCAGAAGCCTATGTCTATAATCAAACCTTACAGGAGGGGTGATATTAGGGTCTAGAACCACAAAAAGTATTCCAGATTATCCTTTTGTCACAAGCTACATCCACACCACCAATTAAAAGGGGTCAAGGCCGGTTTGATGGCCCAGTGGACAAGTGGAACACTTTTGAATTACCTGAGCTGCATTCTCCACGTGAAACTGGCTGGCCTCAGGTTGTCCTAACCACTGACCTGTCCCTGGACACCATTTGGAAGTCACAACATCATTTTTCTAGTCACAACAGGCCAGCTGGGACACCATTGGCAATTCTTCAAAAAAAGAATTTTGCAGGAAATAATTTGAGCCTGCAGTCTTGCTCTATTTTTTTGTTGGTAGAGATCACTCTCTAAAGAAACCTAACTACATTTCCAGTCTTTTCCAGTTCTACTTCAGGATGGAAGACTGGACTCATCCAAAACTCTGTTCCTGTCTTTTCCAGCGACCCTATCAATGTATGCCTCTCCTGGTTATGAGCCAGGAATCCTACATGATCATGTTAGAGATGTGGATTTTGGGTGCTATGGCCACCGCTTGCACAGGCCCTGGGTTTGGTTGGGCTCATTGAGCTCCATCCTCTATCCAGGGAAAGGATGAAGAAGACGAAGAGACATTTAAGCTTTTTGCTGTGAAACTTAGCTGCTGGTCTGTGCTCTTTGGACATGGGGAGATTAAACCAGCCTCTGCAACTCACTCAGGTCTCCTTCTACTCGAGGTATTGGTGGTAAGAGAGAAAACTACATGACTGAGCAGAGCTAATCAGGCACTCTTGTCACACTGCTGGTCAGTGGAGTGAAAATGGGAACTACATCCCTCTGGCTTTCTCAGCCAAAGTCATTCCTTGCAGGAAATGGCAGCAAAGCAGCAGCAAAGACTTCAAAATCAGCGGGAACTGATGGGGACGATCACCTCAAATCACTAAAGGCATGGGCTGGGAACCAAACAAATGCTTCTGTGCCCAGCTTTTAGATAATTTGGAAGAGTCATAGGAAAGGCCTGAAGCATGGAGATCTGGCTGAGCTGCCAGTCCCTGGAGGGACAGATAACACTGTAGGAAAAAGGACACAGCAATTCTTGTTGGAAATTGTTTGGCAAACCTTACATAGCTGAAAGGGTAAGTAAGCTAAAATAAACAATAAAATGTGCCTGTGGAGCTAAGTACCATGCAAAGTTATCTTTGCTACACTGAGGATTTAGATCAGATTTGGTGCATATCATCTAATTCAAGGAAAGAACACAGAGCAGAGGCTTCTCAAAAGAACCTGAAAAAAGGCCAAAGGCCCCAGAGTTGTACCAAACGTAAACTGGTGTGTACAGTGAAGAACACGACTCTCATCAGACACATTGCTAAGCAGAACCCCCAGACTGCTCGCACTCACCGCTGGGCAGGCCTGGCAGCTCAGCTTGGTACATCTCAGAGTGTATTTCCGAGGTGCCGACTGGAAGCAGTCACACGTCGTGCACTGATCCACCATCAGGCGCCTCCCATGCTGAAACATCAGAACCGGTTTGTCAGTCAGTGACCATCTCACCAGCAAAACTCAGATAAACAAGTGACTTCAGGTTAAATCTCTTTCATTAAATCTTGCACTGTAATTCTTTGCTAGAGAAACAAGAAACCCACGCTCTCAAGTTTCCAGAGACCCCAATTTTTTGCATCTGTCGTTCCAGAACAAGCAGAGTGGCATGAGGCTATTTTTCAAGAAAGTCCTTTAGAAGTCCTTAGGCTGAGAAATGGCATTGGCATTTCTTTGTTGCTTACAAATCTAGCAAGCAAGAAAGGGATCCTTGAAAGTCATGAGGAAGACTTTTTTTATTCCGACGATGTGGTTGCCAAGAGTTCGTTTTTTGAGTGTAATGAATTGATTTGGCAACAAGTTTTTATTCTAGAGCCATCACAACCCACAGATTATGGGCAGAAATTGCTTGTTATTGTTTTTGTAACAACACTGCTTGGACTGTCTAAAGGCCTAAAAGCTTAAAATTGAGAAAAGACAAATAAAAGAAAAAACAGAGTTACTGACTGAAGAACTCTACTTGTCCATAGTTATAAGCAAATCAGGCTGAGCACAATTCGAACTCCCTGAGCTTTTCCCCAGCACCTTGCTTTTTGAATTCCATCACCTTTTCAAAGCAAGCAAAAATGACATTTAAAATGCAGAGCAAAAATGCCAAACTATTAAGTGGGAAACAAAAAGATGTGGAGTCAGTAATTGGTTACCCTGCACTGAAAGGAATTCTAAAGACAAAGTCTTTCTTCCTCTCAAGTGCAAAGCCCTTCATTTCAACCCCAAAATAACAAACCACAAAGGTTGAAGGGGCAAAGTGGGAGCAGCCTACTCAAGATTTTCACAAAGAACTTCTAAAAGCTAATAAATAAGGTTTTAAAATATGGTAAATAAATAAGGTAAATAGGCAATTTTGCGAGATTATGAAAGGTTTGAATTGTGCTTCAGATATTAATGGAATGCCATTGCTGATTTCACTTGGAATGGGAATTTCCCATGGTACATACTGTGCATATCCTCAGATTCCTTTCTGAACAACTAAATGCTCATGAAACAAATGGAGCAAAAACAAGAAGCTGGCCACAGTAACAGTATAAAAGTAATGCATTTATAGGTAGTTTAGAGCCAATACTCTGAAGGACAAATGTTCTGAACACAGAATTTTAACTACATTCTTATTCTGTGCCCCAGGACAACAGAGGTCCTCAGGCCTCTATAACCAGTAACAGTAATGACTCTCTCCTGAGGCCTAGAAAAAGGATCCTGCACATAAAACATGATGAAAGAGGAAATACAAGGGGGAGATCCCTGTCTTTTAACAACTCAGCTTGAGAGCTGAACATGGGACTCTTCAGCTTCCCAGGTTTAACCTTTTGTAGTGAATATCATTAATCTGGAGGGTTAGAAAACCTCAATGGATGCAGGCATGGGGATACACTCAAAACTTTGCTGCAGGAGAGAGAGGGTGTGCTGGTTTTGGCTGGGGTAGGGTTAATCTTATTCCCAGTGGCTGGAATGGGGCTGTGGTTCGGATTTGTGCTGCACACAGGGTTGATAACACAGAGATGTTGTTGTTATTGCTGAGCAGGGATTGCCCAGAGGCAAGGCCCTTCCTGCTTTTCCTACTGCCAGGCTGGTGAGGGGACTGGGGGTACATGGGAGGCTGGGAGGAGACACAGCCAGACAGGTGACCCCAAGTGATCAAAGGGACATTCCAGACCTTAAGGCATCATGGCCAGAATATAAAGTGGGGAGAAGAAGGAGGAAGGGGGGATATTTGGAGTGATGGCATTTGTCTTCCCAAGTCACCGTTCTGCTTGTCTGTGAAGGCTGAACACCTGCCCAACCATGGCAAGCACTGAATGAATTCCTTGTTTTGCTTTCCTTGCAGGGCTTTTGCTTTCACTATTAAACCATATTTATCCCAACTCAGGAGTTTTCTCACTTTTACCCTTCTCATTCTCTCCTTGATCTTGCTGGTGGGGAGTGAGCAAGTGGCTGCTGGCTGGGGTTAGACCACAACAGATGGAGAGCAAATATGCTATGAAACTCCAGGTTTCTTGTTTGATCTCAGCGCTGGAAAGCAGTCAGACACCAGAGTGACAGTCCTAGCGCAGACCAGTGGCGTGGGTGATCAAAGAATGCCTCGGTAGCTCTAGCCTTTAACATCATAACGAAAGGGCCTACAAAGCCATGACTGGTATCACTGATATCCTCATGGTCTCTTCTAAGAGTTCTAACATTCCAATTAAGTACAAAACAGATAAAGCTGAATTCATATGACAATCACTGTGACAGGCACATAGGGATTACTAGAGACGTGTTGAAACGAAATCTTCACACACAAGTGCCTTGAACTTTTGGGGGAAGGTCTTGCCCCGGTCCAAAATTTGCTCAGCATGACAGAACTGAACAAAATAATGGATTGCTACAACTTTTTCCCTTTATATAACACACCTATCATGTGCCTTCTTGGCTAGCTCGGAATGAAATGTCAACAACTGCTAACACAGTGCCACCAAAATAACCTGCATAAAGCCCAAATCTGCTCAGATCACCTTCAAAAATGCCACTCAGTAAAAGCCTGGGGAAACAGATGAGAGATACAGATAATCCTTTTGGTAAATACAGCCACCTGCTTGGAAGCTTACAGTTAAAGCCCACAGCATTGTTAAGAACAGCAGAGTGGATGCAGTACACCAAATTACTGGAATATAATATCAGTAACCAGATACAAGACAAAAATGTAAAGGGATTAAGGACACAGTCAATTACCAGAAATGCAGTAAAAGACTCAAAACTTGGAACTATTCAGTGAAGGAGTTAATGTAGCAAAGTTTTCCCTTGATACGAAATGAAACTTGAAGCCTATTCTTAAAGGCCCCAGCATAAAGGGTTTGAAATCCAGGAAGTATAAACTTCTGTGGACACCACATCTTCCTTCCTGACCAGGACTCTGGAACCAGTCACTGAAGCAGAGAATAGTACAAGACAAAGCTGTAGTGACGCCAGGTGCTCAGAATATTTCAGACATACAGCTAATTAAGCTATAGTAAGTCAATAAATGAAGCTACTTTAAGAAATTTTAGGAATTTTTTTCAATATTGCAGAACCTGAGATTTTATTCTGAAGTCTTCAAAACACAGACACTTCTTATTTTGTCTTCAACGGGACATTTTGTTTCAAAATTTGCTTATGTTTCATTTTAAACTATTTGTAAATATGTTTAAATGCTTGAAGACACAAAAAATACTTTACTTGACAGATTAGGTGAACATTTTGTTGGAGGAGAAAAAAAAATTAGTTGGTCATGAAAGAACAGCACACAAACTGGAAAGAGCTTCAGTTTGCAATACAAAAAATATATATATATATGTGATATATAATCGTCTATAACAGAAGGTGGCAGGAGCTCCTAATTACTGTCCTGCTTGACATTCCCTACAAATACTGTCATTATAGGATGACACAACTGGTTTTGCCAACACACTATAGAGGAAACAAGTAGAGGGATCAAAGAGAAAGTCGATTATTCCAGAATTTATCACTTTTAAACCAGTGTTCTGACAAGAAAGGCAGAGTTTTTCCTTGGATCTAATTCTACAGGGAAGTCATGTCTACACAGAATGATGGATGCTTGATGACATGGCTTTAGCTCTCACAAACTGATAAACTTATGCCTTTGGGCTATGAAAAAAAATATCCAAACCACAAGAAATAGATGGAGAAATGTTCTCTCTGCCATGCCACTAAAATATAAAGAGATTTGAGTAAATTTACCTTTAAATAAAGGAAAAAGGAAGATGCATGTTGACAAAGCAGGAATGAGTAGGTTAAAGTTAGGTTAAATGACTAAAGAGAACCTGTTTCCCTGGGGGATGGTGAGAATATTTAGAGCTCTTTGACACCAGAGGTGCTGCCAGAATATGGATTTAGGGAAACAATGGACAATTGACAGAGCTCTCCAAAGATAAATTTGGCATAAATGAGATCAGATGCTTAACTCCCATCATTCCCACTGTCATGAGCTGGGTTAAATATGTCTTAATCTATCCATTAAATACGCAGTTCAGAAAAAATTTCCTCACAGGGCATATCGGCAGGGATCTTGAAAGGGAAAAGAGGTCAAACAGGGAGGAAGCTCAGCTTTCCTGTTCCTGCTAATAGCCAAGAAGGGATACCTCTCCTTCTCCACACAGGTGGAGCAAGTCTCCATCCTTGTTTTAATCTGCCTTATCCTCTAAGCAGAATATGGGAAGGTTTTGCTTCCCCAAAGTGGGCAAGGATCACTCGGGAGATTAACCCTCGCAGAGAGTTTCCTGTGTGTTTGGTAGTCTGCAAACCATTATGAAATGCAGATTGCCACAGTTTCTAAGCACTCTTTTCAAGCATCCTTCAAGATAAGGAAACACTTCTGTCCCCATTTTGCAGAGATGCTCATTGTCACATAGGAAGACCCTGACAGATTCAGGAGCTGAACACAAACATGCTGAGCCCCCTGGCACTGTTTTTACTCCAAGATCTCACTTGCAGAGATTCTGTCTGGAAAAAAGCTGCCCTGTATTCTCTGTGTGTGTATTCTGACAAGTAGGTGTCCTTTAAAAGCTCATTCATATATTTAAATATCTTGTCATCTGAACAAGTAAAAGGAATTTGTGTCTTACCCCAATAACAGTGCCATTCAAAGGACAACCATTCAGGGGTGCTGAAAAAGACCAAAGTATTCCATTTAGCATTACCATTATAATGACAATTCCAAGATTTAATCAACCACAGCTATACTTCTTTGACTTAGTACCGTTCCAGCTTGAAGAAATTTGTATCCAGTTTCACTGTAAAGAGGCATAACTGAGCCCCCTTACATGAAACCTTGAAAGGCAACAATTTCTCAGAGCTATGTACTTGATGCTGCATAAAAATATGTCTGGCTATTTTTGAACAAATCCATGGCAGAACAAACTTTCCCCTCTAGTTCAAGCCTCACACTCTCAGAAGATGCACTCAGGTTTTCTACAAGTTAGAGAGCATATATCCTCTCCTCCTCCCTACTGCTTCCTCCTCACCCTGTGGTTGCACACACACTTGTCAACTAAACATCACTGAGTCTTCCCAGACTGAAGCCAATTACCCGAATCTTTTGATTTGGACTTTTGAGCCAAGACTATGTTAGGAGTCATAGAATCATAGGCTTGGCTTGAAAGGGGCCTTAAAG
>VWPU01005964.1:0-29928 GCA_013398955.1 Callaeas wilsoni
GCCCCCGCGCCCCCCGCCCCGCGTACCCTTGGCCTCGCAGTCCGCGCAGTACTTGTTGTCCTCTTCCCGCAGCAGCTTGGCCAGGATGGCCTGGTGCTGCTCGTTCTGCTTCTGTGCCTTCTCCCGGCAGGAGCGGGTGGCCATGGCGGGGCTGGAGCGCGGCTGGAGCGGGGCCGGGAACGCTCCTGCCCTGGCGCGGCCACGGGAACCGGCGGCCGCGAGCGCCGACTTCCTCAACCGGAACTACTTGCGGCCGAGGACGCATCCGCCTGCCTGCCTCCCTCCCCGCCCGCCACCGGGACGGCGCGCGCGCACACGCCCACCCCCGGCCGCGACAGCCACTTTTTCCAGGGGTGACAAATAGTCCGCCGGGCCCTTAGCGCCGCGCCGCGATGTCGCCCCAACGCGACGCTTCCAAAGAGCAAAAACGCCGTCCTTGCTTTAGAAGGGCACGGAGGGGTGCCCGGGGATGAGGAGTCACCTGGCGACTGCAGGTGATGTATCCATCCGCCGGCGTGTGACCCCGCCCTCCAGGTGTTGCCCGGGGGAAGGGCGGGGCCCGGCGCGAGCCGCCGCACCTGTGCGCGCGCCGCCCGGGAGGGGATGCGGGCTGCGGGGTGTCCTGTAGCCCGCGGTGAATCCCCCAAAACACACAGCCAGGGCGTCTGCCAGCGTCTATGGGATTGGACACCCGTGTCCCTGTATTTACCAACCCACTGGTGGTAAATCCCCCAAAACACACAGCCAAGGGATCTGCCGGCGTCCGTGGGATCGGGGCACCCTGTATCCTTGGGGCAGTTGTCTCCTTCTCCATGCCAGTGCTGGGGGAGAAAAACAAAGCTCTTAGAGCCTTTTGATTGAATGGACACTGCAATAGCTGGAACTTGCCCTCTGAACTTTCTCCAAGAGTACGTGCTTCTGTCTGAAATAAAGCTTTACAGGCAGCAGAGACCTTACAATGAGGAAACTGGTGCTTTTGCACTCTTGCATAGGCGGTGAGATGCTCTGGGGAAGTCAGAGTTGGATCCAAAGTACCTGCAGAAAAGCATAGCCAGGACTGATTTTCGGGGACCAAGACTGCACCTCTACACTTTGCTCCTCAAAATACCATGTCTGTATTGTCCCCTTCCTCCATTTTGTATCACGTCCCTTTGCCACTGCTGAGTACCCTGTTACAGAGTCCATTCACCAGTAACATCCTTTTTGTCAGATCACTTCTAGCTTGCTGTATTTTTTTGCCTCTAATCCAACCCTTCTGGAAAGAGCTGAAGCCTATATATAGCCTATAAAATACTTATGTGAGGCAGATGGAAATTCAGGTCTTTTCCCTCTCAGCCACTAAATTACTGAATCATTCTCTGTATCTTTCTTTTTCTCAGAGAGAACGCTGGATTAAATATCCCCTAAGTGTGGAAGAGTTGCAACAGAAAAAAATGAAAATACTAATCAAATTAATTAGTAGTTAAACTAGCACCTAACATGGAAAAATGTGTTTAGATCTCCTTTAAAGAGAGATTTTAGGTCTCCCTGGGAGACCTAAACTGGGAGAGTCTCCTGGCCAGTGAATTACTGTGCATGAGGTTGCAAAATGAGGATATGGTATAAATACATAATTCTAATAGAGAGTTTAGCATCCTACTCAGAGCAGACATTAAGGGTTAAAACCAGAAATATAGAATGGCACAGCAAAGTTGAGGTCCAGCTGCCTTACAGTGCCAAAAGACAAAGAGGTGCTGCAGCAGAAGGTGTGTAACACAAATGTTACTGTATCCTGGTATTTGCCATCAGCCCTTGCCTAGAGACTCAATTATTGAAGCAGGATAGTTCTGGCTGCTTAAACATGACATTTAATAGGACTGACTTCTAGGTGAATACTTCATCTACAAGCATATAACTGTTTTCTAGCCCAAAATGGTTTTAATTACTGCGGTTTTTTTTTTTAGAGAAAACCAGCTTCAGCTAGAAAGGGAGCTTCTACTCCTTGCTGTTATCCTAGGACTCTGAGAAACAGGATGCTTTTCAGAAAGGCAAGAGCCATGGGCAGAGAGAGAAAAGGACGTGAACTTGCCTCTCATATGCTAGGTAAGCAGCAGCATTGCCATTTTGAAAGAAAATAGTAGTTGCTTTTCTGTGTGACAGACTTGACCTGTAGGTTACATGTAGTCTGAAATTCTTGGCTATATTGCCAGAAGGTATCAAATAGCTTTAAGCAACTGGTTTAATTTAATGTGCATCCGCTTCTCTGATTCTAAAACAAATACAGTGATGCTTCTCATGAAAAGTGGCTATTGATCCAGTTCCTGTGCTTGAAAAAACCTACACAAGTGCAGACTCTCTTGTTTAGTATGTGTTTTTGCCCTTAGTGCCTTAAAACAAGATGTTATATCTTGATTGATGTGGGATATCATCTTCTAACTGTTGAGCATGAAGATGTGCTTCCTGTGTTCAGCTCTGAAAATTATCCTTCTAACTACTTCTGTTTCTGTAATGTAGTAGAAATATGAAATCACCTGCTTCACGATGGGGTGAGATGAATAGGTTATTAATATTTTAATAGATAGTGCTTTGAAAACAGCATGCTGTAAATACATCTTTAGGTGTTTCCCTCAGAGCTCAAATTAATTGAAGGAGGACAAAAATTTATCCCTTCTGTGCCTTTGCCGCTTTTTCTAGATCCTAAAGAGTAGCAGAATGTTGCAGATGTGAAGTTATTGCCGGAAGCATTTTTTAGAGGGGGAAAAGAGGAAGAAAAGATGTCTTTCAGGATACAGTATGATTTATAGAATGAGTTCAGGTGTGCCCACCCCATGCCATGACATGTAGTGCAGAGAGGCCACAGATGTTGCTCCTTCAAAGGAAGATATACAGTTGTCATGCTGAGCCTGTCAGCTCGATGCCCTTTGCTTCACCTTTTATTAAGCCCTGTAGTGCACAGCCTATGCAATCCAGTTTTGGAATTGTTTAAATACATGCCTTGTGTTTCAAGACCTGTATCTTCAGATTGAGTGAGTTTCACGAGGCTGACTGAATTTTCCATAAAGTAACTTTAGCATTGGAGTTCTGTGGTTTTCAATACTGGAGATTGTGTTGTGTTCAGTAAAAGCAAAGATTTACCCAGCATGAGAAAAATCTCTCCCTAATTGTCACTACTTGTCATCCTGAAGGCTATTCCACTGTTTTGCAGGGATACCTATAGATAGTTCGTGAAGTTCATAATCTGATAGCTGAAGTTCACTAAATCTAGACACCTACCTTATTCAGAAATCATCCCATAAACCAGCTTTAAATAGTATTTGCTAATCAGGACAGTATTAGCATAAATTTGACTTAATGGGGAAGAATGTATCAGGTGCAAAGTTATTAACTGGATTGAAAGCAGGTGTTAAAATAGCTGTGTTTCTCTAATGCCTCATCTTCAAATATCAAAGTCCAGAAATAAATGGGGTTCCAGTTAGAGCTGTTGAGTTGAGAATTTCTGATTCATAGGACAGCTTGGTGCTTCAGATACTTTCATGCTCTTAAGAAAAATTTATATATATATATGTGTGTGTATATATATGTGTGTATATGTGTATGTATATGTATATGTATATATAAAAAACTTCCTGGAAAATGGACATTTCAGTAATGTTTCTGAAACTCGGCTCTTCCAAGCTGGCTCCCCAGGCTGCAGAGTCTGGGCAGCCCACGGTGTCAGATAATGTGGTACCTCTGATCCTTGGCTGGCAGAGAATGGCAGAACCTGAAAAGTTGACCATAACCGCTGTGTTTCAGCAAACACTTCAGATGCAATTTCTGTCACAAACTTAAGAAAATCTTGAGCTATGAGCCTGTCACCCTGTCTAGCCTTGATGGCCAGTGGAGAGAAACAGACATTGCTGAAGGCGGTTTGCTGTGTTCTCAGACAGGTGTCTGACTGGGGTGAGCTGAGTTACCATCTGGAAGGGCCTGTGTTAGAACGAGGGGGATGACTTTATTGATCCTTTGTGTCTCCTAATTGAGAATAAAGGGTAGAGAGGGTGACTGTCTCCTACCTGAGTGGGCAAAAGATAGACATTTAAGAAATATATTCTCAGCGTTGTTTTTAATTAATGAGAATTTTTCACCCATGTACTTCGTGTAGGACAATTCCTGCCCAGGTCTAGCTCTGGTATGTTCAATCAGAAAAAAAAAATAGGGAGGAAGCCATAGTAACATCACATTACATGAAATAACATCTGTATCAGAGTCTACAACTATACCAAGAGTTTCCACATATTTTTATTCTTTGTTTAAAAAGAAAAATACAGCCCTGAAAACAAATTCAACGGTGTTAAAAGATTCAGTATTTTTTTACAAAAAACCCCAACAAAACATAACAAACCCCAGCCTTAGAAAATAATAAAGTTTAGTTTTCAAAGTCCAATTTTAAATCTGCCTCGATAAAACTTTTTAATGTTAATGTACAAACTACATGTGTATTTGAACATGATACATTAATTTATTCCTTACAAAACCTAAGCTGTATAGGACAGAACATATTGATGCAATAAAAAGAATCCTTGTACAATGCGAAAGTTGTTGGGGACACGACTTTCGAAACTATAGTTGAATACACTGTGTACACAGGAGTAAGAAGATCGTATCTCATCATCCCCAAAATGAGTATTATGTGTTTGACAGCCTCGTAGGGTCACTGCAATGGGAACTCTGGTTGATAAGCACTGTGGGCTTGCCCCAGGAGTGGCATGAGTCGTGTTCTTACAGTTTGAGCACTTACTGCCTGGCCGATGAACCAAACAGTGACAGTGTCACTCCTAAGATGGTTAAAAAGTATTAAAGGACCAAGATTTATAGGTTAGGCTGCATTTTCAATGAATTCTAGTTTCTGTACAGCAACTTGACTGGAGAGATATTAGAGGCAGTAAATCTTTCCTCCAGTTTCTTGGTTCTTCCTTTACTTCTATTCAGAGACCAAGCACCTGATATTAGATGAAATATTGACATTATAACATCCCAGATAAGGCAGTCTAATTTCTATAGCTGCTGAGCATTTGAAATACACTGAAATAGAAAGTTTGTGATGTGACTGCAATTCTGAAAATTGAGACAGAAATTCTGATGCTTCACCAACAGTCTTGTTTTCTTGAGAGTTATTAGTAAATCTGCATTTTAATTGTAAATACAAATTAGTGCCTGAGGGGGAAGTTGCAAATTAAATAGAAGGATGACTAAATACATTTCAATGACCTTTGCTGTCAGTCATAATTGTGTAAGCTCAGGAAAAAAATACCACACTGTAGAGCTAATATGCTCTATTATGTTTTGAACTAGTGCATGTATTAGGCCACTATATTCTCATGTGAATTATAATGTAGGATAGTGTAGGTGTAAAATTATAAGGAAATGAAAGCTCCATATGGTTCCAGTGGAAGAACGGAAGAGATCTTAAAAATTAAATGCTGTGCACTTTCCAAGCTCATGGTGTATTTTCAGTTATTTAAGGCTGTTTGTATGTTTCAGTCTGAGTCTTCGCATTTCAATTCATCTCGGGATTTCTGAACAGAGAGACTGTTAGATGGAGCTTTGTGAGTCACGCATTTGGCTCAGTTGGGCTTTGAGGATAAGAATACCAGCCTTCGGTATCAGCACTAATTGATATCTAGCCAAGAAGAAGAGCAATAATCAGATGTAAAATCAGTTGCAAAATCAAAAAAATGAAATACTGTGTAAAAGGTAATGTTTGTTCCCTTCCCTTCCCTTCCCTTCCCTTCCCTTCCCTTCCCTTCCCTTCCCTTCCCTTCCCTTCCCTTCCCTTCCCTTCCCTTCCCTTCCCTTCCCTTCCCTTCCCTTCCCTTCCCTTCCCTTCCCTTCCCTTCCCTTCCCTTCCCTTCCCTTCCCTTCAAAATGTTTTGTTGATGGGTAAATGCCTAGATAGACACTAAAGCTAGGACAGTTTTTGATCTTCACAAATCTTAATTTTAGCTCTTCAACAACAGGAACTGTGATTCATGTAGTCCATTTTTTCCCTCCAATGAAGTGATGAACTTGCAGAGAGTGAGGGTTAAGGACTAGCTGATGAATTGCAAGCTTCAGACTGTTGCAGATAAAACAGAATCTAGATATACATAGCATTTGAGATGGTTTTTTTACTCTATAACATTATGCTTTTCCTTCTCTTTTCTGCAGTACTCTTTAAATACAAGTGTGAATAAATTAGTATTTATCTTGTCAGTGCCCTTTATGATAAGGAGTAATTAATAATTGCATGCTATATCTTACTTGTTTGGAAGTCTGCAGTGGTCTTAAAATTCTACCTATTTTTGTCTTAGACTCATCCTCAGAAAAGTGGAAAAGTTGAGGACAAACGTTTTAAATACTTTTGTTTTACTTTTTCTCCTTTGAGATAATTTCACACTGGGGGAGACTGAGGGGGTAGGGTTATAGCAAATCATACTGGCTTCCAAGTGTCTCTGAAATCAGAGATGCTGAAGGAGAATCATTTCTACTTCAAAAGCTGGATATTTTTAGTGAACAGTGAGTCTTTTATCAAGAAAAGGATGTCCATAGCACTCAAAAGCTGAGCTTATATCTGAAGGAAAATGTTTTTCCTCAGCTACTGGATAGTCAAGAAATGAGAAAAGTGATTTGCTGTACAAAAGAAAAAAAAAAGAGCTCTTCCTTCAGTCCCTCTGTGATCTATCACTTGAGGAGAAACATATTTGGATGTGTTCCCAGGGCAGTGGCTACATCTGGCAGATAAAAAAAATCTCCTGTCTTTCTGCCTCTAGAAGCATGAAGCCAGTGATGGCTGATGTGATGTTTTCCTTGGTTTTTGTACAAAACTTGCAGTTATACTGCACAGGAAGTGTGATGTCAGGAGAATATGAGCTCTGACTCCAAGAATTTGCAGCTCTCAAAGAGTTGTATGGCCCTGCATAGTGTGTGCAGGGGAACAGGAAATCTCTGGACAGGCATCTGGCTGGGACTCCCCCAGCTGAGTAGTGTGCTCCAACTTTTTACTCCTGGCTTTAGGCTGACTCTGGAATTCTCTCCAGATCAGATCCAGTTCTCACAGAATAGGAAATATTTTGTGGAAAGCCCCTCATAACTGCATTGCTTTTCAAGAAGAAGTTTTCTCTCCATACAGAATCTATGCTGGTCCTTTGCCTCTGAGCCCTTTTCCCCTTCCCTTCCCTTCCCTTCCCTTCCCTTCCCTTCCCTTCCCTTCCCTTCCCTTCCCTTCCCTTCCCTTCCCTTCCCTTCCCTTCCCTTCCCTTCCCTTCCCTTCCCTTCCCTTCCCTTCCCTTCCCTTCCCTTCCCTTCCCTGTTACTTCTTACCCGCCATGTTTGTCTTTACTGACACAGGCCCACACATATACATGTCATGTAAAAAAGAAAAATTACCATTGCAGTGTCTGTGCTTTTATTACTACAGCATCTTTGATACTGAAGTGCTGCTCAAAATACTTGTACAGAAAAGCAACAGGGATTTTCTAAATGCAGTACTATTTTGATAGTTTAAAAATAGGCTCCTATCTTTAGAAAGAATATTGAATTTTGTCTTTTATAGCTTTGTGATTCGTTGTTATGACAGACTTAATCAATCTGATGAGTCCATGTTCAGTGTTCTGGCAAATATAATCAGCCCTGGAGTGTTTCCTTACTCCCCAAAGGCACATTGTTTCTGTGTTTATTTCATTCTGATGTTTTATCTGGAAAACATATTTCTTCTTCTTGAAGTGTACTGTTCTGAGAAATACATTGAAAGCCATGTGTTTAATTTACTGAATATGAAATGACCTTTTTATTTAGGAAGTCAAAGGAGAAAGTTATTGAACAAAAAGTCTAGTAAGGTAATGGGCGCACAAGTCACAGAGCGAAAAGGGAAAAGATTTATCTTGTAAGAATCACAGGGCAGATTTAAAGGCAGTTTGTAGTAAAAAAAAAAAGACTGTTAGAGACTCCAAGACAAGTCCTATGCCTCATTTCTAAAAATGATCTACAAAATGTACACTTGTTTTAATGCAAGATCAAGATCTACTTTCCACAACTCATTTCTTGCTTCTGAATCTTCATTTTTAATGAAGTGTTCTTTAATGTCACTTGTCTGCCAGATTATTCTAGAGCCTTTGAAGTGCAGAAAGATGGTCTATTTTCAGGCTTTACTCCCATGCATAGTTCCAGCATGCACTGCAAGTCTTTGGGGGCGGGATTTGTCTCCTAAAAATCTGGAGCTTGTAATGGAGTACTATAAAATAATGAATAAAATGGACAGCAGAGATATTCAAGACTACAAAAAATAATGTATTGTATATATGATGTTGAGACTACTAAATAAGATCATTTAACAAGCAAGCACTGCTTTTTTTTTTTAAATTTAAATTTCATTACCTGACTTTGTGAAGGCAGATGTAAGTGCATGGAGCAGCAGAGCTGACCGTTTCTCTTGCTCAGCAAGTGCAGAACAGAGCCCGTGGTACAGAGTAGGGTGTACCTTTCCTATTGCAGGAAAGGCAAGAAAAAGCTACGCCGCGTGGTAGCAACTGCTGCTTCATACCAATAGCTTTAGTATGTTGTCACAACCTGCTCA
Organism: Callaeas wilsoni; assembly: GCA_013398955.1. Lineage (NCBI taxonomy): Eukaryota > Metazoa > Chordata > Aves > Passeriformes > Callaeidae > Callaeas > Callaeas wilsoni. The sequence goes on from VWPU01005964.1 coordinate 8,573, forward strand.
TTTCTTGGATGTTATGCACAAGGGGTCTTTATTAATCAGATCAGTTGCAGGAATGACCTGGAACATGCAAAGTATTAAAATAAGGTACTCCACATAACACATGAATACTTTGTGTGTCAGGGTAATTTAGACTCAGAGCTCTGTTTAAATGTTGTTGTAACACTGCACACTTAATAACAGTGTAGTGCTAAGCAGAACATAATTACTTGCTCTCTAAAGCACAGTTTGTAATAAGCAATGTTGTCCTTACAACTCTGATGACTGAGATCATCTCTGAATCTTCAGCTGAAATGACACACCCAAGGTCAGCCATTATCTCTGTGTATTCTTACTATTATAGTCTGATAGGAATTGTCTTTAATATCCATGCATAGACCATTCATGTCCATCATGGCTCTTTAATGCCAGGTAAGACTTTTGGCATTCTCTTTACTAGGCAGTAAAAGTGGTTAGCCTTAGCAGGAGGCTCTTAATAAGTGAACTAACAACAGTTAAGGTTAAAATACAATGGTAGCATATTTTAAGTGACATCAATTAATTTAAATTTATAGTTCTAACAAACCTTAGATCTTTCCAAACTACAAAAGTTCTGAAATTCTGGTAATCTTGCAGCTATGTAAAATGTCATCCTTTTGACATACTATTCCACAGAAATCGTAATCTGAATGCTGAAATAGACAGCTGAACCCCTTCACCTCACTCAGGAGAGACTATGATGATAGTATGACTTTTAACCAATGGAAAAATGCAAACCGAATATTGGTTTAAATCGCATCAGATGGAAAGGTATTGTTGGACAGGTGTCTTCCTCTGCTATTTCCATGGGAGGTGGTTTTTAGTTTGATTACACTTGGATGATAATAAACATTTAATTTCATTTCTAGTTTGGCGCTGTTTTCCATGAAATCTCTCAAGATCAGCAGTAAGTATGGTTTTTCTGTGTCCCTGATGATTCTGAAGTCCTGACAGTCAAAACACTGCAAGCAGTTCACAGCTTCCTCTGGTTTTAGCTGAATTTCACTGCCTGAGCCTCAGGTAACCAAGTGGCAAATTTCCCTGGGTGTCACTCCAGTACTGAAATTTATCCATGTCAGTATTATACAAGTTCCTTATATTCTTGGTGACTTTCTCACTTCGCATTTCAATAGTTAAAGACAAGACTTCGTGTCCTTTGAGTTGCAGCCTTCAGAGACATGACAGATTAACTAAGCTCTTTAGGTGGCTCTCTAATTTCAGGGTGAGCTACATGACACTGACAGTGTAAATTAAAACTACAATTCTGAGCTTTTTCATATTTTTTTCTAGCATACATTTCCATAAGCTACTTGTATCATATGACAAGAAAGAAAAAATAATTTCCTATGGCTTTTTTTTCCCTGAAGATTTAACTCGCCAATTGCAACATCCTCGCTTCTGCACCTCACAATAATGTAACCAGGCAGATTCGTCAACACATGAAAGTGGGTTTTCTTATACTTTCCTGTGATGTGTCTGGCGGCTGTAGTCAGAGATAGCATATTTTCTGGATGAAATGGGTCTAATCCAATACAGGTAGACCCAGATCTGGTTTTGACCAAGTCATTCTACCTCCAAGGGCTTAGTTTCCCCATGAGTATGACAAACATAATGTACTGGTCTCCTTTTAATGTGATACCAGATTTATAGAGGTGAAGTACTGCTAAATAATATTTTATCATCAAGTCCTGCATCCCTGGAGCTTGGATTAAGGTGAAGGTGTTTGCCTGGTGTTCACTTGTTCTTTCTGAAATATCTATCTGCTTCGCATTCATTTTTAGAAGATGGCATGGATTTTGAGATTCAAGGAAACGCTTCCTGCACTTGGGAGCAACTGCCTCACTTTTTTGACCCTTTACAGCCTTAAGATGCCTTAGCTACAGGAGAGTTTCTGGCATGACTCATCCTGGAATCGAAGCTCCCAAGAATATACATCAGGGGAGCAGAATTGGAAAGTAAGCAGGTTTTCCCACTTCTGACTCTATTTCTGGCTGAGGTTGAATACCCCATGTGTCTTAGATTCCATATCTCTTAAGCTGAAGACTCTTTCTTGTGCCTGAGAAAACCAGGGTGAAGACTGAAGAGCCTGCAGAGCTGTCTCCAGCTGAGAGGTGCCCAGGGAGTGGGTACTAGTTTGGCTTGAAAATGCATGCACTGGGTGCTCTATGTGTTTTGCTTTAGCTGTGGGTCTTATACAGGTGGAGGTACAGCCTTCTATTTTAGTCCTAAAGCTGCCATCTTTTACCTGTGCTCAAAACAAAACAGTAATATTTCTTGCTATGGAAAAGCTCCTTTCTAGTAAACTAAAAATAGAGCGTAAATATTTTAAAAGTATTTTAACTTTTGTTAATACAAAGGTAGGTGAAGGAAAACATTTAAAAATATATCAGATGAATCTACATAGTTGGCAAAATTTGAAGCTTTTCTATTAGTGAATGATTGCAGTAAGGAGTCCTACTCTTTTCCTTTAAATTTTCAAAGATAAACAACATCCACAGATGAAATTTGTTAAAATTGTACTTGTAGCATAGACACTATGAAAAAAATATTGTTATTACAAAAGCAAATAATTTGATAGTAAATTTAAATGAAGAAGAAATGGGATTTTTCCTCCTTCAAATAACCTGATTTTAATGTTAATGAAACCTTGACAAAAAAAAATCTCCTGGAACAGTAAAAACTGAGAAAAACTATTGAGTATCACAGAGAAGAACTACTTTAAAGTGGCCAAAAGAGCCTAAGGCGATGCACAAACACCGATGACATTGCTCCTTCTGAGTTTTATTCTGGTCACACAGAGATGTACTTGATCTGGGCAAGGCGCATAAGAACTGACAAAGTGTGCACATGCTGTAGGCAGTCTGAATGTGACACGCATGGTTTAGTGTTAAAATATGGAGGTTAGCTGATTTTTTCAAGAGGACAGCATGTGTTTGTTTTAGCCCAAGTACAGCACGTGTTTGTTTTCACCTCAGTCTAACGAAGAGATGCAGCTTCTTGGTCTCCTCCCATGTTTCTCTCATCCTCTGTGGCCTTTAGTGGAGCCCAGTTACGTACCTTTTTCCAACATAAGCCCCTATGCTGCATGAAATAGCCTGCAGATGTTGAGCAGTAGGGAGTCTGAGTAGCAGACTCCTTTCACAAACAGACTGACCTTCACCTGGATGAACGGTGTTATCTCAAATTTTGTTTAGATGTCTCTAATTGTGCAAATTGTTGTTGATGTTAGGTGTGCTGGGATGCTTGTGTTCATCAATGACTCTCTTCAGGTATTTCAGTTTATATTTTCTTGTATGTGCAATGAAAATAATCCTTTCTTCTTATTGGGAGGGTTTAGGTGAGTGATTTCTCCAAAATTCTCCTGATACCTACTTCATCTTTGAGGGACATGTTGATGTAACAAAGAATACACACAAAGAATGTCAGCAGCCTGGAGAGCAGAATGGGACTTCAGCTCTTTGTCTTTGCTCTGGTGCTTTCTCAGGCTACAGCGTCCACAGTTCTCTGCCTTTAAAAATATCTCAGATTAGCATCCAAGAGTGTTAATACCTGTACACTTTGGAGAGGTAACATATATGAATGTATCATATTTGAGTTGATTCTTACTCAAGAAGTAAGGGATATGTGCACAAGAATATTTCCAAAGAATTTTTTAATTACTATTTTTCTCTGCAGAGCCTAATTCCTTACTCCATACAGTAGCTGGCATTCCCCACCATCAGCCAATTATACTAAATTCAATCACATACACAAACTTCATCAAAGTCTTGTTTTTCTAGTTCTTAAAGACACTTCAGCCACAACTGATGTGGTTTAGTTCATATGACACAGCCTCTGAGCACTGTTGACCACAAACTGAGAGAACGTTGATCACCAAGTATTAGGCTTCATGTATTTTCCAGATTCTTCCCATTGTTTACTGATGATGCAAAGGAAGCGTTCTGTGCCAGTTCTGTGACCATTGCAGAACAGCAATACAAGTAGAAGAGCAAATGCCATGAGGTACAGAGGCTGCACAAGCCTCAGCTGGATGAGAAGAGAAAGAAATATGGGCTACAGTTGGCCAGAAATTGTTTTTTAATGCCAGGGATACAGCAAATGATGCATACCTGAGGAGAAACCAAGAATGACACAGTCCTCCAGCCTCTTATTTGGCACATGCAATTAGAAGGCGGGATACCGATCACAGAAATTAGGTACTGATCATATTAGAATTTCAGGTGAAAATAAAACTCATAAAATTGAATAGGCAAATGCAAGGATTCACTTCAGAGTGTAAATTTTGAAAACAGAACTAAGCAAAAGACTGATATACTCGGAGAGATTTCTCCACTGAGAAATATAACTGCATCTGGCAGCATTTCAAATTTTCTTCTCCCACTACTCTAAGAGCATAATGATGGTGTTATTACACATGAGAAATACCCAACATGCCTTCTTGTGGCTTCAACTGAGTATTTGCAATGAGGAAAAAATATATCTTTATTCACACTGGATTCAGTCTCACATACATTAAAATCACTAGAAATGTACAGCTGTTCAGGTCTCTACTATCTTAAATTTATGCTCTAAATTACTTTCTTTAATGATTTTTATCTTTTTATTGACTCTTTTGCCACTTAGGAAACACTACAGGTCCTCTTGACTAATTACAGCATTAAAACAAACATTAGAAAGAGTTTCAAAGAAGCAGCTGATTGAATGGTCCTTAAATGATTTCCAAAGTTAACTTATACCTATTATCTAGGCTTGTCTCTAGACAATTTATTTTGTGTAAAAGACATAGAACTGCTTGAGAACACAATGTCTGAAAGAGAATTGTATTGAAAAACCACATAGACTTAAAAGCTAAACTGTCAGACCATGGTAAGAGATAACAGAAGACTGAAACGAAAAGTTGTCCCACTGATGTTCCACAATGTCTTCTACAAGAGGACTTCTACCAAAGCACTTGGTGATACCTTTGTCAGATGAAAGATGCCTGCCTAGCTGAATTTTAGGCATAGTTCTAGCAGACACTATCTGTTCTTTTACAGTTTGGTGTATTCCACCAGGATTTCTCTTTATTAGCCACAAAAATAAGCATTTGTTAAACAACAACTCAGAAGTTGAGAAGAGACAGTAGTATTTGCCTTTTAAACCAGTCTTGATGTGCCTGTAACTTTTTCAGTTTGCAAAATTTTATAGAATATTTATAAACTCCAAAAGAAACACTGTTAGCTGTACTTTTACTACATAAAACAGTTTATTGTAATTGTTATCTATGAAGTTTTGGTGCATTGTGAAATGGTTTCATAAAGTGCCAACCTCCCACACAGGGATGAAATTGGCAAATGATTCTGTATTAGGGGTGTGTGTGTACATACGTATATATGTGAATAAGGATATGCAAATGTATGCAGATAGTCTAGAAACAGTTACAATTTTCATTTTCAGCTCTGCGTGGGAGGCAGTTTCTTTTCATGGAGAGGAACAACACACATCTATTGACCAGAGAGGAGAACTCCATGACTAGTACTCAGCAGGAAATGCTGGGAGTCCAGACTGCTGCCTGTACAGTGTCTGAGAGGACAACGGGGGCTTAGCAGCCTGCAGAGCCCATCTGCCCTGAGAGGACAAAGCTGAGGTGCTGTTAAGCAAGCTTGTGGGTTAGCCTGCATCTACATGGGGCAGCAGGAAAGCAGAGTGACCCACACACTCTGCAGCTGCTTCGGTTTGCCTCGCCTGTAGCCAAGGAAATTAGGGAAAGAAGCTGAAAGTACTGGGAGTGAGGCGATGGGAGAGGATGAATTTGGGATTGGATGCAGGGTAGAGGGCGTGTGAGAGGCGTCTGTGACAGCTACATGCTGGGTCACACTGTCCATGCCTTACTGTCCACAGGGAACTCAGCTGACTGCCTTCCCACAGAACGTGCTCTTGCTGTGTGCCACCAGGGAAGCACTGCAGCCTGTTCTACTGCTCATGGGCTAAGGAAAAAGCCCTGCATGCCAATCAGTGTCAACAAATTACCAAGGCAGCGGTAGTCAGTCTCTAGCACACTGAACCCTTCCCAGAGTCTACAGTAAATCCAGGTCTCTTGTCCTTGAGTTTAGAAAAGCAGCATAATCATGCTAAAACTGCTTCTGATAAGGCAGCTTCCTTGGAGACAGCCTAACTTTGAAAAAACAAAACTAAAAACGGGCAAGACACAGGCTTAAGGAAATGTTTGTTTTGTGTCCAGAACACGACGACATCCAGACTACTGAAATTTTATAAATATGTGTCTGGCTGTTGAACTACTGCAGATAGAAACGGTTCTGTGGACTACGAAGTGAAATTTGGGCTGCTCTTCCCAAATTAGGCTGGAGGAGAATTTCCTACAGATGAGGCAGCTCAAAATGTTAGAGGGATTTCTTGCCAAATTTCTGTATCCCCACTCATCATCTATTCCATACCTTACCATTTCTCCCCCAGCAATCAGGAGATGATGAAGCAAGGTCCATAATACATTAGTTTTCTCCTAAAGGCCAGAAGGAATTGTTCTTTCCTCTGCTCAGAAAACAAACCAACACCCTGTTTTCCAGTGCCACTACTGTCTAAACTAATGCCAGCACCATCATTAATGCTGCCCTGCCATCAACATAATCTGAAAGGACATAACCATTTTTTTGTTACCATAAACTGAAAGAAAAAACACACTCACTTCTGTGACAGGAAGAAAATCTTGGAATCATGTCAAAGCAGAGATGGAAAAACACAAAAAAGAGCTAAGAACTGAAACTCCTATTATGGTATAAAATAAAGGACTAAGTTTTCCATTTTCTGTTGATGGCCAGACATGAAAGCTATGCAGCAGCACTGCAGGTCAGGGCCATTCTTCTTAGCCAAGGACAAGGGATCACCTACCTTTCACAAGCTGCCAATTCAAGGGTTCAAAACATTCTGGGCTAAAGGAGGTACTTGAGGAGGGACCTGCTGATCGACATGCTGAGGGGCATCCTTGGTCAGCTGGGGTTTTCTGAAATGCAGGAATCCCAGCCAGACCAGCACTGCAGGACTTGCTGCAACAAGAGAAAGGCTATAATAAAAGAACAGTTAGATTGTTACAGTGACCTTGACATACCAGAATGGAAGGAAAGACTCCAGAAACAGACCTATCTATATTTTGGGGCTCAGGGTCCAGGTTAAGCCCAGGCCTGGAGCAGTTCATGTGGAGAAGCGTACTCCTGCCTCTCCTCCCCTCCGTAACACAGCACACTACTGGTCACCTCATTCTCCAGCCACCCTTATTTCAATAATATGGCAAAATTAAAATACTTATTCTTTCCTTGCATACCTCTGCTGTTTTTGCTTTCTGGCTTCCTTAAAAGCACCACAGTAGCTGCACAAATCCTGCACTGAGCATTTACTTTTTTCCCCTCACACAAGGTTGTGGAGCCCAGCAGGCCTCTGCGATACACCCAATATTATCCACAGTTCTCTACAAATGGTTTTACAGGAAGGACCATCTGGTGGTCAGCTGCCCAAATGCACATTTGCTGTCTCCTGCACCTGTTCTGTGTCATTCAGCCTCTCCCTGACAGGTGCTCTCCCATCAGAGGTCTTCCTGAGTGAGGGGACGAGAGGATGCAGCACATCTCCTGCAAAGCGGCAGGTACAGAAACCTTTTTGAGATTTCTGTTCTTAAGGAGGAATAAATCCCAGCTTATCTTCAAAATGGAGATGACAATAGGACCAGAAGGTAACCACCTGGCTCTCTGAGCCCTTTTACTCAAATGTCTCTGCCATTTCAGAGATGGTTTTCATGCCTGCAGTCATTCACAGGGGAGCCTACAATGTACCTACCAGTCAGATGTGTGCTACTTTACCATGGGATTTCTCTGTGCAAACTAAGACACCAAACCATAAAAGCTTGCTTTAGGACTGTCCTGACATACCAAAATGTCCTAACTGGACAGACTGGACCACAGCTATGTGCTCTGGAAAAAGCTAAATAACATAACCTAACAGCGAAGTGACCTTCACCGAGGAGACCTTGAAATGAGTTTGGGTTTATGTTTAAAACTTTCAGGGAGACTGATGCTACTTCTTAGAGGCATCTCCTCCTCTCTCTTTGCATCTTTGACTTCTCACAAAAGCTAGATTTTGACAGAATAATGAACTTAAATTTGAGAGTCAAACGCAACTGGAAAGTTCCAGTTATCTTTCTTGACTGTTGATAAGGTCTTCACATACAAAAATGCCTCATATTATCAAAAGATTTCCTTCAAAGAAGGAAGCAGAGGGAGAAACACCTGCAATTTGTGATTCATTTTGTGATGTGCCATTACTACTACAGAGAAACTAAGGGTACAACCTATCAAAAAAACATTTCAAGGATGGCAAAAAGTGAAATTGAATAATACGCAATTTAATAAGAGAGCTGTAGCTGTCATTATCAGGCTGAAAAAAAAGCAGGGAAAATGAAACAGTATGCCTGCCAGACCAAACAGCTACTGCAGTCTTGTCTCAAGAAAATCATCTGGGAAAAAATCTGTCTGAAGATCACACATACATACTGCAGAACTTATAAGTGAAAGCCCTGGGGTAAAACGTAAGCTAAAAGGATGCTTCCTGAGCTAAGCAACACTCGCTCATCTGTCTTTTAAGATATGGTGAAATTTTCCCCAGCTTTCAAATGGTAACTGGAAACACACCATCCTTTGTTCTTTAGCCTCGCACAAGGAAGTCACGCAGACTGAAGGTTTGCTGAGCAAATATATGACTTTTTCCTAGTCTGCCAGTTTTATTTTGATATTGGCTCCCCCTCAGCAGCACATCAGATAAGACTACTTAGTTGTTAGGTTGATGTACTTCAGCCTTATTAGGGAAAAAATCCCAACTAATTCGTCGGTTTGAGATACTTGTTGTCACCTGAGCATAAGTATATTCAGTGTTACCCTCCTGGCTGTATCATGCTGTAGGCATTTACTTGGGAGGTGGATAGGCAGAAGGAATTTAAAGTACTAGCTCCAGCCTTTTTCCTCTCATTTTAAGACAATGTAACTCCCTTTTACAAGGTGTCTAGAACTGGGCCTGCACATCCCCTTCCCTGCCAGCAGTGTTTGGGAAGGGTGCAGGCAGCAAAAGCACTCCTGTTGCCTCACTGCAACCCTCCCCCTCCGAGGAAGTCAGTAGCTCACACTCATGTTCACAGCCACCCTGCCTTCCCTTGTCGCCACAGCGCTGGCACCTAATGCATCTCGCTTAGGAGAGCGATTTAGGCAGCCTTTAAAGTCAGTGGGGAGGATGCCCTTAAAACACCCCCATTCACCATCTGTAATGACAAACTCTCCCCATACTAAGACAAGACTACCTTTTAGAGGCATCTCCCTGCATTACAACTAGGAAGGAAGCACAGATGGCTACGTAAGTCACTGAAGTTTAAAACAGTCAATTAGGAGAGTGTAAGCTATGGTTCAATATCTGGCTTCTAGAAACTAACCTGACCACCACTGCATAGCTCACCTGACTTTGTCAGAGGCTAACATTTGAGAATTACACCTGTGTTTTGATGGGCCATGTATGTCAGCTTTAATATAAAGTGAGGACTTTAAAGAGCTTCTTTGAATACTCTCACCCTAAAAATGGCAACATTAAAGTATGTGATTTTTTTACAGGCACGAGGCTGTAGCTGACTGGGAGATTTAATGCCTGGAGAATGCAAGTCATAGACTTTCCTGCTGTAAGCTTTAATTGGCACTTCTGATGTTATTTGAGGGGGGAAAAAAAAATCCATTTTCACAGCAAAAAAATTAAGAGAGATGCTGAATATTTCTGAAGAAAATACTTATGGTCAAAGTCATCCAGCAGTTTGGTTTCCAAAGGATGGGAGGCCAATATTATTCCAATAATACTGAAATAATATTAGTGCTGACCCTGCACTTCAGAAGTCAGTAACTCCAGCCTATTCTGAAAAGGTGTCAAGGAGAGACACTGGGAGAATTAAGCTCTTGAAAACTCTGTGGAAATCAGTGGCTGGGAAGGAGGTCCAAATAATTCCTCTCAGGGGCAAAAGACGGGCAGAAAGATGCCGCATCTCTGGCCTAGTAGAGATAATGTCAATCAACACAGGAACATGGAGAAAGATGCTCGATCTTCAGGAGGAGTAAGACGTTCATAGGGAAAGAGAACTTCATTAGTTCTGCCCCTCACAGCACTCATTTTAAATAGAGCTCTTTTCTCAGGATTTGCCATTTTGTGACTAAGTTTCAATTTCTACTGGGACACCCTTTCTGCAACAAAAGTGTTTGAGAAGATTACATATGACTATGCTCAAACAAGTAGCAGTTCCAGAGCTGGAAGAGGGAGCACAGCCACACCCACATTAGAATGTAGCCTGCACATCTCAGCTGGTCTGATACAAATCACCAACCACCAGCTAAGCAAAGGTATTTTACATTGCATTTTACAAAAGCTTATGCTCGATGCTGTTATCGACTCATGAGCAGTTACAAAAAACACAGAACTACCAAATCTGCTTCTCTTATAAATGAATGCAGTTTTCCTCCTTTTTGTGACATTTCAGAACAATATGGTGTGGTGCTTTTTCAATAAGAATACCAAAATAAGCGTCATAAAAAAGGCATTTAATGTATCTGTCACTACAGACAACTGGAATTTGTTATCATTTATTGCAGTCAGCTGAAAATGCAGTAAAGATTTATAACAACATTCTATGGTTCTTTACGAACACATGCTACCATCACGGGTAATTTGACTGTGATTCTATTATGTATCTTGTGTCTTAACTTAATAAAATCAACACTGAAATACATACTTTCCAAACAAGGCAATATATAGCACATATTTTCTTTAACTGTAAATTGAAACTTCATGTATTTTGTAATAAAGTAATTATGGTGTGATTCCTTCAAACAATAAAGGCTTCATAATTTTAATAATGTACCAAATGTATCTATGCCAAGTAGCAGAACTACTTTTAGTAAAGAAAATGAAACAGAGCAGCAAGCATCCTGCAGTATTGCAAGAATTACCTTACATACACAGAACAATTTTCCTTTGTTTCCCAGAAAGTTAACAGAAAATGTTAGGATACAACCCCTGCTGCCTTTAACTGTTTATACTAACAAAAAGAGCTACAAAAAAAGATTAAATCCGTATTTATGATAAAAACATATCTATGGCTGATCTAATAGCTAATGCCCCAAGCCATTTTCTTACCCTAATGCTAAATTCCACTGAATTGGTAATAGTAATTATCTGGGAAGAGCAGGAAGACAGTTCCAAAAAAGTGCTGAAATGCTGCTTTCCTAACTGCAGGCACTGCAAGAAAACAAAGAGAAATGATAATTTATACCCTATGATATCACTGTATCGTTTGTTACATTCAAACCATGATTACTTTTGACAGGTACCACAAGAGATTCTGCAGTACCATAGAATTTTGTCCTTAACTGTTACTGGAGCCCAGGGCTCCTCTTTTTGGTAAATGCCAGATTGCCAGATGATGTAAGAGGGCCCCTTGGCATTCACTCTTTGGCTCTTACACATTATTTTGCCCAAATGTTCCGTTTCCTATGTCTTATTGACATATTCCATAAACAAGTTAAGCAAATATTTGGTGGTTATTGGCACCAGCCTGGGAGGTGGTAAAAAAGGCCTGAAGTTGCTTAAGACTGAAGTGGTATTCTCTATTTCCCATGTACCAATTCCTTTTCAGCTCTTTGTAACATGGGTTAACAACATCCCTTTTATTTTAGGAAAAATTTCTTCAACAAAAGGGCTGTCAAGCTTAAAACAGACTGCCCAGGGAAGTGGCTGAGTCACCATCCCTGGAGGTATTTAAAAGATGTGTAGATGTGGCACTCAGGAACATGATTTAGTGGCAGACTTGGCAGTGCTGGGTTAATGGTCTTGATCTTAGAGGTCTATTTCAACCTAAATTATTCTGTGATTTTTTTGAAGGAAAGCAAAATCCCTGCCTTTATGAGACACTCTGTCTTACTAGTACAGATGCTGGTGCTCTCAGAATTATCTTCCAAATCCAGGTACTTCATGGATACTGACAGGGAGTGTCTAGGACCTGTCTGAGCTCTGACAGGAAGGACTGCCTGCCTGTGGCTCTGACAGCAACAGTCATCACCTGCATGAAAGAAAACAAGCAGGGGCCTGGACAGTACTTGAGTCAGCCCTGAATCACAAAGCTGAGGGAGACCAAAGATAACCAACTGAAATGTAAGGAAAATGATGGAAAAGTGAGACCAGTTCCTCATATGCTAAATCGAAACAGTGTAATTCTGCATCCAGGGAGGAATGCACCTGCAATCAACACTGATGAAAGCAACTAGATTTGAAAATCAGAAATGCCAAGAAGTGCAACTAGGTAAACATTCATGGAGTGTGTGCTGGGAAGGGTAAAATCTGGTTTGAGAAGATAATGAAGTCATGCAACAATCCATGGAGAAGATTTAGAATTAAAAAATAAAACAACTGCAGTATTTTACCACCTCTTCGCAAATTAAGATGTTAAGCCTATTAATAATGATGCAGAAAAGGCAGAAGCTTCCAATTAAAATTTCCACTTCCTATTTGAAAAGGCAGTGTATTGTGTGAGAAAGTATTTTCCAACACACTAGCAACTGAAAAGGCAAAACATTACTAGAAATAATTAACAAACACCCTATATTAAAGATAGCTGACCCAGCCTATCTTTAGGTAACTGAAAATATCAGTAGAATTTGGAAAGATCTGTCACTCTACAGAAGGGAAACTAGAATGAATTAGATGTAAATACAAACCAAATTTCCAATATCCAAGCCATGCTGCAGAATTTAAAGGTTCAAAATGTAACTACCACTAATTAACACCTTTTATGAGAAACAGGCTTTCGTTAATCTCATTTTGCTTGTCAGTGAGGTATTTGGTTGATAAACCTATAACTGAACAGGTTCAGTATTTTCATAGGGAGCCACCGCAGTGAGATGAACATCCAAACTCACAACTAGAGCAAGACTATGTCCATAACATACATACTGGATATACAAACTCAGATTTCAACAAGGAGCTCCCCCACTGGCTGCCAGTCAACTGAGTTTTAGGGGAGGCTGTGCAGATTTGTGACAAGACCAACACACTTTAAGGCTCCAGATAAACCATGCAAAAGCAAAGCTGGGCAAAGCCCACACAGAGCCAGAGTAATGCAAAACCCACACCTTTCACTCATTCTGTGACTAGAGAAGATCCATTTGTTCAGGCTATCAAAAAGAACTTGCACAGAAATAGAGCACACGTTCACACATTTCAGTAATGACAACTCACTCTCATTAGGAAGTACCCACACAGGTGATACCTTTGCACTCTGCTGCTACTCTACTACAGTGCTTATGACCTGGTGAATTCTTGAATGAAGAACTGAGCTCAGTTGGACTGAAAGATATTTAGTTTGATGCCAGATAACTTAGTTTTAAGACCTGCAATAGTAGATCACCTAACAGAATTTGTCCCCTTTGACCATAAGGTTTCAGACAGTAATGCTGTATTTTTCCCAAGCAGCATTTAGCCCATGTGCAAAAGGGCACCTCCACTTACAAAAGGAAAGATAATGCAAATAGCACGAAGAAAACAGGTGATAAAGAACAGTGTTCTAGAATTGCAAATAGAGCACTTCTACAGTACTTGCAATCAAGAGCTGACCCTCTCCAAATCAGGTCTCTATTTCCATTGTCCTATTTACAGTCCTCAATCAGACACAAGACAGTCCCCTCCGTACAAACAGGAAAAAACACCCAACCCACTGCAGAGGGAAGGTTCTTGAGTAAAGGGGCTTTTACGAGGGAACCACTGTGTGAAATCAGTGACCTACTGATTTCCTCAGAGTTGGTTCTACTTTTGATGAATGGTGTCCAGGTTCACGAAATGCAAAGTTCTTTCAACACTTTTACAACACCACATAAACCTTTACATTCATGAAGAAATACAAGCCCTTACACATCTCAATAAGCTCCTGACTACCAATTCCATACCAATATACTTGCATTTATACTTGCACAGTGTAAATAGTATTAAAGATCAGGCAGACATTGAGCCACTAACAGCTCCATAATCTGAGCTGTAGCATTGTGTTTAATTACATTGTATTATTCAGAAAATTCATCACATGAGAGAATGTGGTGGCATGACAGAAACAATAAGCTCCATGGCAAGTCCAGGTGAGATTTTTTCTGTACCTTATATTTTTCAGCAACCAGAAATATTTTATTAGCAATACAGACACTTAAATATTAGAAATCTATACAACGTCCTTTTCTCTCCCAGTCTCCAAAACGTGTAGGTTCAGGGCCTCTAGGTCCACCCCTCTCTTTTGTAGTAGGATTGATTCCATCAGGGAATTCTAAAATAACAGGGAAAGTTCATTAAAATTTCTATAATGTTGATAAATATAAACGTGTCATCATTTATATTGTTTTCCTTTTAGTTTCATTTTCAAATACAGAATCAATTCTTTTTTGTTTTGAAAGGCAACCTTGAGTTAAACATTTCCCAGAGTTGTACAAAAGTGATTTCAGTTTTTTTGACTACAATCAGCAATATGTATGGTTATGTTCAGTTATGCAAATAAAGAAGCAACTGAATGTCCAGAGGCATTAAAGAACAACAGCTTCTCAAGTCAGAACTTGCATCATTCATGTATGCTGTACTTACACTCACTAAATCTAAAACGCCAGGTCACCTGCTGTTTGTTTACATCTCTAATTTTAAGCACTCTGTTTTAATTTTAGTTTGAATTTTAGTCAAGATTCTGTTAGTCTTGTATTTTAAACATCCAGGTTGGATGGTTGACCCATCCAACCTAACCTTGAACACTTCCAGGAATGGGGCATCCACAGGTTCACTGGGCAGCCTGTTCTAATGCTTCACCACCCTCAGAGTGAAGACTTTCTTACCAACATCTAATCCAAACCTGCCCTCTTTCATTTTAGAACCATTGCCCCTTGTCCTGTCACTATCTGCTTGTATGAAAACTCCCTTCCTCCATTTTATAAACCCCTTTAAGGTACTGAACCCCCTTTAGGCATCAGAAGGCCACAATTAGATCTTCCCAAAGCCTTCTCTTCTTCAGGCCGAACAACCCCAGCTCTCAGCCTGTCCTGGTAGGAGAGATGCTCTGGCCCTATGATCACCTTTGTGTCCTTCTTCTGGACCTATTCAAACAGGTCCATGCCTTTCTCGTGCTGAGGACCCCACAGCTGGATGCAGCACTCCAGGTAGGGTCTCATGAGGGCACAGGGAGAGAATCACATCCCTTGATCTGCTGGCCACGGTGCTTTTGATGCAGTCCAGGATTTGGCTGGTTTTCTGGGCTGCAATCACACACTGCCCAGATCACGTCCAGCTTTTCATCCAACCCCTTAACGCTGCTACAAAAGAGAAGCACACTGCCAGCTCATGCTACTTTCTTAAACACTACAGAGCTTTCTGCACCTCAGCCAACATTCTTAACCCTACTCAGTGCACCTTTACTCAGGGCCATCTCGTAAGAATAGTTAACTCAGGCCATCACACCATGAAGTACCCGTGGCACAGCACCATCCTAGGCTGTCTCATCCTGCTCTAGACTGCGGGGCTCCCAGAAACTCACAGTACCCCACATACCCTTTGCCACGCTGATTCTCCAGAGCTTCCCATATATACACCTAACTTGGGACTCCCTCAGTCATATCCCTAATTCAGCCCTGGTGGGCAACACAAGTAATGAGGTGCAGGGTTGAAAACGAGAAAAGACAAGAACAGAAATTCTGGACAGCAGACAAAAAGAAAAGTGATGGAGGAAACTCACACAGCTACAGGCTATACAGGATGACATACTGGGCTGCCTGTTTCATAACTGATGCAGAACAGGAAAAGAAACATCAGTATCTGAGCACCTCTAGCAGTACAAGGAGTTCAAATGCACCTAATATTATTTTGTACATGTCATCATCCCAATATCAAAGCACTACTGACGTGCTGACAGTGGATGCAGATGCTCAAAAGATTTCTCCACGATAGCTACAGAGCAGTGGGAATTCTAACATCCAGCTTTAACTCTTTTTTCCTAACAACACAACAGGCAGTTTGCAAACTATTGCTAGTATTACATGTAAAAAATACAGGTGCAACTAAAGAGACCTTGAGTCTTGCTCCAAACCTGGAATACCTAAGCAAGTAACAAAAGATATTGATTACACATGTTTTAAATGAAGCAGTGATGGCATTGATTCCTCTGGGAATAAAAAGACGAGAATTAAACAGCTGCGTACACAGTAACTCCAACTGTTAGTTCTCAAGTAAGCCACAATCTGAAATTGTGTGGAGATGATTCTATAATACAAGAATAATACAATAATACAATGACAAACTTGCAGAGAAATTTGTGAAAGAAGGACAAGCAGAAGTAGCTTTTCACCGTGATGCAGCTTTCCCAATGGCTACGGTGGCCTCAGGGTAATACACTCTGGAGATGGAGACCTTTTTTTAGCTCTGCTGCACAAAAGTGCTGTTTTACCCTGTATGAAATCAGGGAACTTCTGTGGAAGAGTATCTGAGGATTTTGGATATGAAATTAAGGATTCTAAGGTAGAAGAACAAGATCAGATTCTTAAACGAATGTCAGGAATAATCCAGCTTTATGCTGCTATCATTCAACTCTGGTGGCCTTAGGGAATTAAGGGGCACATCCTCATGGCCTGAACTATGCATGGTGCTGGCTTGCTTGGATGTTGAATATGGAGCCTCTGACAGATCTGACAGCTACACTACTTTTTAATTTTCTGGAGGTGAGTGGCAATGCTCTCGTGAAACAGTATCACATCCAGTTCTGGAAAGTGACTTTATCCAAGCTTATCCTAGAAGACTACATCCCAAGAATTGAAGCAATTATCAGCTCTACACAGAAGGGCACATTAATGTGTTTGAAGGATTTAATGAAGTACTGTCTACAGATGAAGGAAATTCTGCTTCCAATGGGCACTCTGCTGCCTTCCTTTTGGAGACTATATATCAGTCTGTATTTCTTTTCCCCAGGATGTTAGTGCTTTCAGATCTGGCTTCCTGTTTACATGGTAAGGCAGAATATATTCTGTATATAGAAGAATGAGAAGAAAATATTTCATCAGCTTGTTAATGTTTAACTCATGAAGATGTTGGGCAGAAGAAACCTGTGTTTAATTTGCTGCAAATAGTTTAAAGTTATTCTTTGCATTGCGTCTTTGTAAGTTCTTGTATCACAAATGTTTGTTTAAAAAAAAAAAAACAAACAAAAAACCACCCAAACCCCACCCAGAGCATTGTGTTCAGCTGTGGAGTGCGCAACACAAAAAAGAGGTGGATCTGTTGGAACAAGTCCAGCAAAGGCCACTAAGACAATCACAAGACTGGTGCACCTCTCCTATTAAGACAGACTGAGAGAAGACTGAGAGAATTTGGGTTCTTCAGCGAGAAGGCTCTGGGAAGACCTTTTAGCAGCCTTTCTAGTACCTGAAGAGCTGGAGCAGTAAATAAGCTGGAGAGGGACTTTTAACATGGGTGTGTAGTGACAGGACAAGGGGGAATGGCTTTAAAATAAAAGAAGGTAGGTTTAGATTAGCTATTAGGAAGAAATTCTTTACTATGAGGGTGGTGAGACACTGGAACAAGTTGTTCAGAGAGGCTGTGGATGCCCCATCCCTGGAAATATTCAAGGCCAGGCTGGACTGGGCTTTGAGCAGCCTGGTCTAGTGGAAGGTGCCCCTGTCCATGGTAGGAGTGTTGGAACTTGATCTTTAAGGGCCTTTCCAACCCAAACCATTCTATGATTCTATGATTTTTCAGTCATTTTGTCATCTGGATATTTAGAGTAATCTATTGATGCACTAAAAAGCTTGTCCTTGAGACCTCAAGATAGATAAACATGAGTTATTGCTACTGATGAACTGTCGCAGAACATCGCACTATGCTGAGTTATACAAAGCATGACTATCACTTTTAGATAAGTGAAGATGGCTAATTAAATAGAAGAAAGAAAGAGATTCTTTCTCTCACGTGACAAAAAAACTTATGTTCCTATTTAGTTCAGCAGTGATGTATCTGTGCCTCAATCTTGTCATGCAGCCCCTCTGAGGTCACCAGAACTCAACAGCCATACCAGTTCGTTACGTCTGCCCAGGCCCCACTGAGCTGCTCTGTAAACTCAGTATCGATTGTTTCTTTTCAAAACACTATCTGCAAGACTAAGAAATGCTGGCCACAAAATGCAGCACGAATCAAAAATATTTTGTGGACTAAGAAATAAAATAAGCCTTTTGAATAATACAAAGTAGCTGGTGCCCTGGTGAGGTTACTGGCACCATTTACAGCTGTACTATTACAGACCAATACCAGCTACATTTCTCTGAATCATGCAATGGTTTGTGATGGTGGGAGGCACCTTTGGCAAGCACTTGGCTCCAGCCCTGCTCAAGGCAGAGCTGGTACTAAGTCAGGACACCCAGGCAAATTTGACTATCTTCAAGAGCAGAGGAATCCCAGGTTCTCTTTGTTACTTGCTACAATATTTCACCACGGTTTTTCTGAGGACTTCCCCTGGTGCACCATTTGCTGCAACTTGTGCCCATTGCCCTGCCTGGTTTTTTTTTCAGAATCAGTAAGCTTAGAAAGTGATTCTAAAGAGTGCTGAATCCCTGTCATCTTCTTAGACTGACATCAGCACAGCATCTCACAGTCTTGCCTTTAAAACACAGCTTCCAATTTTGTAAAACATTACTTACTTTCCAGGGGTTCTTTCTCTATACTGGACTCTTCTGGTTCATCAAATCGACCTACTGGTAACTTTGGTTTCTTAAGCGACTGCTTAGCAGGTTCAGATCTTCCTCCTGGCTTAGAGCTGGAGCTGCTCCGCAAGTGGCAAAGAAGTGATGACTCTATCAAGCAAACGGACACGTACAGCATAAATGTGGGAGTTTAACACGGAGGAATGCTGTGACTGTCCAGAGCACCTCAGAAAAAAACCTACTTCAGGAATCAGGGAGTGGAGGGCAGGAAAACAAACTCTAAAAATTATTCAACATTCAACTCACGAACACCTAAGAAATCAGCACTGGTAATTATTTTTGGCCCTAGAAACATATGTAGGCAAAATTGTGTTAGTTGTATAACTCAGTTCACATAAACAGTGTATTTTAAACTGCTTGAACTTATCTTTGCTGTTACTTTCTTGTATTTTAGACTCTTAAACAGTAATTATGCTAGCACAGACCAGTACATTCTGTTTTCCAGGATAAATCCTAACCTCCCCCAAGAAACCTGCTGATTTCCAGGTCTTGGCTCATTTCCAGCAGCTTTTTAGTCAGAAAAAGCTTCTGCTTTCCCAAAGGAAAGTTTAAAAAAATAAAACGTTCCCTTAGTAACAGGTTTCCCAGAATGGTGGCAGAGGATAGCTGGGTTTCCCTTATGATGGTAAAATAATTCAGCTGGTAGTCAAAAGTAGGAAAAACTTTGAACATGTTTAAGTTCAATTATGTAACTGCATGAAAATTCTTACATTAAAAGCATTAACTTTTTTCCTTTAAAGTCCTACCAACATTTTGGTTAAAAAGCCAAATGGCCACAGCGAGCACAAACTATCCACTAAAAATATTTCGGCTACAGACAAATGCCTAAAGCAGTTCTGACATTTCTTAAGAAGCAAGATTCAAACAGAAATCCTCCCTGTAGCAGCTAGGTTCAAAGTACCCGAAAGAACTATTATTCTACTTTCCTGAGGAGACTGAAACAGGAAGCCTTCTCGAGCACTGTAAATTTGCCTCACCTTAATACACACCAACTAACAACTCACCTGTATTCCCAGAATCAGCATATTCATTCATTTAAAAATACCACATCTTTAATATCAAACCCTACAGCCACAATAACTGTATTATGTCTGCCAACTGCTGCCAATGCCCCAAAGGAGTAATTTTTTTGTGTTTTTTTTGCTTTAAGCATGACATAACAAACTATCAACAGTAAAGGATCTAATCTGTTTCAAACATTGGGTCTTTCTACTCCTGCCAAGCTTCTTGTCATTCTTCAGTAAGCTAAAATAAAAGCTAGCTAGAAAATTAAATTATAGCTGGTATTCTAGTTCAAATTCAAATAAAAATCAGATCAAGGTACTGGTACGAAATTGATTATCTCAGTCACCAGAGAAGAGGCAAAATCCATTTTCCTTGATGGATTTACTTGATATTCTTGACCAAAATACACTCTTCTTGACAGAAAGGTAACAAATGTTCAACATTAAACATCTCTGAAAAAGATGAGATGAACTATTAACATTAGTAAACCAAATTCTACAAACTGATCTTTGATTCCCTCCTCCTTTACACGATGTCACAAAGCCCTCACATTTATTATTTATATAATTGAATCTAAAGTTGAAAATCCCAAGTCTTTAAAGTTGCTGCAGTGCAACATTCCATCTTTTGAAGTGGCCACAGCCTGTGATTTATCCTAACAAAGCCATCCATGCAGTGGGAGCTGGGCACACATCGGGCTGCTCAGAGGATTACAGCATCAGCCACATCTTGCCATGAACCTGACAGCCAAATAGAGCACAAACATCTAACAACAATTTTTTAACAGCTTTTCCATTAACATACAGCGTACTGGTTTGTTTTAGGAGTATTGCATCACAGAACCTCAGCTTTTGATGGAGTGGGAAGCACCCGCCAAACAGCCCAATTGGAAGCCTGTGGGACAGGCTCTGTTACCCAGTTTGCCTTACTTCTCCATAAACAAACCACCTGAATTTCCTCAGGTGAAGGGCACGGACCAGTAACTTCCAGGAACACAGCACATTTCCTCCAGCTACTCCAAACGTTAAACCACTGTTTAACATTTTACTGCCGTTAAGAAATATAAAGCAACGACAGGGCAAGAAAACAAAAATCCGTAGTAACAGATTTGCCCGACAGCAGTCAATTTGCAATACAGAGGAGAATATTATTACCGAACTGAAGGGGAAGGAAGAGCGGAAGAGCAGGGAAAATATAGGCAAAAGGAGGCTGTGGGGAAAAGCTGTGAAAGCCCACGGCCCCCGGGCTGAGGAGGCGGGGCGTGTCACACTCCGCACCCGCCGCCATCTTGGGCGCGCTCCAGCGCCCCGAGCGCTGGCAGCCCCGGGCGGCGCCCGCCCTGTCCCCTCGCTCGTCGGGCCCTGCGGGAGGAAGGGCAGGGGAGCCGGGGAGCCCCTCCGCGGCACAGCCCGGGCCCTCCCGCCCTCCGCCCGCCTCTTACTCGCCGCCCCGGGCGCGCCGCGCAGCAGCCGCAGAGCCATGGCCGGACGGAGCCGTGCGGGGCGGGCA
>VWPU01005965.1:0-91794 GCA_013398955.1 Callaeas wilsoni
CGGGGCTGCCCCGGCCCCGCCGCTGTCCCCGGGCACCGATCCTGTCCCCTCGGGCAAACCAACGCCTCGGGGCCGTGGCAAAGCACCCGCCTGCCTTCCCCCGGGAGCTGGGCTGCTACAGCCTGCTGGGGAGCCTGAGGGGGCACAGCACCGGCGGGTGCAGAGGTGTGTGGCTCTGAAGGACATCCTCTGGTGTTCCTGCAGTTGTTTGAGGGTTTTCATCTCTTCCTTGCTCTCTGCCAAGGGTTTGTTTAACTTAAGCCTCTAGGGAATGCTCCCAGCACCTGGATGGGCTGGTTTGCACAGCATTGACTCTAACTAAGGTGAATCCTTTTACTCTCCCCACAGGAATTAGAGGTATTTCAGAAGAGACAACCACTGGGGTTCACAACTTGTACAAGATGAAAGCCAATGGGACCCTGAAGGTGCCAGCTATCAATGTGAATGACTCTGTCACCAAGGTAATACAGATAGAGCCCTTTTGCACTGCTCTGCTCTCTGACCAGCTTGGTGTTGGGATGTTGTCATTCTCATGAAAGTATTCCTTCTCTTGCTGAGCTTCTCCTGAGCTGGTTCTGAACAGATATTTCCACCGTATGCTAAAAGGGAGCCCTTGATGTCTCTAATGGAACATGCCGTTGTAAATACCGCATTGTCAGGCCATCAGGGCCCTTTTTGTACGTAAGGACATCCATTCTTCTGCTATTTAATAATGTGAAAACATCTTTGGAGATCATGGCTCCCAGGCACAATCAGTACCTATGGCAAGGAGCCTGTCCTCACTCTGAGTAGCTTAAAGCCCCCAGGCAGGTGTCGGGTACCAGCTGGAAAAGAGAGTGTGACCTCCATGAACTTGTGCTGGTAAAGGTTGGTTGGTCAGCCTGTGGCTGATCTCTGAGCAGCAGTTGCAAAGGAGAGAGCAAGAGGGAGATTTTTATCCCTTGCTTAGCTTTGGTACTGTTTCCAAGATAAACCCTGGTGAATTGAGGATGAAGTGGAATGATGTTTAAAGGATGCTGGTGCTTTTTGGCTGCAGATGAATTATAGTGGGAATTAAAGGCGTACTAAAGGTTTATGTGTCTTGATGTTTTTTAAATCTCGTTAACTGACTCTTTCAAGTTCCCCTGCAAACGTTATCCTGTTGGAATGGCAGTTCTCATGTTCAGCCTGCCTTCTCTGCAGTTTGCTGTCTCCTTTCTACTCACTAAGATGCACCTGACACTTCATAGGTAGTGGGCTGGAATCCAGTGAATGTTGGAAGAAATTTGTTTGTTTACATCCTGTTTGCCCAGATTTGTGCCTCTTGCATAATAATTATTAATAGTGTTTAGTAGATTTGGAAATTCAGATGTTTCTAACAAAGCCTCTTGAAGGGATTTGGGATTCTAGTGCCAAGCAAGTGCTTGTTTTCAATATATACTACAGGATTTATACTAACCACAGTTACAGATCTCTGGGAAAATGTGCAACTGAGCTAACAAATTCTGGTCTCCCAGTCTGATATTTCCAGTTGGTGCCAGGTTCCTGTGCTAACATTTTGGAGAGAGAAGGCAGGCGCAGCATCCAGCTCTGTTCTTCCCTTCTGCCACTCAAATGTATTTTGGGTGAGACAGATGTCTGCATCCAACACTCTGCTCTCTTGCCTGCACGGGAATGCACAGACACCTGGAAGGCTTTGATTGATCTTGGGGAATTTGGTGATGAGGACTCAAATCCAACTGTGCTGCTTTCCTCCATGCTGCAAGGAAAATCTGCAGGACTAGGAAAGAGAAATACCAACTGGCACTAGCTTTGGAATTTGAAGAAAATATATATGTATATTTTCTGATATATTAATGGCAGCTATGCCTCTGATATTGTTTATAGGCACTGAGTCAGGAACTTCTCGATCTGGGGTATAATTTGTTGCACTTTGGCCAGTTTCTGCCATGGCCAGTTTATCCCATTTCTGTTCGTACTTACAAGACCTGCAGGTATTGTGGGTGCACCTTCCAGTAGACCAGATTGCTGCCTCTGGGAATTTAATCTTAAGATTGCCTGTAACAGACAGTGCTGTGTTAAGTGAAAGCAAAAAGGATTGGTGCCCTAAGGCCGTAGAAAGCCAGGACAGGCTTTGAGACCAGAATTTTGCTGTGAATGGAGATTTTTAGTATTGCTTCCTTGGGGAGCACAGCACAACATTAGTAGCCAGATTGTTTAAAAATTCTTGGCCTCTGTAACTCCCCAAATAATCAGATCTGTTTGTACAGCCCCTCCTCCTGGTCAAAACAAAAGGCCCCAGGACAAGAAGGAGCATTACAAAAATCAGCACAACAAGGTGTCTTTGAGTTTAGGAAGGTGTTCAAGGGGTGAAGTAATATTCAATGTCTGACTTAGCAGGGCAGTTTTGATTTGAGGGTCTGGCTGTTAATGTCAGTGTTACAGTAGGAGGGTGTTGTGTAATGGGGCATTAGGAGTTGGAATCCAGGGGTTCCTGGTTGCAGTGACCATTATTGTGAATGGCTACTTGCTAAAGTTTTCCAAACCTGAGCAATAGTGAGATCTTGACAGTGTTAGGGTAACTCTTCATGGGGAAAGATGTGATTTTGATCTTCTGGGGCTGCAGGAACCAGTTTCTCCTGGTTGATGTGGGCAGCTTGCTGCTCTGCATGCTGGATGTGTTTTGCAAAGATAAGATGATGTGCTGCTGGTATGTTTTGCCTTTCTGTGGCACTTGGTTCAGTTCATTGTCTGATAAACAGCAGCAGGGAACTGGTGAACATCTGGTTTAGGAACTCAGACCTACACTGGTGTGAATGACAGTTGATAAATTCAGGTTACCTCTAACAAGTTTTTACCAAGTCCAAGCCCTGGTCAGTATACACAATGTATTTATGAAATGCTTCTCACCATGTTGAAACCTGTGTCTGATGTAACCCCATAGATTGAAACTGGATAAATGAAAATATCAAACCAGGTTGTCTTCTTCCTATCCCTCACGGTGGTTAAAGTATTTAAGTGACTCTTGTAGTACTTGCACTTAAGTCGATTTTCTTAAAGGAAATTTCACCTGAGTGGATTTCATCTGTTCTGAAACTGCTCCATTTTCTCCCTCAGAGCAAGTTTGATAACCTTTATGGCTGCAGAGAGTCCCTCATCGATGGCATCAAGCGTGCCACAGATGTCATGATCGCTGGGAAGGTGGCAGTGGTGGCAGGATACGGGGACGTGGGCAAGGGCTGCGCCCAGGCCCTGCGGAGCTTCGGAGCCAGAGTCATCATCACCGAAATCGACCCCATCAATGCGCTCCAGGCAGCCATGGAAGGTGGGAGCTGAAGCAGAGCAGGAGTTCAGGCATCTGACAGGGTCTCTGCACGTCAGTGTAGAGCACTAAATGAGAGCTGGCCAAGAAAGGTTCAGTGGGTTTCAGCCCTGTCCCTGCTGAGGTACAGCTGAATCCAGTTTAACTGTAGGAATACCTTCCTTGCAGTTAGGGAAGCAATTTGTTGCTAGAGGCCTTGAAGGTGTTTGGAGTCAAAGATTCAGAGACCATAGCGGGGTAAGGCTGAGGGAGTGTCCTCAAGTTGTGCAGTTCTAACCTCCAGCCTGGGATTAGGCTTGACTGGAATTAAAACATTAAGAAACACCAGACCTCACCCTTGGTAGGTTTTTTTTGGAGAGCGATGCCATGCTCTCTGTCTTTCCAGCTGAGCTCAGGGCATGCTCTGGAGCTGTGCTCCTTCTCTTCTGTGGGTGCTTCACGTAACTCTGCTTCTTGGTACCAATTTATCCCATTTCTGTTCATACCTGACAAGAATGGGAGGTGTTGTGGGAGCACTTCTTTTGCAAATTTGACTCCCTGAATCCAGTCTGAGTGCCAGGCTATTCCTCTGGATATTGAATGCGTAGATCCACAGATTTGAAAAGGGTCAGGGATGGATGGTTTTTGTGCCATGTTGATGTTTAGCAGGACCAATATCCCACTATCTTGCATCATCCCTAGGCCAGGTGTTGGCAGAAACATTTGACTCATTCTTTCTCTGTACTTTTCTACTTCTGGTATTGTGTCCCACTGGTTAATAAATGTTGGTAGTTGTGTAGAGAAGTCACTTTTTATCTTTTCAGGTTATGAAGTTACAACCATGGAGGAGGCCTGCAAAGAGGGCAACATCTTTGTCACCACCACTGGCTGCACTGACATTGTGCAGGGCAGGTATGGCCAAGCCACTTGCTTTAGTAAAAGCATACCTGTACAGTTAGATTTCTTTTTTAAAATATGATCATAACCTGTCAGCAGTATGGTGAGGGTTAGCACACAGTCTGATTTCTGGACATGAGAATTTTGTATGAATTTAGCGAGAAATTAAGCCTTTGGTCTTTCAGTTTGTTGGATATTGCCACATTGAGGTTGTTCCTGGCTTATGGAATGTAATGATGGAGAAACAAAAGCTACAGAGGGACAGATTGACTTTTGGAGGATGAGGGCATCAGTGCTGACTTCTGTGTTAGGCCAGACAAATGTGAACAGAAGAGGAAGCAGGTAAAGGTTGAAAGTGATTCCATCTGTGGGTGCATATAGCAGCTGAAACCAGCCTGTTCTCAATGAACTGCCCTGCAGCGTTTGGTTACTGCTTCTTAGATCTCAGTTTATAGCCCCAACTCCACACAAACTCCTTCCTTTCTTTGCCATGACAACTGTACATGTCATAATGGAAGATCAGATTAGGTGGGAGGAGATCAGGCCATTAGTGTCTAGAGATGTAAAACTGCTGGGAACTTCAAAGTCGTGAAGAAAATTATTTCTTCTGTGTAAGAAGGAGAATAACTGCAGGTATTTGTTTTGACCAATCAAACAAAATTTTATTACTTTCCATACTAGGAAAATACTTTCTCTCCAGTAAGCTCTTATATCCTTGGGAAATGTCTTTCCTTAGAAGCTTGAAAGTCTTTTCCAGTAGACTTCCCATGCCTGGAGGGGTTACCAGCCCCACACACTTTGTGAGAGTCGATGCACTTACTGAGCTGGGCACTTGTCAGGGCTGTGGATTGGAGCATCTGCTGAGGGAGAAAACTGTGGATTAACTTTTGATACAACTTCTTTTCTTTTGCAGGCACTTCGAGCAGATGAAGGATGATGCCATAGTGTGTAATATTGGCCATTTTGATGTGGAAGTTGATGCCAAGTGGCTGAATGACAATGCAGTGGAGGCAGTGAATGTCAAACCTCAGGTGAGGCAGCCTAAGAAGCAGTGGCTACTCAGTGTCTGTTTCCAGAAAGGAGAGTATTTCTCTTCAGGTTTCTTGGTGTTTCTAGCTCTGTTGAAAGCCAGTGCTGCTCTGGTCAGAATGC
This sequence comes from Callaeas wilsoni, assembly GCA_013398955.1. Lineage (NCBI taxonomy): Eukaryota > Metazoa > Chordata > Aves > Passeriformes > Callaeidae > Callaeas > Callaeas wilsoni. Next base: position 5,330 of record VWPU01005965.1, read on the forward strand.
AGATTCTGCTAACCTGGAACAAGCTGCACATGGTATTCTTGGATTGACATTAAAGCAATTGTTTCCAGCCAGTGCCCAAGTCCCTCAGGGTGATCTCTGGGGAGAGGTGCCTGGTATGGGTACATCTTTCTCCATGCGTTCCAACTTCCTTGAGAGACAGGAGCCTAGCCTTAGTGCTGGTTGTGTAGACAATTGCATCCAGTCCATTCTTTATGGGAAGTCAGCTTTGATGTTTGGGGTATGGGCAGGGGGTACGCAAATGTGCTTGCTTCAATAGCCCTGAGCTGAAAACAATGCTCAGCTTCAGAAAGCAAGTTAGATGAGGACTACAGAGCAGATTTCCCATTAGAGATCCTGTAAAACTTGAGAGCAGAGCCCATAGATTGCCTGGTGCCTGATCTCAGTTTCCTCTTGTGAAGCTGTTTGCTCATATACTGCTCTGCAGCAGAACAGTTGTGGTCCTAAGGGAATCTCAGTGGAATGTCTTTTGGGATTCTGTCATGGTTTGAAAAAGTTCACGCCTCTTTGTTTTCAAAATGTGGTGTGTTTTTTTTTTTTTTTTTAATCTACTCTGAGACTGAAGCCTCAGGAAAGCCTAGCTGGAGCTCTGCCAAACTTGGGTTTCTCTTCCAGACTTGGTGGCTTCCTTTTAGAAACCTGTGTGGGCAGACCAGGCAGGATGTTTCACCTTTGCTCAGCTTGCATGCCCACCATGTATTTGCTGTAAGCTATGGCCATAGCTACACAAGGAGAATCAGAATCTGAAAATTTCAGCTTTTCAACTGTGTGTCTTAAAGCAGAGAAACAAAACTGAACTAGGTCAAAACTGTTTTGTGATACCAGCATTGAGGGAAAAGATCACATAAAGCAAACCAGGCTTCATCTGACTTGGTGTGGGACTTCTGGCTACCTTTTGAAGAGGGAGTGTCCTTGCTGATAGCAGGATTCTGGGTTGGGTTTTGTACTTTTTAATAACACCACACCCAAACATACTTCTCAGATCTCCATCTGCCCTTCCAGTTTTCATAACTCCCCTGTGGCTTATTGGCCACCCACATCAAAGTCTTACTATGCAGTTGAGAGGTATGTTGGGAAACTTTTGCATGGCCTTAACCAGGTCTGGAGTTATACCCTCAAGTTCTCACTGTGTTCAGGTTTGTTCTTGCCCGTGGCCTTAGTGGAGCTGACTGTGCTCAGCAGCTCTTGTCCTAGAGGAGCCCACAGGTACCTGCCTGCTTTCTGGTAGCTCAGGTTCTTTTAAAACTAAACCTTGGACTGCTTGAAGAATAAACGCTGTTGGTGTTAATATGGCACCACACAAACTACCCGCACAGAGGCAGTAAATCCCTTTTTACATGCTTTACTTTGAGGAGCCAGTCTGGCATTGATGACAGAGTGCAGTAAGGTGCAGTGTAGTCCCAGCTGTGAAAATTGTAAAAAGTTCCTGGTTTTGAAAAAAAAAAAATTACCTTTTGAGAAGGATGGAATTGGGGTCAGGGTTGTCCATATGGATTAATGCTGAATAAATCTTAACTTTCTAAATATTTGAATTTCTGCTAAAACCTGGCAGCTTCTTTTCTGTGTGCTGAAGCAGAGAGGGGAATGTAGTACAAGAGCAAAAATCCCTCACTTTCTATGAAGACATCTGTCTCTTCTGAGGGGGTTAGTGCCAGAGCTGAGGGTTACCGCTGGAGGTACAAAGTAATTGAGACAGTGGAAGTTTCAGTACCAGTGTTGGGCTGATGTAAGAGATGTTTAATACTTTATTAAGAAAAACATTGTACTGTGCCATTGTGACTGATGTGATGCTTTCAGAGGACAGGTAAGGAGGAAACAGGCTCGTTACTGAAAAGCTGGCAGGCTGGTTTGGCTCTGGGTTTGCACTGCAGCCCTGCTCCGCTGTGTTTGGGTATCAGACTGACCTGCAGCACAAACTCAAGTTGAGACGGCAAGGAAAGGTCAAGGCCAATGAACTTCAGCTCGTAAATTATTCCCATATAATGTGGAGGGAAGTGCCAAGCAGCCAGAAAGTCCGGAGTCAAGTAAATGCCAATGGAAAAGGAGGAGGCATTTGTCTAAGTATAGCGAGGAGCTTATTGCTTGGATAATTTGAATTCTACTTCTGGAGCAATTTCTTGAGCTTATGAATCAGCCTGTTTATCTGTCTGTATATAAGATGTTTCCACTGTACTGACTTAAGCTTCTGCTGGTACCACTACTATTTTGTATTTATTTCTGTGCATTAATTTTGTTTTTTATGTTCCCCTGTGCATTGAATGACTCCTGTCAGCACAGGTTGCTGAAGGTGTGGGGTTCTATGCACAAGCCAGCAGCTGTCCAGGGGCAAGTTGTGTGGATATTACGTAAGGATATAAGATTTTGACACCTAAACCACTCAATTCAGACTTTAAAACTGAAATGCTACTTTAACTGCTCAACTTGTTTTTAGTAGTTCAGTCTGTAAATGCAATGTTTGTTATAAGTAATGTTGTAGCTGTTCTCAGGATTTTTCATGTTCTGCTTCCCATCTGGTTATTTCTTTGTTTTGTTACTTCCTCCTATAATCTCCTGATGGCCTATATGGTGTTTTTTTGGGTGGACCGAGCACTATCACTGGTGGTCCACAATGGAGAATTGGCATCCGCTCAGTGGGGATCATTCTTACCCCACCTGCTGAGTGCTTTTGGGCAGGAGAAATCAAGACTGATTTAGGGCTGCTCTTTGAGGTGGTTACTGCCTGCGTGTGTTGTGCTGAAATCACAATAATCTGTCATGTGAACCCAAGAAGCAGAAAATGGTGCTGTGATTGAAGCATAGCTGGGGCAGGCAGGTGGAGGCACAGACCTGCTCCGAAGACAAAATACCTGTTATAGAAAACATGGTTTGTACTGGTTTGCTCTTGACATCTGCTAAAGTCCTGCACAAGGGTTGTGCACTGAAAAGGCTGTTTTTTCAGAAGATGGTATTGTTACCATTAAAGCTTAATCCCATGTGGCTTTTAACTTACAGACCAAAGCTTTAAGAACAAAATTGAAAATGATGTGTTTTACTTAATATTAAATAACTTCTAGCTTCTAAAGTTTAAATACAGCTGTGGGGAGGGATCCTTTTAGGTCTGTCACAGTTGCTCTGCTGTGCTAGCAGAAGATAAATGGTCTGAAGCATTAGGTTTTGTCAAAGTTGGTTGTAGGTTATGTTTTAAGTATTTCCAAAGTCCTCTACTCCCAAATGCTTGGTATGACATGAGCAATAAATACCAGTTAATACTGAATATTCTTGTGACTTATGGGCCGTATTGGTGTTTCATTAGTTGCTTTAATATCATAACCTCCTCCAGGGTGAAGGCAGGGCAGAGAGGAGCTAGTGAGAGGTGGAAAGGAGAAGCAGGGTTAAGTTTAACATTGTAGGAGTCCAGTGTGGCCCAAGCAGTTGGGGCACATGTTAAGTGACATTATCTCCTGAGTTGTGTGGGACTCTCTCAGCTGAGGACCTGTCTCCTTAGCCCATCTGAGCCTGGATTCTGTGCAGAGCTCTGCTGTTCCTGGGGAGGATCATGCCTGTGGTCCTCCAAGGGCAAAGCCGTGTACCCAGGAGCCAGGACAGCTGTTTATTGTATGTACTGGCCTTGCAGAGGTGGGAACAATTCCAGGAGACCTTCAGCCGAGGGCTCTGGCTGTTACCCTGTGTTAAATGCCAAGGCTCTGGACTGCTGCATGCAGAGGTGTTCCCTCTTCCCTGTCACCACACACCAGTTGCGAACGCTGGGCGTAGATGAACTGGGATTTACTGCTAGCGGCACGTTCCCACCACAGCTGGCTGGGACTACATGCACGTGGAAGAGCCAGGAGAGCTGGAGAGGCGGTTAAAGAAGCTGGAGAGGCGGTTAAAGAAGCTGGAGAGGCGGTTAAAGAAACTGGAGAGGTGGTTAAATACGAAGCAGATGCCAAGATGGGTGTGCTGTGAAGCCCGGGGTTGCTGCAGGCTTTGCAAACACTGGCTGGGATGGAGAGAGGGGTGTCTCTGTTATAATTGAAGTGCTGAATTGCTGAGGGGGAGGGAGCCCCCCGGGTCTGCCCCGTCCTGACGTGGCTGTGGCACTGCTGCTCCCGCAGGTGGATCGCTACACCCTGCGCAACGGCCGCCACATCATCCTGCTGGCCGAGGGCCGCCTGGTCAACCTGGGCTGTGCCATGGGCCACCCCAGCTTCGTCATGAGCAACTCCTTCACCAACCAGGTGCTGGCACAGATCGAGCTCTGGACCCACAGTGACAAATACGCCGTGGGGGTCCACTTCCTGCCAAAGAAGGTGAGTGACAGCCACGCAGAGGTGCTGGTAAGGAAGCCAGCTTCAGGTGTGGCTTCTTTTGTGCTTGAACTCATTTTCCTACTGAAGGTTGTTGTTGCAAAGTGGTTCTGTTCTTCACGGGATGTTTGGCTTTGGACGTGCTGGGTGTGAATGGCTGTTCTTTTGTGTGCAGAACTGGGACTTGCCTGTCCTGTGACAGAACATCCAGGCACTTTTTGACTTCTTGAAGGTGCTGAGAAGCCCTGTGCTGCCTCAGGGTAACTGGAAAGCTTCTACCAACCAGCTTGTTCCTTCTACAAGCCTGTCCAGCAGCAAAGTGTAGTGGGCAGAGTTGAAGCTGGAGTGAAACTGAATCCCTTTTAATGTGGTTGTGATAGAGCCTTGATTCCATTTGCACCTGAGAGAGCTTATCACAGTCTGGTCCTAATAACTTCATAAAATATTAATGACAGATTTCCTTGGATTTCCCTTTAAACTTATCTCTGCATTCTTTGTTCTTGGAAAAGTCTGGATCATGTCGCAGCTTGCCAATTTTTTTTAGTAAACTAACCTGGTTTTAATTTTCCAAAACAAGCCTGAGAATTTGAGATGGTTCATGGAAAAAGATGCTGGAGTTAAATCCCACTGGCTTTGGAGCTCAGCCAGGTGGGAGAGTAAATGTGAAAATACTTTCCATTTGGGAAGTAAATTGTGTATGTTTGGGCTTACTAATGTTTCCTGAAGGACTTAAGTTTCCAAACTCATCAGTTAAGTATCAAGCAAAGCATACCAGAAATGCAGTGTAGGAGTTGATCAGTAAACTGCCACGTAATTGTCTTCAAAGAATAGTCTTGTTGATAGTTCTCTTGAATATGATAGCCCAGTGTTGCTGATAAAATGTGGCTTCATCCTCTCACTGAACAACAATTTTTAGTAAGCATATTTGAATTGGAAATGAGAAGTAATGCCCAGAGCAGTTAAACATGAAGTTGCCTGTCAGTCTGGCAGTGATCTCCTCAGGTTCATCCACTGTGAGAAAACACTTTTGACCCTCTGTGCCTCACAGAGGGCTTTATTCAAAGAATAAAGCAGTCTCCTTGTCAGAACCAACGAAAGAGCTTTCTCTGATAAAATTCTGGGCTAGTGCCTTTCCTTGTTCTGTGCAATTGCTTTGAGGTCCAAATGTAAAACTTAACAATTACCAAGTACCTTACACTGCACTTTCTTTGACTGCAAGACTATTGCTTTGATCAGCCATTACAAACGTGCACACATTTCTGCAACATGTGTTCCTAGAAATCTAGGAAAACTCTTGTCTCCGTGTTCTTGGCACCAAATCTGTCCTGCTCAGCTTTGATTTTAAGGTGACAATGCCTGCTTAACTTCATCTAAATTGGTGTCTCTCTTATATCTAAGTTTTGAAGTCTCCAACTGAAGCAGCTGTGAAACAACTGATCCCTGCTGCAGCTTGAAATACTCATCTGGGAATTGTCAGGGACTCAGTTCCTTTTCAAGTGGGTGAAATCTGTCTTAAATTCACTGGAAATACATGTATGAGAGCTTCATACCTCGGTCCAATCAACTGGATAAGAATCCAATTTCTGACCCTCCTTTTTTGGTTTCATGTCATCCTGACAGGATGTATTAGGCTTAAATACTTGATTCCCTTCTAAACACAGACCTTCCCTTTAGGTTTTCTTTCTTTCATGATTTACCTGACTCTTTGGTGGATTTCATGGTTCACTTCCACCATTTCAACTATGTCCTCTTAGGTTTCTGATTTTTTCTTGTCACCTTTGGCTGTGCTGGTTCCCAAGAGATGCTGGCAGTTCCACAGTGGTCACGGAGCAGGCTGAGCTGCAGTGAGTTACACTCTGTGCAGATGGAGCTTTTTACCTGGTTCATGGCACGGGGTTACTTCAGAGTAGTGGCTTTGTTACCACAGTCCCTTGGAGGGGGAAATCCAGGGCTAGTTTTTGAATCATTTAGGCCCTGCTGGTTCACACAAGCTGCAGGTTTAGCCCTTGATTGTTTTGTTGATTTACTTCCCTCCAGTTATCTTGCAGCCTTTCACATCTACTTAACTAATATGAGGGACATATTGCAGGTCCTCTCTGTGCTGCTGGGATTTAGACTTGCCTTTTACCTGTTTTCTTTGCAACGATTGCCTGTTTTTTGCAGGAATTACAAATGGTCAGACTTGTCCTTGATCCCTGCTTGTGTTGTCCTTTCTACCTCTGAATATCCCCTGTGGGTGAACATCCCCCTCTGACACAGCAGCTTGTTCACCTTCCTCCTGTTTGTTTTCTGTCTCTCCTGTACCTGCTCCTGGAGCACTTAACTGCCTTCTAACTTTATGCATTTTTCAGTTTCTTGAGTTTACACATCTGCCTGGCACCTCTGGGATAGAGAAATTCTATCAACCTTTCTGAGCCTGTGTCTTACAACCCACCTCGGTTTTATTCTTTGTGAAGACAGTGCCAGCAGATACAAGTAGTCTTGCTGAACTGGAGATTCTGGAATGAATTTCATTATTCATGTGCCCCCAAGATGGGATGTCTGGAGAGGACAGGAATTTTTTTCCAGTGTTAGGACTCACATAATATTGTAGGATGACAGTGTATGTTCAGGTGTCTTTGTAGTGGAAACTGGGGCTTTATCATTCTACCAAACTGGATATTCTTATCTCTGAAGAGTTTGATCTCTGTTCTTTGCTTGCTGGATGGATGTGAATGTGTAAATGAAATTGAAATGGGTTTGAGTATATAACATTTTGTCTCATTTAAACTTAACTTGACTCCCTCAAAAGCACAAGGCTCTTCCATCTGAGTGCAGGTCTGTGCTCAGACAGGTGAGGGATGCTGGCAGGAAAAAAGCTGTGTCAGTGTAAGTCCCCCTTGGGGCTGCTGTTGGTTTCCACAGACTCATTTCTCCCTCTGGACTGTGACTTCCTGAACTAAAAGAACTCTGTTCTAATGTTCTTGTCTCGATGTTTTGTTTTCCAGCTGGATGAAGCTGTGGCTGCTGCTCATCTGGACAAGCTGAGTGTGAAGCTGACGAAGCTGAGTGACAAACAGGCCAAATACCTGGGCTTGTCCAGAGACGGGCCCTTCAAGCCAGACCACTACAGATACTGAGCAGGTGGCACTACCCAAAGATCAGAGTGCAGGGATGCAACCTTCCAAAGCTCTTGTGTGTGCTGGGCTTCTGAGGACAAGCCTTTTGCCATTTTCCTCTCAGTGCTGCACAACCCCTCCCCTTACCAGGGAACCTTCAGGGCCCTGTCAGTGGAAGAGGATCACTGACTACTGGAATTAGAATTGGTTACTTAGCTAATGTCACAGTGAAAAGGATCCTATGCACCTTTTGTTGGTTTTTAATGCTCCAGTACGGGGAGCAAGAACAGAAGGTGGCTAAATGAGAATGTGTAGTCTTGCTCTACAAGTGGCTGACAGCTTTGAACAGGCTCACCAGTGAGGTGGGGAACGGTTTCTGCAAGGAGAAGCTTTTGCCATGCCCTGCTCCAATCAGGTGAATACCATGAGGAGACTGGCAGTGCCAGGCCCCCTCCACAACAGTGCCCTGGTGAAGTGCATATTGTGAAACTGGAGGACATAGGGAGTGTATGGGTTGCTTGGTCTCCTTGCTGTAAAATTGACTCAGCCTCCTATTCAGAGATTAGAGCTGGAGCTTTTTTCTGGGTTAATTTACTGCATCGGTTTTGGTCAGAACAAAGACCATTTTGCGCTTCTGCCATACCAGCTTGAGGAGGGGTGAGGCAAGAGAGACTTTTAGCAGCCTTCAAGTGTGTTGTGAGCAGCTGAGGAGCCACTGAGGGCATGGTTAGGTTTAGAGACCTTGTTCAATCCTCTGCAGACACCAGCAGCACACTGCTACCCCCATCTTGATTTCTCTGAGTTGTCATGTCTGCTGTATCATGTTTGTCACTGACTTCAAGTGCTTTTATTAAAGATCTGACTGTGGCCTGACTTGTTTTGTGCAGTGAGATGTTTTGGGGTTTGCCATGGGTTTGTTTACCTTTGTGTGATCTTTAAGCTACTGAAAATAATGTACCCATGTGGGTGTCCTCGAGGCAAAAGCCAGTGCTGTGGCTGCTCTGCAGCTCGTGCTGGGGCTGGGAAAAGCTGCTCCTCAGGAGATATTTGAGGGGCTGCATCTTACAGGAAGGTCACTTTGCCCGCACAGAATTATCTCCACATGCCATGGAAACTCTTTCTTGCCACTGTCCTCTTCAGTCAGCATTGCACTGCAGCCCACCTCTGTGGATATAAGAAGGTGAAAGGTTTGGAATGATGTTACAAAGTGCTTGAAGTTCTCAGATTCATGCCCAAACCTCAGCAGTTGGAACAGATGGTGTGGAGTGTGAACTGTGGGAGGAGGAAACAATAGAGGTGAGTAAACAAGGTGTTGCTCAGTGTGCAGTTTTTTCATGGTTTTGTTTTGCATTGTCCTCTAAAAAGCACCAATTAGAACTGAATTTGGGTCCCACAGGGGCACCATAACTGACTCCATAATCAGTAATGGTGATTATCCTTTAAGAGACACACAGCAGTTGAGTACACATCTAAATATAGCTGATGTGCACCTTGTGCTTGTGGCAGAGTAACAGTGGTGGAAAATGTCACTGTGGTAGAACAAATGCAGTAGAAAAATAAGGACTGGGGGGTGTCTTTATTTCTTAGTTTCCACTACTTGGGCTTTGGCTTCTCAACCCATTTTACAGCTGAAATCTGCTGTGCTGAAGTGCAAGGCTGTAATTCTGCTCTTGGATCATGGGTTCCTAAAATTCAATTAGGAAGGGCCACCTGGATGTCTCTGGTTCATCCCTGTCCTCATACCAGGGCCATGCTGAGATGAACTTGCTCAGGAGAATTTCAGCTGTCTTGGGACAGATCACATCACCTCCTTAGGCATCTCTCCCAGTATTTTTCTGTACATTTAACTGGAATTTCCTGTGCTACAGCCTATGCTGGCTGCTTCATTTTCTCCCTCTGCACCACTGGGAAGGGGCTAGTTCCATCTTCACCACATTCATGATTCTGTAGACAAGTCAGGAAAGTGTCCAGACCAGCTCTAAAAAGATCTCATCTGCTTTGCAAGGCCCTGGGCCAGGGCTCTAAAGTATCACTGTGAGAACAAGAACTGTCCAATGACTTCCTAGCACAGCATTTTCATTACCCAAACTAGGGAAAATCTGATTTGCTGCTGAAAATTCACTAGTGTGAACAAGTTAGCAATGTGGGATTTTGATGGTTTGATTTGATAAAATGCAGAATTTATATTTAGAATATGTGTATTAGGTCTTGTATTTAATTTTTGCTGTTGTTGAAGAGGACTAGATCAAACACAGGCCCTAATAAAACCACTGGCAGAATTTCTGTGCCTCCCTCCCAGTCCTTGCAGTGCAGTTGTGGTTTGATGGCTGCAGCACTGCTGTGCTCAGTACCTGTCAGCAGAGTGGTTTGGAAACTGGGACTGCAACAGCAGCATGCTGAATATTTTTGTTCAGCCTTTTTTTGTGCACTTCCCATTCTTTAGGTACAGCTGTTCAGCCTCAGTGGGGTCATCTTAGTTCTCACTGTGGTAAGAGCTGTTTGAACTCTTTCTCAAGGGCAATTTTGAATAGTCTTTACAGTAAAACACACAGATTTCTTTTCCATTTCAGAAGCTTTCCAGGATGAATGGAAGACTTTGAAAGCTGATCTCGGTGTAGCAGCTGATTTCCTTTAAAAAATACATGTTGCTGTTCCACACTGTGACTCCCTGCTGGTTTCTTAATGTGTACAATCCCCATTACAGCAAAAGTGTGCCCAGGTGGGCAGGGAGGCCAAGGGCACCTGGGCTGTGCCAGCATGGGTGTGTCCAGCAGGACCAGGGCAGTGGCTGCCCCAGTGCTGGGCACTGCTCAGGCCCCACCTCAAATCCTGGGGTCAGTTTTGGGGGCCCTTGCAAGAAAGGCATTGAGGGGCTGGAGCGTGTCCAGGGAAGGGCACGGAGCTGGAGAAGGGGCTGGAGCACCAGGAGAGGCTGAGGGCGATGGGAAAGGGGCTCAGCCTGGAGAAAAGGAGGCTCAGGGGGGACCTTGTGGCTCTGCACAACTCCCTGACAGGAGGGGACAGCCGGGGGGGTCGGGCTCTGCTCCCAGGGAACAGGGACAGGAGGAGAGGGAACAGCCTCAAGCTGTACCAGGGGAGGTTCACGTTGGATGTTGAGGGAAATGTCTTCGTGGAAAGGGTGGCCAGGCACTGGCATAGCCTGCCCAGGGCAGTGCTGGAGTCCCCATCTCTGGAGGGATTTAAAAGCTGCGTGAATGTGGCACTTGGGGACATGGGTTAGTGGCAAACTTGGAGGTTCTGGGGGAATGGTTGAACTTGATGTTCTTAAAGGTCTTTTCCAACCTCAATGACACTGAAATCACTCAGCCATATTGCTTGCTTGCTCTTTATTGGCAAGGGCACATTGATGCCAGAGTTTTCCTTAAATCATTCACAACTAATTTTTTTTGCTCTTTTGTCTTTGTTTTCAATCCACATGCAATTAATTCTGAGTTCACTTTAGCCTGAGGTCGAGCATCTAGATTGCCTAAATACAGATTGCCAGACCCATTGTGGCTGCTCTACAGTAGTTTTAGCAGGACTTAATTAATGAAGAATAGCACTGAGGAGAGCCTGGCGTCTGTAGGTAACCAGGCTGGGGAGTGTCCCCTCCCCAGCACCAAAAGCCCTCAAATGGGCTCCTCTGGCATCCCACATCTGGCTGGTGAGTCAGAGGACAGTGACAGGCTCCAGCTTTTCTCACTTCTGGGCCTCTGCACAGCAGATGTTCCAGCAGTGGCACGAGATGTGAGCCATGGGCTCCCTGGATCCAGCCGGGGGATCCCTGAGAGGGGGAGCTGGGCCACTGTGAGCACGGAGAGCACAGGGAGGGCTGCTGGGGGAAGGGGGAGCAAAGCTGAGATTCAGTCTCAGACTGGTGAAGCTCAGCAGGCCTGGTGTCCGTGTGAGCAGGGGATGGATGCACAGAACACGGCGTTTGCTCCCTGTGGAAGGTGTGGTGGGAGGCTGTCCTGGAGCAGCCCTTGGGCCCCTATCCCAACCGGACTGGGCAAATGGACAAAGTCCTAAAGCAGCCCTGCCTTCAGGTCAGCAGCCTCTTCCCCCAGCCTTGTTTGCAGGCTCATTGTGAGGGGCAACAATGCAAGAAGTGAGATTTCTGTGTGCACCCAAAGGTGGTGCAGCGTGGGAAGGTGTGGAGTGTGAGGAATGAGGAGAGCTGGTGTGTGCTCTCTTTCATACAACAGGAACTGGCTCCGATTTGCAGCTTCCTCCCACCCCTTCTCTCCCCAACACCAGCAACCACTGGCTGAGAACTGGGAAATAGTTAAGTACCTTAATAGTTGTTCATTAAATTTAGCTGTTGCTGGCTATTAGCTTAGCAGGGCTTTTCCTACTATTACTTTCTACTTGATCAGGAAAAAACCCTCAGTAGTAAAGTAGTGCAAAACCAGACCTAGCTCCACAGTGGCAAAAGTTTTTATTTCATGCTGTGTCCAATTTCGGGTTGTTATTTAACACCTTAAGTGGTTTGCACTGTCCCATTGCCTTCAGGAAGGTCAGGCTGTTCTGGGTGCTGACAAGCACTGTCATCCCAGGAAATCTGTCCCTGCAAATTGATGGAACCTGGTGATCAAATGAAATTAATGATTGTACTCCTGGTCTTCAGACACCTCTGATTTGGCCAAAAGTAATCAAGTATTTCCTGAAATGTCTTCCAGATTAACATTCTGTTAACGCTTTCTTTATTCTTACCAGTGAAAAGACTCTTCTCTTGTAAATAAGGCTCTTCCTGTCCCCGTTTTCCCTCCACTGTTGAGTCAGAAGTGATAAGAGAGCACAGACTGTACATTTTTCTTCATTTATCTCAACTAGAAATGCCAGATTCTGTGATTTTTAAATTTGCAATATAGTCTTCCTAAGCCCTGCTCTTTATTTTTTTGCAAGGCTGGAGTTCTGTGAAATGGAGATTGATGGAAGTGCACAGGTTGCCTTGGGAAATACGGATCAGTGCAGAGGAGAACAAGGCACGGCTGAATGGATGCTGCACTAATGACTCTGTGATTCATTACTGAGCTTGTTTTCATAGCGGTGGTTCTTCCTGCAGATGATACAAAGCTTCTCAGAAGCTATTGTGGTTTTTTTAGCCCATGGGGCTTTTTGCTAAGGCAAATCAAATGTAGTAAATGTAGCCTGTGAAGCCTCAGCAGGGTTTGCAGTAGTGTTGTTTGCCACTGGACAGCTTTGCACTGCTGTAACAATTACGATTATTTTTCTTCTCTTTTAAAATCCCCTTCATGCCTGTGGTTTGCATGCCAACTTAGGGAAAGCAAAAACAAACAAAAGACTGACAGAATAAGAAAAAAACCCTAACCCTGTGAAAAAATACTTCCAGAAGTGAGTGGGATTTTTAAAAAAAAGGGTTTAAAGTTCTGCAGCATTCTTTTTATGGGATGGGGGCACCCCAACTTCTTGTCTAATTCCCTGAAACTGCGCAGCAGAAAGATTAAATTCTTTAGGATACTTAGAAAGTTTGCAGTAAAGTTTTCTCTTCTTGTTCCATCTGCAGAGTCCAGAGACACTTTTCAGCAAACCTGGTACTTTCCTGTAGCAATCTGGTTTTGGTTTCATTAACTGGAACATCATTTCTGTAAGGGAATATTTCATGGGCCACAGTCATAGGTATGTGCTCCTTTTCCCTGGTGGAGCAGCAGCAATTTGGAAATAAACTGTACAGATTGCAGAGGTTTAGGCACCTTAAATGCTTAGAAATTGGACACAAGGTTTTGGGCTGAGCCAGGGCTTACTGTCAGCATCTGCCTTTTTATTAACTTATTTCCACTAAGAACAAACATTTGGTGGTCCTGTTCTGTCTCCTCTCCAAAACTCATTTCGTACATGTAGTTTATTAACAACTGGCTGCAGACTTCTTTGACCCCATTTGGGGATCTGTCCTGCCACTGAGATGTCATTTTGGAGATAAATATCAACTTCTCTGACCACACTCCAGACTTAGGGGAGAGGAGCAGTGATGGAGGATGTTGAAGGCAATACAGGGAAGCAAACCATCTGCTCTGCTCATTTCGTGCTCCAAATATTTGCTTCCCAAATAGAGAAATTAACATGAATTGAATCACAGCTTTATAGCAAGGCAATCTTGGAAATACTAAAACCTTTGTGTTTAAAATGCTCTGACTCTGTCAGATATTTCTGAGGTCTCTTCAGAGGAGGAGGGATCCCTGGCCGTAGAATTACTTTGAACGCTCCTATTCCGTTTTAGAAGACTCTCAAGGTTTGATGTCTTTCACCAAGTGAAAGAGCATTCTTTTAATGAATTTATGTATATATTTATAATAAATGTATTTTTTAAATGCCACCCTTATTTGTTATGGAACACAAGGAAGAGTGAGGCTGTGTATTCTTGTGGTTCATTTCTGGCTCTTACTGTTGTTCATCTATTTGAGACAGCTGTGCAGAGTGAAGGGGAGCCCATGTGAGATCCCAAATGACATTTTAGCTGAGAAAACTGCCCAAAATGGCAAGGGTACCACAAGAACGCTGCTAGGTAAATCTAACAGATTCGCTAAAATGTAGAGAGTGAGTGATGAAGGGGTTATTAAAGTATATTAGGGTATAGTAAAGTCAATAGATGATTTCCACTGATGCAGAGGGGTCTGCAGTGGATCTCTAGGGAATGGTGTATTTTAGTCTTTTCCTGCCTTTATCTGTATTAAATGAAAGCCACGTGTGAATTGTGTTATGACACTAATACAGCCATTTTAGGGCTCCCATATTTCAGACAGGGTTTCATCTTAAAGGACTTCCTGGATGGAAAGATATGTGCATATGCCATGCAGCAATTGAAACAGTTTCTCATTTCACTGAAAAAAACCTTGCAGAAATTACTAAAGCCTCCTTTTTCTTCTGGGAGAGTGACTTGACCATATGTTGGCCATCTGCATATCATCTGAGAAGTTTGCCAATAAAATCTTCGTATTACCTCAGAAAGTAATCTGCAGACCCCACAGATTTCAGAGGGGCACTTTGAGAGGGGGTGATTGTGCTCTCGGGCAGCCCCGGGTGTCCCTGGCTTGGTGCTGCTCCTCCAGGTGGGAATGGTGTCCCACGGGTCCCACGTCACATCTGGCGGCCCTGCATGGGTGCTCCTGGTGTGGTGAGACAGCACCGGGCCTCTCGTGGAAGTCAGGCGAGGGGCAGGAATTCATTTCCCTCTTCCAACCCCACCTGGTGTGACTGTGCAAGAGGCAGAAAATACCTAGGTTGATTCTGAAGGACCAGAAAAACTTAAACTAGCCCATCATGCCAAACTGACACTGGGGTGTCCTCATCCCCAGATCAGGGGTAATTTGCTGGTAAAGGGGAAGAACATCTCATCAAACCCCTTTCTAGCTGTGAAACTCCATTTTACAGGTCTAAGAGCAATTATTGTGAGTGGCCACGTGCACTGGCAGCCCAGAAAGCTGCAGTGTGCCAGGCTCAGCCCAGAGCATGGGCAGCAGGGCAGCGAGGGGACCCTGCCTCTCTCCTCCCCTCTCAGCCACCCCACCTGCAGGGCTGCCTCCAGCTCGGGGGCCCCAGCAGGACAAGGACATGGAACTGTTGGAGCTGCAGAGGAGGCCACCAAGGTGAGCTGGGAGAGCTGGGGGTGCTCAGCCTGGAGAAGAGAAGGCTCTGGGGAGACCTGATTGTGGCCTTTTAGCACTCGAAAGGGGCCTACAGGAAAGATGGGGTCAGACTTTTCAGCACGGCCTGTTGTGGCAGAAGGGGTGGTGGTTGTAAACTGAAAAAATGTATATCTAAACTAGATAGAAAGAAGATTTTTGCTTTTTATGCTGAGGGTGGGGAGGCCCTGGCACACGTTGCCCAGAGAAGCTGTGGCTGCCCCT
This sequence comes from Callaeas wilsoni, assembly GCA_013398955.1. Classification (NCBI taxonomy): domain Eukaryota; kingdom Metazoa; phylum Chordata; class Aves; order Passeriformes; family Callaeidae; genus Callaeas; species Callaeas wilsoni. The sequence continues at coordinate 20,597 of VWPU01005965.1, forward strand.
GGGTCCCGGGAAGTGTCGAAGGCCAGGGTGGACGGGGCTTGGAGCAACCTGGGACAGTGGAAGGGGTCCCTGCCATGGCAGGGGGTGGGACAAGGTGGGCTTTAAAGTCCCTTCGTTCTGTGATTCTAAGAGCGAGAAATGCACTGTGGGACTGTTGTGTGTATTCCTGCTCTTTCTGCTATCCCAGGAGCTGCCGATGCACTTGAAAAATACCTGTTGGAATCTAGACACTGGCAAAATGAAAGCTGAAATAGTGGAGGTTGTACAAAGAGAGGAAAGAATTGTTCATGGAGTGCCAAGATTCAGCGCTGCCCTTGTGTGTGCCAACCTGTGATGTCCCCAGTGGTGTTTTTATGACTGCATCGTGACCTGCCAGCTGTTGCCTTTATAGGGCTGGGGACTTCACTCCTTGCCTTTGGCCGGAGCTTGCCAGAAGTGACTGGAGGCTTCCTCATCCCCACAGTTAGAAAAGCACACGGTGCTTCAAGTGGTTTGCATCTGGCCCAGGAAGCAATTACTTCTTTCCAACTATTAAATGTACTACAAAAAGGTAAGATTATATTTCTGGCTGGCAATGAGTAGCTGCTTGCTGTGCATTCTTGGTTTTGGAAATGAGGTGCCTGTGGCAAATCTGCTCCAGGTATTACAGGGGAAACTTGAGTTCTGGAGTTCAGTAACCACAGCAGGCTGTCTCATGTGTTTCCTGCTGGGTTCTGGAGATCACTGTGTGGGGAGCACTGTCCAGGAGGGCAGCAGGTTGGAGCTCAGGAACATAAAAAAATTGTTCATGAGTTTGTTAGGGGAGTCCATTGTTAATTATTTTCTTTTCCAGGCCTGAGTGTGCAACTCAGAGCCCTGTCTTGGAATTAAATAGATCACTGGATGTGGACAAGTGCTGAATTGGTCTGTTTAGAGTGTTTATAGAGTCACTTCTGGCCATAGAATAGTCTAATTCATCTTAAAATGCTCTGTTGAAATATGCTATGATTTAATGGTTTTTTGCATTGGCCTTGAGTGCCATTTAATGTCTATACCCACCCAGGGAGCGAGCTGGAGGCTGCAGTACCTCACAAGGAGCGTGTCCCACGATGCTGAGAGGCCTTTTTGCTGTAGCACTGAGATGGATGTCGTTTGTGCCCTGTAAAATAGAGCTCCCCCACAGTCACAGGTGGGCACGTCACTCACAAGTTCTCCCTCGGCCCCTCGGTTTGGTTACACACATTTCCTTCTGCTGCTCCAGTAATTCATTTCATCGCAGCTTTAACGCTGTCCTCATCTCAAAGGGGCCTCCTCCAGTCTTTCACCACCCTCAGCCAAAGCAGCATCACAGATACTGCTGACTCTTCTAGAGAACTTGGAAAAAGTCTTTTTACCTTCCATCAAATCTTCCCTTCTCTCAGAGATTCCTAAAGGCTTTGGTTGGTTTCCTTTTGGGGTCTTCCAGAGAATTTGAGTGATTAACTTGGAAAACTATGTCGTGTTTAGAGGTAGTTTGGTATTGCCGTTAAGGTGTTAATTCTACCCCTTGTTTTATCCATCAGGATAAACTTGGATTTTATGAGCTTTGGGTGTGACAATAAGCAATCGAGTCAGGAAAATACAGTATCTGTTTTAAAGTTACACAGACAGGCAATATTTGGAAAAGCTAACAGTGATTTATTTGTGTTTCATCCTACTAATCTGTAATTGGAGTAAAATTTCCATTAGTCTCTAGGACCACAATGACTCTGTCACAGAGCATTCCTGGGGCTGTCTTTACACTTGAATTCCAGTAAGTTTTCAGTGGAGACATTTTGGTGTGTAACAGGTAAAAATTAAATACTCCATCTTTGTCATGTGCATGTTTTATCATCTGTGTGCTGATGACATTTCAGATGGGACCCCGGGGGGACTCCTACCCTGACAAACATCCCCTCAGTATAAATAACTGCTCAAACTAAATACATTGAAGCAAATATTTGGTGTACGTATTGTACTGATTTCTGTATCCTGTGTCAATACCTCATGCAATGTAATCTTTACCCAGAAAAGTCAAGTCACTAAGGCTAATAACAATTTCAGAGTACTTGATTATATGTATTCTTTCACATGATAGATGAACAGCAAGGAAAGCAAAGCCTCTTTCTAATCAATTCTAGTTACAAAGACTTATTAATTCATCAAATTTAAAAGTACACTACAGATAGATGCTATATTAAAAAGTATGTGCATATATGTTGAAAAACAAATCCCCTTACTGTCACTGACAGCTTTTTTCCTTTTCCTTCGTTGCCTACATGAGCCGTCCTGTCCTTGGCTGGGTCAGCTGCCGTGTCTGTAGGTCCTTGGGTGGGTCTTGGCACTTGGATGTGTTTGTCTGAGAGCCCCCAGTTGCGCTACATCTCCGTTTATGATGTGGATGACGGGGCAGAGGGAGCGCTCAGAGGTGTCTGGACACACAGGCCTGGGAGGAGTGGCTGATGTGCCAGAGGAATGTGCTGCTGTCCAGAGGGGCCCTGCTGGGGTGGACAGCTCAACAAGGAGGAGCACAAAGTCCTGTCCCTGGGGAGGAACAACCCCAGGATACTCTGAGGGACACCCAGCAGGGGGACAGGCAAGGCCCCGGGGCACCTGGTGAGCACCAAGCGGACCGAGAGTCACCAGAAGGGGAACTGCGCCCTGGGCCCTGTTGGGAGCATCGTCACCAGCAGGTCAGGGAGGGGATCCCTCCCTGCTCAGCGCTGCGGAGCTCATGCCTGGACTGCTGCGTCCAGTTTGGGGCTCCCCAGTGCGAGAGAGACGGGGACATTCTGGAGAGAGTCAACCATTAGAAAACATTTCTTTTCTGGTTTTAATGGCGAGTGAGGGTGACCGAGCACCAGGACAGGTTGCCCAGGGAGGCAGTGGAGTTTCCCTCCTTGGAGATGTTCAAAAGCTGCCTGGACGTGGTCCTGGGCAAGCAGGTCCACATGGATGGCTTCCAGAGGTCCCTGCTGACCTCAACCCTTCTGAGGTTCTGCAAAGCGGGAGTGGGAGCTGCAGTCGAGAGCAGCTGTTTGTTGGATTTCTGGCTCTCCTTCCTTCCCTTCCCTCTCCTCCCACTCCCTTTGACCATGGTAAAATTTAATTTTTCTGACCAGCTGGACTTCCTGGTATGAAAATGATCTTGTTTCCACATAGGAAGTAGTGTGATTATTGGTATGTCTTTAGTATCAATCAACAACAGTTTGCTATAGTTATGAGAATTTTGAAACGATTTGATGGAACCTAAAATTTCACCTAGTAAAAGAAGAGGCCACATTCTGAAATCCATTGTAATGTATTGTTCTTCCTTCTCATCTCCTTTTCCATAATAACTGAGTGGCTTACAGATTCTTGAGCTGAGAAATCTGGCTAAAAGACACACTTATGTATATTTACAAGAATTCAAGCTTAATTCAGACATGTCAGTTGATGTACCTTATAAAAGGTAAGGAACACAATGACATTCTGTCATCATTAGGGTTCTTCCTTAGATTAATCTGACAACCATATATGTATCTAGTATGAACAAAGATTTCTGTCAATATGCGACCTTAGTTTTGAGTTCTGGGGTTTAGACCTATTATTAGAATTTAATAGAACCCTTCACATGGCTTGAGCCCCGTTGGAGTGTCAACTGCATCATCTTTTCCTGCTCGGAAGATTTCTGTAGCCCTCAGCTGTGTTTAGAAATAAATCAGCAAACAACTGCCTTCTCAATTAGACCTGCACAGGGGATTAGAAAATTCCTGATTGAGATTAGAAATTCACAGCTAGAAATATCTGACTGTGAAAGCTAAAGAGCACTGGTGCAGGCAGGTGGAGAGAACATGGGAAATGTGGGTTAGCCCTGGAGTGCTCCTGTGGTGACTGGGAATAGCAGTTGGATAAAGGGAAAATGCTAAAACCAAGGAAGTACTGCAGAAGAAAAAAGAGTGTAAGGGAGCAGGGGAGAGACACTGTAGGTACAGAACAGAGGAGGTAAAAAGCAAGAGCTGGAGTCTGGCAGATAAAAAGTCTTCAATGTCAGGGACGTTTCCTGGGTCTGCTCCCTCCTTGCTCTCCTGGGAGTTTAACCAAGAAGGGTTTTCCTCCTGTGCCATCTTGGATACCTCAAATTTAAGGCAAAGAGTTTCAAGACCAAGAGAAAAGAAGTCTTCTGTTGCCTTGAGCTTCAGCCATCTCTTTCTGAGCCTTTAAGGGTTGATAGAGCATGTGATGTATTTCTTCCCCTGGTTGCTACAGGGGACATTCCTGCCTGAATTCACCCTTGGAGTTGGTTCTGGGAGTTCCTGCAGCAAGAAAGGGCAAAGAAAGGGACTGATTGCTTGGAATGGTTTGCTTCAAGAGGTACATGTGGGATATACATTCATCTTTTGCTGATCTTTCCTTTCTTTCTCAAAGTCCAGATATGTCTTCCTGCTTTTGGGCTCTGTACACTGCCAAGGCAGTGTCCTTGGCAGCAGGAGAAGAAGGGCTGAGTAGTTGATTCCTACGGACATGGCTGGGGAAAAAAATCTGATTTTTATATTCCAAGGCACAGATACATGTAGGGTTCAAGTATATATGTATATCATAGCCCTGAGAGGTACTGCCTGGTGGCAGAATGACTGAAACCCCTGAAGGTGGATGCGTAGCTGAGGATGATTAAAAAATGGCCTTATAGCCTTGGGTCCATCTTTTCATGTGGAATAACCTACATAAATTCTTGTCCTGATTTTTGCTGCCAATGTGAAAATGGAGTTAACCCCAAACCCTGCATTTTCTGCCTGATACTTTGGCTGTACTGAAGGCTGGTGATGTCCCTGTGGGCAAAGCCAAGCTCTAGTCTCTCATTGGCCTAACCAGTCCTGTTTTAGTGGCCATTTGGGTGCCACTGGGGCAGGTTTTGTGGTGCTGGTTAGACAATTCTGCAGGCTGGCATTAATATGATCCTTCAAATAACCCCCCCAACCCACAGGAATCCAGAATTCATCATAAAACACAGCTCTTTTGCTAAAAATACCTAATAAGTGCCAATTTCCCTGGTTGTCTGCTCCCTGAAACAACATCCAGCTTGTGATAATGTTAACCTCATAATAAAGACTGTCCATTAAATTTTAAGAGGGGCAAATCCAAGCTTCAGCGCTCTCTGTTTTGATTGCTATACACATGGGGCAATTTGAAATATCCACTTGAAAAGCTAATGAAAGACAGAAGCCTTGCTGTGTTTCCAGCTTGGCTTAGCACTTGGGGTTTAACATCAGGCACTGGCAGATCGTCTGGAAGATTCGGCATTTGCACAAAGCACAGTAGTGACAGCAGGAATTCAAGTGTGGCTTGCAGGTTTTGAAGGTTGGCACACAGTTAGCAGCAGGTGGGGGTCTTGGCTTTGGAGACATCTTGCGTTCAGCATTTTTCTGGAAGACAAAAACATGAGAATTCATAGACAGGTGAAACGAGGGTGGTGAACAGAGGGAGGTTCTGGGGGAATGAGCACGTGGCTATGGCAGTGGGAGCTGTGTTAGCAATGCAGAGGTGTGGTGGGGCTGGGGAATGGGAAATGGGAAATGGAGCCCAATGGCTTCAGAGCAACCTTCCCAGCAAAATGACAAACTTCATTTCAACCATGAGTCGATGGAGCTTTGGAGAGGTTCTGTAGGGAAGGGCGTGGCAGCAGCGAAGGAAGGGGTGCACAAATGTACCCAGATGGTGAAGTTATCAGTAAAACCAATTAAGGTGTTATGTTTGGCTCTCCCAGCTTTTCAGATGAGTGAAAACTCCCTGGCAGTCTCTTGTTTGCTGAGCTGTGACACTGAGAGAGCAGGAGAGTGACTTGGCAATGCTCCACCTCGTGAGCCCCGTGACCCTCCATCCATGGGAATCCTTACCTGCACACACAGCTCAGGGAGTGGAAGAAGACCTCTCATCTCCCCCAGGAGTGCAGCTTCTCTGCTGGGGACTCGGAAAGGTGGAAAATTTTGGGTTGCTGAGCATGTCCCTGGGACCTGGGAGGGATCTCTGGAGCCCAGCGGCTACAGACACCCTGTGCACTTCTGAAACTCAGAGTTATGGAATTGTTTGGATGGGAAGGGACTTTAAAGCCCATCTCATCCCACCCCTTGGCATAGGCAGGGACACCTTCTGCTAGCCCAGGTTGCTCCAATCCCCGTCCAACCTGGCCTTGGACACTGCCAGGGATGGGGCAGCCACAGCTTCTAATTTTCTTTCCACCATTATTGTTTCACATCTATTTTTACAACATTTAGAGCTTTAAACTTTATGTAAATTATTTAAATCAGAGAATGACAGTAAAAGTCTTGCAAATGAATGCACTGAGGGAAACTCTAGAAGTCACAAACTGTTCTAATCCAACAAAGTTTTCTGAACAACCACTTACCTTAGAAGCTTTCTTGTTCTCTGCCTCTTTCCTGCTGACTTTCTGGGATCTTCTAGTTAAATCTTCAATGAGAATAGCATAGAAGAATGGGAAATCAATTTTACAGAATGTTATTTCACTGAGATAATCCTATTTTTGTGTGAGAGGAGGCAGATAACCTGCATTGCCACGTCACTGCTGTATGTTCTGCAGTGATGTTCATCTCAATTCAGTGTGTCTGAACTGTCACTGCTGCTTGTGCGAAGCAGAAGAGCAACTGATATTTGTATTTTAGAAGAGATTTTTTACACACTGTTTGGTAGATACGAACAAGGAATTATTTCAGAGAAATAAAATTAAAGGTCTCTATGAAAAAGGCTGGGGTGCTCATGCACAGTAGTCACATGAACAAAAATAGGAAAAGTCTTTAGAGTTCCATAATTTCTTCTGTTAAAAGGTGGTGCTACATGCATAATTTTGGAAAGAATTAATGCTCCACAAGCAAAAATTGCTGATTTGGCATAAAGTCTGCATCTGTGATGCCACCTTTCATTCTGCAGTTCTTTGTTCCTCCTACAACCTCGTTTTACATAATGTTACTGGCAAAGGTGTTTCATTCATGTGCTTGTAACTTTCCTGTCTCTATATATTTGTCACCATATCTATTTTTAGGCATTTATAACTGTGTAAAATCCATGACTGGGGCTTGTCTTGGGCTCTAACACAGCAAGACTCTTAAAGTGTGAGACACTTCCCAGCTCACTAACCTGTGGTATTTTTGATACCTTTATTCTGTCTGATAGTTTTGTAACAAGCACTACCTGTATGCAATGGAAGATTGAGACAAAAAAACTCCATATCCCCACTGGTGAATGGTGGCTCCTTATCTATTCCAGGATCCTCTATCAACTCTATCTTGAATATTTACTAATTGCTAGGATTTGCAGAGTTGCAGAATGAAGAATAAATATTTTGAGCTGGTTTGAGGGGTTTCATTTATTTATCTTGTATAAGTTAGGGTTATGCATCTTGAAGAAGCAGTGGGGAGAAATGTGTCCCAGCTCAGCCCATCTGCCATGTCTAAAGTGTGGGCTCACTTCTGTGAGAAGATGGAGAAATCAGCTGAAGGGATTGTATTTTATACACCTGGTTTTAATTGGGGTAAAAAAGTTACTGGAGTTGTGAGAGCGAAGGCATCCAGGATCACAAGGACCATGAAATGGTACAGCTTGGGAGGCTGCAAACAGCACAAGCTTTGCTAAACTCTCAGTTAAACAACACTGAGTTAACTCAGGATTCAGAGGTTCAGATTTCTTTGGAAATGCATGTGTGGGGCAACTGTTTCTCTTTAAAGATATGTTGTCCTGACCAAGAGCATGGAGAAAGTACAGGAAACAAGGTAAGAACCAGAGTGCTTTAAACTAAAGCCCTAAAAGCCTGCAGAAAGGAGCTAAACAAGAGAAGCTTTATTTTTTTAATTATTAGCATTTTGATACAGTTATGAATGTTGTGTAGCTGATTATCTCCAAACACCTGTGAGTTTCTTGCGAGAAGAAGTTGGTGTAAATTACACTGAAAGAGTTAAAGCAGATATGAGGAAAGAATTTTGTGAAGAAAAGAGTTAAGCATCACCCTAAAGATGTTCTTCCCAAACAGGACAGGTGGTCATCTGCCAGCAACCATAGGGACAGCGCTGGTCCTGTCTTGGATAGATAAATAAATGACCCCTGGCTCTCCCTTGCAGTGCTCTTTTCTTCCCCTGTTTAAAGACCAGGTAAATTGAGGTTATAATAATACCCGTTAATACTGTTGATTTCTCTACCACAAGAGCAGACCCTTAAATCCCTCACATTATGTTCTTTTTTCCTCATATGCATAAGATTTTCAAAGGAAGATTATTGCCCATATTAGCAGAAAAACACTTCTCTTCAATATAAAAAGTCTTATGGTGTGATAGGAGCTGAAGTGAAACCTGTAAAACTAAAATAAGTTGTTTTGTTTTTTTTCCTCTAAACTAAGGTTTACCACATTGTCATTCTTGGGTGCTGCAGCCATGACAATTCTGCACCCTGTGAAGTTAAGCAAAGTTACCCAAATACTCCAGAATAATCAACAGCAATGTTTCCTGCAAATATTGTTAATTTGGCACCGAAGGGCAGTTTTTACTCACCTACTATGGAGATGGGTGGGACATCTGAGAGGTCCATTTTGCTGCTTCTGGACAGGTTGCACTCTGTCTTCTCCTCGATGACCAGGTGGGAATCAGCAGCTCTGAACAGGCTGTAGCAGAGCAGGAGGCTGAGGAAGAGGTTCTTTCTTCCCATCGTGGGGAGGAAAAATTCCATTGTCATGAAAACCAAAGTCAGTCAAAACCTGTAGAAGTGATGCAGGGATATGAATCTCAGCAGGGGTTTTCTGTCAGGTTGTGCAGCTTCAGCACCAAATCTCTGACAATTCTTTTATTTCTAACACCTTGCCTCTGGTCCTGGAATACCTGAGATTGTATTGTATTGTAGCTGTAGGACTGGAAAAATGCTATCTCAAATACAACTCCCCGAGACGGTCTTTTTTCCCAGTTCTTTTCCCAAAAGGTTTATCACCCCATAAGATGTGAGGGTCCTCTCAGCTGAGCTTTACAATGGTTATTGTATGGCCAAGGGCAGAAACTCAATCACACCATCAAATTTTTCCCAGAAAATCTTGTCTGCAAATTTGTGCTAGAAAACATAGAAAAACAATTTAACCCCTCCCCCCAATTGTGTTTCCCATTAATTTTCTTCTCTTAAAAATAAATCATGAAGTAACATCTTGTTTTATTACACCTCCAAGTGGCTGCTCTAATCCCGTATAAATCACAGCCGTAACTCATGGGAGTCATAAAAGGTCAGTGCTGTGAAGTGTTTATGTGCCTTGGGGTTATGCACTGGATAACTTCCAAGATGTGGCGAAGTCTGGGATTTGGGGATGCTTATGGAGGCACCTGAGCTGTGGAGTGTGGCCATTCTCCTGAGATGACAGTCCCGCAGGGTACACAGTGTGTGTCACCAGCCTGGACTCCTTTTCTTGTACTTTCTTGTATTTCAAAGCTGGTTTTTATTTCCATGTGCATGAGTTTTCTGCAGTGTCAGAGTTACAGGAACCTTGTTCCCCCAGAGGCACTGCCAGCCTCCAGATTTATGTGTGCCTTTGTGTTGGTGTAAAGCTACTGGTTGCAGTAAAAAGAGCGAGTGAAACCAAATGTTTTGGGCCATTCATCTAGTTGTAATGACTTCAGGAGGGCTTCAGTCTGGTCACTGCTGCTATGCCAAGTCTGTTCTACACCAAGTCTCTTCTGCACCTGCTTTTATAGCCCCTCTGACCCACTCTTCCCTGGGAGACGGTCAGTATTATGCTTCTAATTCCAAGTGCTTGGAATCAGTTCTGGAAGTGTCTGTTCTGCTGGCCATGCCCATGTAACAAATCAGTGCTGCGGGCATCAAGGCTGCTTCCACTGGCAGCTGTAGCTGTGCCATGAGGATGGTCACCTCTGCTCTGGAGCTGGACTGGGAGCTGGTGGGGGAGAGAAGAGAAGAGAAGAGAAGAGAAGAGAAGAGAAGAGAAGAGAAGAGAAGAGAAGAGAAGAGAAGAGAAGAGAAGAGAAGAGAAGAGAAGAGAAGAGAAGAGAAGAGAAGAGAAGAGAAGAGAAGAGAAGAGAAGCGAGAAAATACAGAAAGAAGAGAAGAGAAGAGAAGAGAAGAGAAGAGTCCAGGGAGACATGAGAACCCCTTCAGCCCTTATCAAAACGAGGGAGAGCAACTTTTTACCCAGACAGAGAGTGACAGTACAAGGCCAAATGGTTTTAAACTAAACCAGAGAGATTTAGACTGGTAATTAAAAGTTCTTCACTCAGAGGGTGGTGAGGCCCTGGCACAGGGTGCCCAGAGAAGCTCTCGCTGCCCCATCCCTGGAAGTGTCCAAGACCAGGCTGGATGGGGCTTGGAGCAACCTGGGGTAGTGGAAGGTGTCCCTGCCCATGTTGGAACTAGATGGGCTTTAAGGCCTTTCCCAACACAAACCATTCTGAGAGTCTGTGATTCACTCCTGGATCTGTCTGGGCTCCATTGGGATTTGCAGGGACGCACATGCTGAATCCTTTGTGGTTTACACATCCACATGAGCTGCAACTGAAAGAGATGTATCTGAGCCTGGAGTTCTACAGGGGAGGATTAACCTCTGGGGAGGCAGTGCTGCTGTGTCTGTAACTGAAATGCTGCACAGCTGGAGTCATTGAAAGCACATGTGAATGTTCAGACCTCGGCTGCGTCAGAGTCATGGCTGTGGGTAGGAGTCTTCTTTGAATGAGTTGATTCAAATTTTGTCAGATGAGATGTGAAGAGCCTTGATTTGATCCTGAATCACCTCCTAGAGGAGAAGGTGCATCTTGCTCAGAAGACTCTAAAAATTCCAGTAACCAAAAGGAACAAGTCCTGCCATGAGAATTTTTTGTTGTGATGGTAAAATCATGGGCTTGAATGTTCTGCTACTGCAGTTTAGTAAAGTATCAAGGTGATACATCTGTGTTAATTCTTTACCTATTCTGATCTTGCAAACTCTTGTACAGAAGCTCAGCCCTCACCTGTGGCAATTGCCCATTTATAATGGGAGTATGTGAAAATACTTGCTAGGTCAGGATCCTACCCTGATCTTTTTCTTATCTTCAGAAGAGTTGCCCTTTTATTGGCTTTTTCCCATCTCCTTTCACAAAAGATGACCAAACCTCACTGAGATTTCTTGGTGCTTCCTAAAGACTGCTCTAACACATACCTACATGTGTAAATAACCATTAGGTCATAACCATTTAGGTCACAATTGGAACTTCTTATAATATAACTGATTTTACCAACCTGAGTATCCCTGGTGATGTTCACATTCTAGGTAAACGTTTACAATTCATACAAGAACTAAATAATGACTTGCGTGCCCAAAAACTTGTCTATGTTTTCCAAACATATAGTTTGTCAAATATAATATAGTGCCTAAATATCTTAGCCTGCTAAACATTTAAGTTTCCTGATTTTTCAGATCTAGGCTTATAGGGAAGAAAGAAATTTTTTACAGTGAGGGTGGTAAAACACTGGCACAGATTATCCAGGAAGGCGGTGATGCCCCATCCCAGGAAATATTTAGGCTCAGGTTGGAGGGTCTTTGAGCAACCTGGTTTAGATGAAGATGTCCCTGCACACAGCAGGGGAGTTGGACTAAATAACCTTAAAAGTCACTTCCAACTCAATCTATTCCACAATTCCATGACACAGGGCTTGTCTGTGGCAGGTGGATGGAGACCTTTGGGCTCTGATTCTTTCCTTGCCCTGAGCTGGAATGAAGAGAGCAAGCTGTGAGCTGGAAGCTGTTTTGCTTTGCACATGGAGGTGTTCATGCTGCACATTTTGCTTTGTTAACCAACTTTTTAGCCCCGTTGCAGGATATGCTCTGTAAGATACCTGTGGTGTTCAGGTCAGTGTGTGCTGCCCACCTGGAGAGTTGGCAGGCACAAAGCTGCCTGATGGACACTGCATTGGCCTGCCCCCAATGTACCGTTTAAACAAGCTTCCACCCCAAAATGTTGTTTCTGCTGTATCTCCTTGCCTTTATCTCAGCAAAATTGCCGATGGATGTGACTTTGTCTGAGCAAACAGTAAAATTTTGCAGCTGGCATCTGTTCACTTCAGACAGTGACACCTGGACGATGGCTGGGGTGGAAATGCAAACCTGGTTTGGTTTGAACCCTGGTGCACGAGGGGGTTTTTAGCCACAAGCACTTCGGTGGTAGGGATTGTATAGCCCTTGGGTGAGTGTTTGAACCTGGAAATTGCACATATTTGGGGAATATGCATTTGATCTGCAAAATTCTACCCACTGGCTGGAAAAGCAATGGAGCTGCCTGGAGCAGCAGGGTCTGCGAGGTGTGAGCAGCCACGTTCATGGAGGGGTGAAGGAGGAAGAAAGTGGAATCAGAAGTGAAGTAAAAAGGTGTTCATGGCCCCAAATGCGCCAGAGCTCCAGGAGTGTTTGGACAATGCTCTCAGGCACAGGGTGGGGTTGTTGGGGTGTCTGTGCAGGGCCAGAAGTTGGACTTGATGTTCCTTGTGGGTCCTTCCAGCCTCAGGATATTCCATGATTCTATGATTAATCTTGTGTTTCCTCTTTTGCATCGTATTGCAAAACCCTTCCCTAAGTTTGTTTTCTTTTTCTGGCATTAAAGAGAGTTTACTTTTCCATTTTGTCCATTATTTTGCTTCTGGGACTCATCAAAGGCTGATTAAAGCAATCAAACTATATCTTCACATCTGTTTCTCTCTGAGCACTTAAATGTAAAAGTTTATTTTCCTTTTGAGCCCCTAGCAATTTAGATGTAAATAGCTTTAATAGTGGAATCTGGAGAGGACGGTTTCCATTTCCTTAATGTTGCCAAAATGTGCAAGGAGAACTTTAACATATGATTTTTAAATTTTTGATTATGGAAACTTAGTCTTGCCCAGCGATGAAATTTAAGCAGTGAACTTTAGCTGCAGTTGAGCAAATTATGTAACAAAGTAGTTAACATGTTGTAGTGGTCTTGATTGTCAAGTGAATGACAGACTTTTATTGAAAACCAAAACAAAGGCAGACATTTGAAAGTTTGTTGACTGTCATCAGAGGTCACAATACCCTTTTCTGTGCCATTGCCTCTCTGCTTTAGATTATTATATTCAATATGTAAATAACGGATTTTAATCTTTACCCCAATTGTTGCCTTTCACAAGCATTTTTCCTAAATGTAAATTTAGAAAATGACAGATGATGGGAAACAACTTTTTTCTCTTTTTAGTCAATTTTTTGGTGGTGTCATATTAAAAGTCTTCATGGAAATTTGGTTTGCCTGGAAAGACCCCGGTATATTCAACACTTTTGAGAACTCATTTCTTGTCACAGCTGATTTCACACTGTTCAGAGATTTATCTTCATCCACAACAGAGTGAAGAGTGTGAGACATTCATACAAAAAGGCTGCCATGAACACAGGAAGGGCCAAGTTGAACTTTTCTTAGACAGATTTTCTGACAACTTCAGATTGACTCATAAATTAATCACCATCTTTATAAAGAGCTGAAAACAGCTGCTTTGAAAAATGAGATGTTAAAGTAGGTCAGCAAGAACCTTTAAAATACAGAAAACCATTTTACAGCACTCAGTAAATCTTCACATACACTGGGCTGCTGAGCTTCTTCTTTGAAAAGGATCCTGGAATCATTAAGGCTGGGAAAGAACTCCAAGATCACCAAATCCAACCTTTGAACAAACGCCACTATGCCCACTAAACCACAGGAGCGGACAGAAAAAAAGGGAATGCAAGAAAGAACCAAGAATTAGTGGCTGTCTTGAAAAGTGTTGAGATTTGAGAGGGTGAGAGACTGAAAAATTTGGGAAATGAAACATGGAAGTTAATGGGATGACTGGGGATCTCCTGAGGGAATTCCATGGTCACCTAGAACTGTCCTATCCAGTCTGCAGAGCAATCCCACCTCAACCATCAGGTTTCAGCAAAGGAATAGTGATAAAAAGGGAAATGGTGTCTTAAGGAGCACTCGGAGGGAAAGGAATGGATCCCCCTGAGGCAAATGGGAATCACCAGTGCTCCAGGCAGAGCTCTCTGGCCCAGCACAGGGCTTCCTCTGCCTTATAAGTTTCCTAACAACAGTTTACGATTGACTGCACAGAATGCACAGCAAAGACAGGTGCTTTTTCAGGGCTGTAAAGGTGTGAAAACACATGAGGAAAACCAAAGAAATTGCTGCTACTCCCTCCTCAAGCCACAGAATAATTGAAATCGATGCAAGCAGAGTGTCCCTACAGAACAATCTGGTGGCTGTGTTTGGATTCTGACCTGAATCTCACTGAATTTCAGTTGTTTCACTCAGTGCTGGGGGACTGGGCTGATAATCTCAGTGCCCCTTTTTGGCATGGACCTGCTGTAAACCTCTGAGAGAACAGTGACAGGGCCAGACCCTGCAGAGAGTTTTTGGGGTTTGGGTGGACACTCAAACTCCTCAATACCCTTTCCATGTTCTTCCATGCCCCCCTGGACAGCTCTTTGCCATCCCCACCCAGCACATCTGCCTTTGTTCTTCATGCTATTAAAATAAGAGGAAAGTTGAGTGAGATCTTCATGTGGAAATGTGACTCTGCAGATTGGGAGTACACTCAACACATGCTCAATTCCAGCTGGGTTAGGGTGGGGTCTGCCCTTCATGTGTTGAGGTGGATCCTTGGAAGCATGAGAAGGGGAAAACCAGCATGCTTCTGTTCCCCTGTCGTGTTCTGGTCTTAGTCCTTAGACTACCTGGGGATTAAATTTTCATGCTCTTCAAATCCAATTGCAAATTCTTGAGAATATCCAAAAAAACAAAAATGAAAGTAAATTCTAATTTTTCAGGTACATGGATGCCCCATCCCTGGAAGTGTCCAAGACCAGATCGGACAGGGCTTGGAGCAACCTGATCTAGTGGGAGGTGTCCCTGCCCATGGCGGAGGATGGAACTGGATCATCTCCAAGGTCCCTTCTAACCCAAACCATTCAGTGATTCTATGATTTTATGATTCTACACCAGGGAATATGTTTTCCTCAGCGTTTGGATCTATTCAAATTTTACTCAAGTTCCACTTGGCAGCTGTGCCACCGTTCATGTTTTTGGAGGAGGACCCAAAAAGGTTGTTTTATACAGCTTGCCCTCAGACTGAAGTGAAGGGTTTCTCTAGGATTGCTCATGAAGCTCAGTTTCCAAATGTTTTCTAATCTTTTCACCGTCAGTGACTTTGCCAGGAGAGGGGAAGGCTGTTTCCCAGTAAGGGAGGTCTCTGTGTGCACATCCATCCCTTCCATTTGACCTTCAGTGCAGGTTCAGCATACATGGCTTTTCCCTTTGGGAGATATCCCATGTATCTCCATCTGCTACTGATCATAATAGGAAACCCTCAATATACTCTCAGTTTTCCTCTTTCTGCAGCACAAAGAGATGCAGGATAATAAATACCACTACACTGCCTGGAGAGAAGTGTCACAGCCACTGCCAGCCCCAGTGCCTGCATGGACATCTCTCTGCAGGGTTTGTTTCATCAGTTCAGATCACTGGGGTTATAATTACCCCAGTTCTGCCAAACTCAGCTGTTCTGGAAGCCATGAGTAGTACAATGCTAATCCCACTGGGTTTTGACATTGAATCAGGAATTCAGATTAACCTTTACACATAACTATAGTAATCATTGTCCAAATGCATTGACACAAACCACAAGAGCTGCTGTGTTTGTTCTGAACATGATTCCTTATTTATGAGTCAATGATTATTGATTCCATCCTGCTAATATCTATTTTTTGTTATTCAAGAGCCAGGATAAATGTCACTATTGGATTGTTCTGTTTGTGTGCTTATTTCTGGGCATCTTTCATTCTAACTTCTCTTTTCTGATTTGCTCATAAAAAATTGTCCATGATTGTGGAAAGCAGGTTCAAAGAGTGTTCCAGTCTCACACTTCATTCATTATTTCATCTCCTGCCTTTGCATGGTGGCTCATTTTAAAAAATTACAAAGCACTCAGTTGTGGTGCTTGGGTCTAAATATGAACTCGGTGTGGTTAGAGCTGATCCACGTGCTGTCTATGGAGACAGCCATGTCTGTAGCTGAAAACCAAATTTTTTCAGACTTTCAAACAAAATTAGGTCCAAGATTTTTTTCTTTAAAGGGTAACAGTTGAGGCTATTTTTACAGTTTTCTTCTAATACCTCTACTTAAAGCTAATGTTCCCCTCTAGCCCACATAATTTCCCTGAGGCTTCCTGGGAATGACCCTGGAGGCAGAGCTCCAAGTGCAGCTTGGTGTTTACACTCCTTGCAGTCAGGGATTTCATCCATGTGCTCAGATGCTGCCAGACAGGGACATTCCTGCTCCCTGTGCGAGACCCCCGCGCAGAGCGTGGTGGGATGCCAGGACACCAGATTCCTCCCTGCAGTGGCCAGGTGGCTGAAAGAACTGTTTCCCTTTTAATAAAATGGCTTTAAAGCCTTATTCATCTGTATAAAATGGTGTCATCGCCACTTGTTTTTAAACACAAAAGAAAAGGACATGAATTTCTACGACTGGGATTTCTATGGGATGCCAGTGTGTTTCTATGGGATGCCAGTATTCCAAGGTGCAGCTTGGAATTTAAAATTTCTGCTTCTTTTCACCTTTAAATAGAAAAAAAAAAAAAAGCCTGTAACATACTATTGACCAAAGTAAACTGGCAAGTGGCATTGGAGGCCTTGTCTTAGCTCATTCTAATTCCTTTGGTTCTTTCTTCCAGACTCTTATCTGGTCTTTTGTGTATTTTTTGACATTCCCAAGTACAGGGGCCTGGTCCAGAGGCAGTCTCTTCTCTAGTTCCTCTACACCGACCCCACAATCAGTTCACTAAAATGAACTGTGTTTGTTGTACAGAGAGAAGGGCACCAGAGAGAATTCTGTAGTGTTTGATGCAATATGCTGTTTCTGTGCAATTTTAACGTTAACATTTTTTAAACCTACTGAACTCAATCTACCTTTCTTGTTCCTTTTATTTTAATTTTCTAGTTCCTACTTTCTGTTTTCTTTCATTTTCAGCCATCCACTGAGCCCTGTTACTCTTGACAGAATTCCCCTTAGGCAATTTTCTCTTGCCTGCCATGTATTTAGTTCTTTTTCCTTTGCACACCTTTATTGCTTCCCTACCTTGTCCTCAGCATCTGCAGCTGGATAATCCCGAGGAATGAAGCAGTGAAAGCGCATGAGATGCAACAGTGTAGAGGCCACATTCAAACACTTAAGCTTCAGAGCAAAAAACCATTAACTTCTGAAGGTAATGACTTCTAGATTTCAAATGATAGAAGAAGAACTGGCTGTATTGTTCACAGCATGACCAAGCGTGACAATATGATGCAGCTGTGTATAAAAAGGAAATTGAATTCTAGAGTGTGTCTAGAGAAGTATTTTGTAACTGAAATATGAAAGTGTTTAATATTTTACGCACATACTGGTCTTCAGTTAGAGAATCATGTCCAATTTTGGTCACCCATGTGGAGCAAAAATTCAGAATAAGTGCCAGGAAAGAATAATAATTGCTTGAGATAAAAGGTGATCCAGCAACACCTCCAGTGATCCTGTGCTTTACACCCAAATTCCTTATACTCTGCCTGGCAAAATCTCCCTTTTTTTGCATCAATTCTTCCTATGACCTCCAACTCTTTGGGGCTCCTTGATACCTACAGAGAAGTTAGGAAGGTCAGACAATATATAAAGATTAGCCACGTGCAGGAATTTGCAAGGACAGGCATAACTGGGCTTGCATATATTTAAAATGCCTGATTTACAGATGCTGTATATATTACTGTGTATATAAATATAAATGCAATCCTTTTTAACTCTGTGTGTGTATGTGAGGAGGGGACAGCTCAGCACAGACTCTTTCAAACCATGCTGTGTGTATTTTTCTCTCACAGCTATGCTGGTTTATCAAGGCCCCTGCAATTAGGCATATGTCAGACTGTTTAGACCAAAACCACTTGAGTTTGGATAGGCTGAAAATGAAGAAAACAGATTTCCCTCTGGAGGTTCTTCAGCTGAGTTCCCTGTGCCATCATAGCTCAAATTCCAGGTAAAAAAGATGGGAATCACACTTTATGGCAGTGAGGAGCCAAAAGTCACTGGCTTTCAGAGACAACTGTGATAAGACTGAAAAGGAAGAGTCCTCTTAGAAGAAAAACTTGTCCATCACAGCCTCTGCAACTCAGGATAAATGACTCTGCTTGTTCTCCTCTCCCCTACTGCCTGTTTGAAGCCATCCCTGCTCAGATGCTCCGTTCTTTGCTCACGATGGACAGAACAACAAGCAGAGGTTTGAATTACAGGAGAAAAGGTTCAGATGAGACGTAAGGGAAACCTTTGCCATGTGCAGGGTAGGGAAGCACTGCAATCCTTGCCTGGAGATAATTATTCAGTCTCCAAAGTCAGGGAGATTTAGGAATGAATTGGATGTCTGTCAGTCGGTCTGCTCTGACACTTCCCATATTCAAAACTAACGCAGATTCAAAAAGAGCCCCCAAAGCAGACAAAACTGCACCCTCCCAGGAACTATCTGGTGTGATGGTGCACATGAAGCACCATCAAGGGTTGGATCCTTGTCTCACCTTCCATACAGATGTCAGGTGCCACAACTGAGGATGGAGTGAATCTTAAAACTAGGAACAGATTATTAACAGAAATACTTAGACAGAACTAACATCTAAAGAAGTAAGTCTGATGTGAGCTGTGTTCTACCCAGGTGGAAAAAGCCCATGGAATCAAGAATCCTAAAGTCTGTTTGCAGGGATGGGGATAAATGATGTGGCTCTTGTAAATGGCTTCAGGGACGTGGCCTGTACCAGAGCTATTGTGCTCATTACTGCATTTCCAATGGATTTAGAAGTCACTACTAAACCCATAATTTAGAGAAACCTTGAGAAAATAGCCTGAAATCCCCAGAACAGGACTGGGTAAACGAAGTGCTACTAAATACCTAGGAGGGAGAAAAGCTGAGATGAAGCTGCAGCTTGCAGAAGCAAACAAAACCGTTGGGATCACATGGTCTGATTTCTTCATGGACAGGCTGGAGACCCTGCCGGGATTTCGGTACTTCAGGCTCAATTGAACCAAGTGATAACAGCTCTGGTAATTCATTGCTCTAAATTTGTCTTGTTTCAATTTCTAGGAACTGGATCCTTCTAAACCTTCTTCATTGTGGAAAATGCATTTACTTTCTTCTTCCCCTCCTGAGAGGTGCTTGGATGACCAAGCAACTTCCTAATAATCTCCCAGCTCAGGTGAACAGGTCGAGCCTGTAGAATCACTGAACAGAAACGATTTCTCTTCCAGTTCTTTGGTTATCCACATGGCTCTCCTGTTCAGCTTCCTGACTTTTCATTACGAGCAGAGGTAGTGACCTTGACTGTGCCAAATAATCTCCTCACTCCACTCTAGTCACCTTTAATCAAGTTCTCTACTTTCTTCTCCAAAATTTTGCCAGGATTTGAGTCAAGCCAATGCCCACATAACGACTTAATTATCCACAGGGCCATTAAATCAGTGATAATTACCTGGCTATTCCCTGTCTCACTGGAAACGACCTTCTCACCCAGCTTCACCAGTTTAACAATTAGCACCTAATTTGAGATGGTATTTAGCCTTCATTCAAGATGCACCTTGGAATTTAAGCTGTCTCTAAAGAGCATAACTTTGTTTCCTGTTTTTAAGTAATTCTGACATTCTGTTTTAATACCATCAGCCTCTTAAAATCTTTGGTCCATTTAAAATGATATGTGTTCCTGGTCCAGGGTTGTTTGGAGCTGAGGGACAGGACTCTTCAATTGTTTGAAAATGTGCTTCTGCCTTCATAGTGACATTTAGGGTATTTTTTTTAAGCATTCTTTAAGTGTTCTCTCCTGTTCCTCATTTTCTCCATGTTTAAGTCTTTCTAGCTCATTTGGGAGAAATCTAAGTTATGATTTCCAGCTCTAGGGAACTGTCTCTAGAAGGGTGAGCATGTAAAGAACGGAAGCCAGGGAAGTGCTTTTGAATATTGTATGAAAGAGGAAGCTGTCAAGATATTGCTGCTCCATTTTCACTTTCTAAACCCCTGTTTTAAATACCTACTCCTTTGCTCTCTTCTAAGAGCTTGCACATTGCTTTGACTTAAGACATTACTTTTTCCACATGTCCTTCTCCTCTCTTCCAGTGCATGACTAGACACCGGCTTTACAGAGGTGGATACCTGAGATTTCCTGCTGGTATTCCCTTTCAAGCCCCTGTTGTTTTGGGGTATGTTCTATTTGTACATTCAGAAACAAATCGGCTTTTATGTTACAATCAAGACATTTAAAAGGTGAAGTTGCTTTTTTTTTTTTAATAGAATATTTGGTCTGTGACTGGTGGAGGCTGATGGAGGATTCTCCTCTGAAATCCTTTGAGTGACAACAATCCTTCTGGCCATGGGGAAATGTGATAACTAAGAACAATGGTCAATTTATATCTGGTGGTAAAAACAAAATGAATTTGCTGTCTGGCTTTTCCTGCTGATGAGTTTTAAGCAGCCTGCTTGACAGTCAGAGGACAGAGCTGGGAGAGGTGCCGAGGTCTGTGCAATACCAATTTGCAGAGGGTGGGAAGCAGAGTGAGGAACAGGAGCTGTGGTGCTGGCAGAGGTTCCCACTGTGTAGCCCATGCCCAGGAGATGGGGTGCAGCTGTGCTGCTCGTGGTGATCAATCCAGGGTGTTTCATCCCGGACTTGCTGGGGCCCTGAGTGTCTCTTCCCTGCTCCAGGTGATGGGGCTGGCTCTGACACAGCGCAGCTGTACCCTGGGATCAGGCTGCTGGGGCAGAGCTGGGAGGTGGCCCCCAGGGGCTCTCTGCTTCCCTTGGATACCATGGAGAAGGGAGGAATTCCTGCTTAGCTTATGGCAGACAGACCTGCTGAAGGGAAACTTGAAGTGACTGTCACTAAGGGGTTAAATTTTAGAAGAGAATGATAAAAGTCTTTAATTTGTGTTCCATGTATAATGGGGGTTCTAAATACCCTATTATTTTTCCTGCCTTGTGTCCTCAGTGAGAGAGCGTGACTCAAGTTGATCTTGGTTTGTAAACACAATTTCTTCTTGAGGACACCACTCACATACTGGTGACACGTGTTGGCCTGCCCAGCTGAGAGTGCTGAGTGGCACGGAGGGGACACCTTCCTGGCTGCTCGTGGGGAGAAAAGGAGGTTTCTGGACATTCCTTCCACATCCTGGCAAGGTTGTGTTGTCCTGACTGTGGCACAGACAAGTAAGAACACTTGGAGCCATTGGATTTGCATGGAGTAGCTGCAAGCTTTATCTGCTGTACTCACGTGCCCACCGCTAGAAATGAGAAAATAGAAAATAAGAATATGATTATTTGCGTTGCTCTTTTCTATGTGTGGAAAATCCTGGGATCAGGGACTCAGATGTCGTGTCCCATAGGGAAGGAAGACATTGGAGCAGTCTTGGGTATCTGTGCAAGACCAGTGAGAGATCCAGACAGTATCTACAAAGCTCCGTGAGGCACAGCTTTTCCAGGGAAGGAAGGAAATCCATGGGTAGCCCATAAGTGGGAAGTAAGGATGAAGACAAATGTCTGGAAGTGACCTATTAATGGACTAACTGCTGCTAGGAAAACAACAAACATTCTAAGAATGAAGTAATGATGGACAAACATCTAAGAAAATAAATGTATGTTGTGCACTTGGGCTGAGAATCGCTGCTCTGGGAAGCAGGAATGCAAAAGGCTTTGGGATTGGGGTGGCAATGAGCTCGCAGCGTGACTCTGCTGTCAAAAGTGCTAATGGGGCTCTCAAATGGGAAAATTGGAGCAACTTCAGTAGGAGGGGGAGTATTTGCTTGAGATTGGTATGGCTGTGTCTGGAAGGCACTCCAAGAACACCAATTTATCGGAACGCATTTGGATGAACCAACGAAAGATCAAAGAAATGGCAAAGTGTGTCTAAAAAGTGCCTCAAAGCTCAGGTCCTGAGTGTGTCTCAGCTCCTGAGTGTGCTTGGCAGGACTGGAATGAGAATGGGGTGCAAGATGGGTTTTCAAGCAAGATGACAAAGCTCTAAAGAGATGAAGCTGCCAGAAGTAGAAGCCAGGTCCAGAATGTTTTCGGGATTTGGACCATTCTGGTTCAGTGACAACTTTAGAACTTCTGTCTTTGGCTTTTCTACTACAGAAACTTGATTTTTTAATTCTTTTTTCAGAAAAATACAGCTTCTAAGCAAAAATGCTGGAAATTACATAATTGTCTGTGTTATGGGCTAACTAATGACTAGAACTTCGGTTTTATTTATGATCTTACCAGTCTCTGAAGCTGTAACAGGAGTGTGGCTGTTCACTTCAGCTCTGGAATTTTGGGGACTCATACAACTGTGGAGACAAAGATGTTGCTTTTACACTTATGGCACTAGAGTTTTCCTGCCAACTTGACCTACCTCTCTGCTCTCTCTACTTATTTATTTCCAAGTGTTTTCCTTTTTTTTTTTTTAATTTTTGTTTTCTTTTTTTTGTGGGGGAGGATTGAGGTTTGTTTGTTTGTTTGTTTGGGTTTTTAAAAAAATTTTTATATTTAATTTTTTTTTTTTAAAATCTTACATTTTGATATCTCTGCAACCACTTTGGGTCACGGAAAATAAAAGTTACTTCCAGAGTGTCAGGTATTGAGTCAGAGCTATTGAAGCAGCCCATTTTAAAATCTTAGGAATATACTGAAGAACAAGCTTTGAAATTCAATGTATAAATGATTAAAAGCTCAGAGTGAATCTTAAGTAATATATAAGATGATATTATTTATATCTATATCTAATATGTAGTAACATATGTTAGATCTGATGATTCACTATGGGCCCCTCGCTGGTTCCCCACTGGGAACTGGCCACTTTCTTAATTTTTCTTTTAAGCAAATACATTTCCACACACAAAAACCATGAATGTCTCTGTCAGCTGTGCCTTCCCAGAGTGTTCCCCCAAAAGAACGTCCCTGCTGCCATCAGCAGCTGGATCTGGGACCTGCAGAGCTCCCCCTTCCAGGGTTGCTTTCCACTGGCACAGGAAAAGCCTCAGTTATTGCACTTTTGAAAAGTTCGTGGCAAAATTAATTTTAAATTTTGCTCTGCAGGGAGATAGGAAGAGGCTGAGCACACCCAGACGTTTATAACTGGGATATTTCTATTGTCAAGACAAAACTCACACTTTATATTTTGCTAAACAGTTGAAATTATCATGTTGAATGGATTTGAAATGCTTCATTCAATACTATTTGTAATGTAATGTGTTTCTTGTTACCCCAGGCATTTTAACGGCATGAGCATTTCAAAATGCAGAGAGAAGCAAATGGAAAAGGTGTAGTGAGTGTTCCCTGCAGAGAGTGCTGCCTTCTCTTCCCTAATCACTCAAATTCAATATACTTATTGCAAATTAAATGAAAGTTTAACCACCCGAGTAAAGAAAATCGAAGACAAATTGTCTGATTTGAAAGAAAATAATAAGATTACTATTCTACTTAGGTTGGGTTTTTTCCCATTAAATTTGCTTTTTTAAAGTAATGTTAGTATTTAAAAAATAAGAAAGTTAGTAATTCCTCTATGCAAATATCCTCCATGAGCATGCACACTTCATTAACAAGGTGTTAATTATTTAGTCAAGGGTTTTAGTAGGTGTTTAGGCTGCAAAGTTCTGTGGGCTAATTCATGTGTGTATCTCTGCTTCTGTGTCTGTGTGTAACAGATTGAAGGGAATGCTAAAGAAAAAATCTGTATTTAAGGTGGCAAAATTCTTCAGTTTTCAGTGAATTGGGGTTTTTTATGCACAAGAAAAAGGGAATATAACTAGGGAAAATACTCTGTTATCATTTGTGTATTTTCACATTTGGACTAGAATGCTGTGAAAGCTTTCTGAGCCTGCTTCAGTGGAGGAAAAAATAATTATTCTATGAAGTGGGAAATGCATCGGGAAGTGAAACTGATATCTGTAAAGGAAACATGGGATGTTCCTGGGGGAAAAAACCCCAAACCAGAACAAACAGCCAAAGAAAAACCAAACCCAACTAAAAACAACAACAAAGGCTCCAAACCACCACGAAAACCAAACGAAATAAAATCCCCTCTCAAGCCCTAATCAGCATCAAAAGACCTTTCTGAAAGACACCGATTAAACTGTCTAAAAAGACTCTTCAGACTATCCAGATAAAATGCCTGGAGTTCGGAAGGGGCAGGCAGGGGGACAGTCCAGCGACGCCTCTGCAGGACCTTCCCTGGCTCGGTCAGAGCGTTTCTCACATTAAGAAGATGCCCAAAAACTCCCAAATTTCCCAGCGCACCAAAGGCACTTTAGAATGCAGCGAGCTCTCCTTTGCCTTCGTGGTGTGGCTGAAAGGCAGCAGCAGGAGAGAGCTGTGAAGTACAGATGGAGAAATAAAGCAGGGAAAAGTAGATAAAAATCTGGACAACAGAAAGAAATCAATCCTTTTTGGAAAATAACAACCAAAATAAAATGACCAATAAAATTGTTCATCGTCCAGGGATTGCAGGGACTATAAAATTGATAGAATTGTGTAGAAATTGATGTAGAAAGAAAAATTCTGGTGCTACAAACAGCAATCAGAAATGATCTCTGCATTTGGTATCTTGTTTACTGTGTAAAGCAACCATTGCTTGCTGAACTCACACAGAATTAAAGAATATTAAGAATACTAATGGAAGACTGGACAATGCAATATGTGTAGTGTAGGATTAGTTTTTGTGAGGTGCTAGGGAGAAAACTGACAGGGCAAGTTAAACAATAATTACAGTCTGATGTTCAAATAGAAATAGTATCACTCCTAAAATAGATAAAATCTAATCCCTTATCTTTCTGGAGTTATGAAAGCTTCAGGAAAATAAAGATTTATTTTAATATTATACCATAATTTTATTTACTGCACTTAGACGGGAATAAAATAACGTAGCTAACCAATTGGAGCAGGGTAAAAATACAGCTTAGGAAATGTACATCGTTAATGTTAAAATCATGTAATAAAAGAGTGGAGAGAGATAATATAACATCAAAAATTATTTCAGGGAAAAACCCTTAGAAGTAGACTAAACGAAAAAGCAAAATTTGCAACCAAAAAAAAGAATTGAAGAGGCAGAAACACCAAACAGAATCTAAACAACCTAAATCGCAGCCTGGAAAAGAAGGATTTGGAGTCGAACAGAAAAGCAGAGCAAATAAATGCAGAAGAGCAAAATGGTAAAATAACAAAGTTAAGAGAGTTCTAAAACTTTGCAGCTTGCCAGCCCCGTGAGGGAGATCTGCAGGACTGGTCTGAGGCGAAGGAAGCCAAATCTCCCCGGCTCTGCGCAGCAGGAAAACGGCATCGGTTCAGTCCGGGGAGCAGAGCGCAAGGAAGATGCCCTGTGGAATGTGGAAGAGTTTAAGGGCTGTGGTCCTACCGAAGCAGCAAGGCGGTGTCCCGTTCTCCGGGCCCCGAGGCCCGCGGGCCGCGGCTCTCCGCAGTGCGGCGGGGCGCAGGCCCCGAGCCCCGGGCGCGCCGTGCCCCGCTGGGCCGCGCTCCCGCGGCTCCCCGCGCAGGACGGGCAAAATCCCCGTCGGGATGGCCAGTCTCTCCTGCCTCAATTCCTGCTTTTTCTTAGTCCTTCCCCCCCCACCCCGTCCCGCATCTCCTCCCCTTTGTTTTTTTCCTCCTTCTCTCTTTGCTGTCTCATGAAAAAAAAAAAAAGAATCTAGCGGAAAGTTGACCCTCAGCCCCTCCTTTTTCCTCCCATTATGAAACCCACCAGGACAGAGCCGGTCTTCAGGCAGAGGCGGTTCCAGGTAAGATTTTCCCGCCCCTCAGGTAGAAAAGGATAGAGAACAGGGCAAGGAGAAGGGCTGCTGATCAAACCCCATCTGCTGTGCTCGTTTTGAGCTCCTGGCTGCGGGGTTCCCTGCCTGGCAGGCTCGCTCCCTGAAGATCGCTGGAAACGCCGGGCAGCTGCGCCAGCAGCTCCTCAGCCGCGCCCGAGGCAGGAGAACCGGCAGTTTTTCATTGATTGACTCCACTCCAATGAGATAGTTCTGTGGAGCTGCTAAAAGTCAAAATACCACGAAGGAAAGGCTTTTTTTTCTTAAGCTTGATAAAGGCATGTACAAAGACCAGATGAGTTTACCCAAACGTGGGTGTGATTATTCAAAACATACCAAATGTCATTTTATAATTTCAAGGGTTACATTATACATGTCCATGGTATATTAATACTTTTTCTTGGCCATTTTGCAGCCATGTGCATGTCATGTGTGCCATGAGGGCTGGGTTTTCGGGGGTTTTACGCCTGCTTGGGTAAATTCTGAGAGAGGGGATAGATAGAAACAAGGAATGGTTGAGCTCTTTAGCCGCTGGCAGCACTGCTCGTGTTTGCAGCCTGAGGCACCAAAAGCTTCAGACTGGAAGGAATGACAAAACAGCAATGGGTTTTTCGGAAGCTGAATGATCAAATTTGATTTCACAGCCTCAAGAGTGGTTGTATAATAAAAGTTGATTGAGGGGTTCGAGCTCTGATATGAAATAAAACTGCAGCCCCCTTGCATTTCTCTGTCTTATTAATAAGTCTGTATTTTTTAGTGCTGAGGATCTCATCAGGACTATTCTGGGGTAGGAAAAGTGCTTCTTTGGGGGGTTTTTTTATTACTTTTTTTTTCTCTCAGTCAGCCTCCCAAACTGTGGCACTTTAGGTGAGAAAGATGATAGAAACGTAACACGAGCTGACTTTACCAGACTTGAAAAATTTGCGAGAAAAACATGGGCCCATGGGAATTGCTGCCTTGGAGCAGGAATCACTCCTTACAACCCCCAGATTGGAAATTTCTGTGAATATCTAAAGTTGTTTATTTTCTTTTTTACTACTACTGATTGAAGGCACTAGCAGTTTATGATGTTGCAGTGCTTTAGAGTGCAGAACATCTGCTATAGGAGATACACAGTGCTTAGCCTGTGTTTTTTCCAAAAAACACCCAGAATGTTAGCTTGGATCTTGGGACAGTTAGGGATTGCCCACCAACAGAGCTTCTGGAAAGATGTGTCCAGCCACCAGAAATGTGAGGGACAAAATGGGACTTCTGTGAGTGCTTGAGAAGCAACGTTTGAGGGACCAGGTGGAGAAGAAGTTGATGAGGAAAAATACCTGAGTAGTGCTCGGAGCAGCTTCTCAAAGGAGCTGTGGAAGACACCTGGAACACCAGGGGGACACAGACTTGCATGAACAAGGTGCTTGAGAGATGTTTTTCCCTTGTTCTCTGCGTCACTTTTGTTGGATGATGGGTTTGAAATGTGGCACGGTGGTAGGACTGGCTGAATTTCAGAGGGTTGGGATGTTAGTTTCTAAAACTGGTATTTATCACATAAAAAACTTTAACAGCAACCATATCCTTCACCTGAAAGCATTTCAGTTACAGAATTATGAGCTGATATCTGCAGGAGAATTTACAGCATTAGCAGCCTTCCTTTTGAAAGTGCAATTTCAAAGTTCATGTTGAAAATTTTAAGATTTTTTTTATCTCACTTAAAAGAAAAGCTTCGTCCAAATTTCCCATTACAAACCCCCTACTTTTCAGACACTGCTGTTACCTAAATTGGGGCCAAATTCTGTTCTTAGCTTCCCTTCCAGCCTTGAGGCCCTAAATTTACATCTCATTATATTGCAGGGATTTATGGGATGCAATTAATTTTCTCATTTAAAAGAGAAAGAAATCCCAGGGATTTGTTCTGTGCTGCTTTGTAAAGAAACTCCCCTGTCACGGTGGAGTGTGGTTTGGGTTGCCAGACGTGATGCAGAAAGCCTGGTTTGCATTCACTGTACCAGTCTTGTAAAAATTTGGTGTGTGAGCACATTTGGGACTCTTTTCTTGGCTTTATCTCAGTCAGTGTTTCATTTTCTTCATTTGGCTCTTTTTATTTTCCATTCTTTTGCATTTACAACAAAATCAACATATTTTGCCATTGTTTGTTCCTCTTATTCCATAGTTAGCACATCTTGGCTTTTATTCCTCCTCTTCTGTACACGAATATTTTCCTCTATGATATTTGTTTTCCCCCATTTTTCCAGCAGTTTCCTTTCCTCTCTAACATGTTTTTAGACTCTCCTTTATCCACCTGTCTTTATGTGTCTTCCTTTCATTCACCTCATTTTTCCTAAGTCCATCAGTTCCCAATATCTCTCAGTTCCCATTTTGTCGACCTCTCCATCTTCTCATAATTTCTTGTGTCTCCCTCACCATGCCCTTCATCACTCTGTTCTCTGACTCCTTCGTGCCCCCTCCTCCCTGCACCTTCCCCTTGAGCATCTCCCTGCAGATGCCATTAGTGGCATTAGGAATGGGATGAGACAAAAAGAGTCCCCACAAGGATCTGGGTACGTGTGGGCTGTGTTTGAGTCACACCAGGGTGAGTGTGCACCCATCACCTGCAAAGCCCTTTGAATAGCCTGTGGATTGTTACAGATCGTGTGTTTTAGTGACCTTGTACCATCTTACAAAAGGATTTGATATCTTTCATGGGTATATGAGATCTGACTTCTCTCAGCAACATCTCTTTGATTTTTGGAGTCATGGTCCTGTGACAGAAAGCAGCTGAGCAGTCCTTGGTCTGCTGCATTTGTACAGTGCGAAAATCTAATTTATTAATAATTTATTAACGTTATTCTCAGTTGCAAATGCTTTTATTGGGAAAACATCACTATTCTGAAAACTTTCCCATCTTGGCTTAAAAGGTGTTTATTTTCTAATACATAAATAAGAAAGTGAAATAAGAAAGTGAAATTAAAATTGCTGTTGTTTACAAGTCTACCACAGGTTTCAGTAGGCAGAAGGTTCCCTGTTTCTGTGACATGCCAGTATCAGCAGGTGATCTAAAAGTATTTACTGGAAGGACCATCAGAAGGGACAGTTACAGATTTCACATGACTCTGCTGCTCACTCCTAAGAGGAAAAAGAATATGAGTCTTTGGGCAGCAGAACAGTGCAAGGATGGGAAATCCTGACAGAACAAAATCAAATTTCAGCATTTTCATGCTTTGGGATTTGTTTTGTTTTGATTTTTTAAATCCAGGCTGAAATTTTCTCCTGGAAGAACAAGCTCTAAACCCTCTGTACTTAATAATAACTTTCTTTCATCCTCTAATATTAAATGACAGCACTAATAATATGCAATATCAAGTTATGAAGCATCTTGTCATCTGGCCATCCAATGAGTCTGCTGTGATGTAAATAAACCCAGCATTAACTCAGATGTGAAATTCACTGCAGTTGAGATAAGCAAAGCCAAAGAACAAAAGTTCTAATTTATTAGAACTAGATGAAGTTCATATCCAGATTGGGGTAAACTCCGGGTAATTACCTTGAAACATTATCCAAAGAAGATATGGATAACTGGGTTCAGGACTCCCAAAGATCACCTGTGTTTCTTGAGATAATAAATCATTTGTGCCTTGCAGATGCTTCCCATTTTCTCAATCAGCCCCATCGGAGAAGGGCTGTTCATTTGATAATTTACTTGTCAAAACTTGCTAGTCAAGGCAGGACAAAAGCAACAAGATGTGGGTAATTTGTGGCTTTCAAGAATCCCAACCACTGTGATGGAGATCAAGCACATTTCTGAAAGTTTGGTCTAAGCCAAGGATCACATGATAGAAGAAAATAAGCAGGCCAGGAATTATTATCTAAAATAAGATGCACGGTTTCTAGAGAAAGATAAAACCTGTATATGCACAGACAGATCACTGTGCTTCAGACCCAGGCGCGATGCAGTCCTCTACTTAAAATACTTGTGTACAGAACCACAGAACAGAATCACAGAATATCCTGAGCTGGGAAAGGACCCACAGGATCATCCAGTCCAACCCCTGTCCATGCCCAGACAGCCGAACAACCCCACCCTGCGCATCCCTGGCAGCGCTGCCCAAACGCGCCGGGAGCTCTGGCAGCCTCGGGGCCGTGCCCGTTCCCTGGGGAGCCTGGGCAGTGCCCAGCACCTCTGGGGGAAGAACCTTTTCCTGATCCAGCCTGACCCTGCCCTGACACAGCTCCAGCCATTCCCTGGGTCCTGTCCCTGGTCACAGGGAGCAGAGATCGGAGCTGCCCCTCTGGTGCCCCTCATGAGCATGTTGAAAACCCCAATGAGGTCTCCCCTCAGGCTCTTCTTCTCCAGCTGAACAGACAAAGTCCCTTCAGCTGCTTCTCATACAGACCTTCCAGACCCTTCCCCATCTTTGTGGCCTCCTTTGGATGCTCTCTAAGGGCTTAATGCCTTTTTTTATATTGTGGTGTGCAAACTGCCCCCAGGACTGGAGGTGAGGCCTCTGCAGAGCAGAGCAGAGCAGGACAATCCCGTCCTTTGCCTGGCTGGAGATGCTGGGCCTGATGCCCTCCAGGACAGGGATGACTCTCCTGGCTGTCAGGGTGCTGCTGGCTCACATCCATCTTGCCATCGATCAGGACCTCTTCCTGCAGCTGCTGGAAAGCATCCCATTCCCCAGTCTGCCCACACACCCAGGGTTACCCCATGCCAGCTGAGCTTCGTGCAGTCGGTGATGGCCCCGGTCTCTCATTTGTTGAGGTCTCCCTGCAGGGCCTCTCTTTTATTTAAGGGAGTCAACGGCTCCTCCCTGTTTTGCATGATCTGTAAACTTGCTCAGTTTCCCTTCCAGTCCTGCATCCAGGTTGTTTATGAAGGTGCTGAAGAGCACAGGGATGAGGATTGAGCCCTGTGGAACCTCACTAGTGACCTATGCCAGTCTGATGTCACCCCAGTCACTGTCACCCTTTGTGCTCAACCCATGAGCCAGTTGCTCACCCACCCCATGATGTGTCTGTCCAGTGGTGGGATGGACGTTCTGCCCAGAAGAATCCTCTGAGAGACAGTATGGAAGCCGAAGTCCAAAACAACTACACCTACTGGCTTTCCTAGCTTGACCAGGTGTTGTTCCACACTTCCATAGAAGTAAATCAGGTTGGACAAGCAGGACTTTCCCCTCACGAAGCTGTGCTGCCTGTTACCAATGGCTGCATGGTCCTCCAGCTGTTTTTCAACACTTCCCAGAATAAACTTTTTCCATGATTTTACTGGGCACTGAAGAGACACTGACAGGCCCATAGTTTCCAGGGTCCACCTTCTTGCCCTTCTTGAAAATCAGGACAACATTTGCCTACTTCCAGCTGGCTGGGACCTCTCTGGATTCCTAAAATCACTCAAAAATCATCAAGAGAGGCTTTGCGATGACATTAACAGCTCTTTGAATATTTTTGGACAAATCCCATCAGGCCCCATCCATTTTTAGGGACCCAGCTGGGGCAGCAGCTCCTGCACAATTTCAGGGTCAGCTGAGATTTGATCAATCTCACAATCATGGTCCTCCAGCAGACGGCCCTGAGACCCCCCTGGTCCATCGTCCATTCTTTGCCTCCATCTTCAACAAGAATGACTGACCCAGGGGGTCCCAGTGCCCTGAGAATCAATTAAAGTGCCTGGAATCAATTTAAGTCAGTGCCATGTCAAATCAGACATTCTTTAGAGACTTGGGAAGGCAAATGTGAAATAGCTGCCAAACAGCAAAAGCATTTCAGTAGAAGGAACATCACAATAGAAATTCGCAGATTTTACACATAATATTTTAAAAAGAGAGGAAATTATCACTGTCAAGCAAATCCTTATCCGTAAGTGTGAAAATCAAAACTAGAGGAATGAAGTGTCTGAAGCATCATGACAGGATGAGATTTGAGCAATACAATGAGTGATGAGAGTTCCTTTGCAGAAGGGCTACCTGCACTCAGTGAGGTCTCCTGTTCTCTTACATCCGAGCTCCTGATCCCTCCCAGAAGCAGCCAACTTGGTTATATGTGTTTTATATATATATAAAAGGTTATATGTGATTCGCATGGGAGTAGAGGTAACAAATATCCCAGAAATACCAGGTTATGCCATCTGTCTTTGCAAAGGTCAGTGGAAAGCACTTGAAGACGTTTGTTATTCCAGTGGCACACCTCTTGCTGCTGGTTCTGCAGAGTTGCACTGCTATGAAATTATTTTTTTTCTGTGATAAGTAGTGGAGAAGGCGGGCATGTTTGGAGACCATTCAGAGAAACCTCCGTGTTGGCAGTCGGAGAAGTGACACATGAAGTGAAGGTGAAACCAATCAGATTCACGCTTTTGAGTAAAACATTGTGAATTGTTGCATTGCATTTTGGTGTAATAGTGCTACAGCTCAGGAGAATGTCTTACCTTTAGGCTCGAGAGGTCTGGTGTCCAATGGTCGCTCTGAAAGTCTGTGAAATCAAAGGATGCTGTTTCACGAGAAGCAGTCAAAAGGACCTAAATCCACACGGCTACAGGTTGGTACTGGATTTACTGCTGGGTGTATGCAACAGAAAAACCCCCAGCCTCCCACTCCCTGTTGATATTCTCTGGTTACTCTTTCTCCATGTTCTCTCATTCCTTTTCATTGCTTGCAAATTCATAATGAGCATTGTCTTTCACTCTCATGATGATCTAAAGTATTTCAGCCAGATTTGACTTAATTTTTTTACCCATTGCCCTCATTTTTAGAACCTTGTGGCCAATATGAGATAGGATTTTGTTTTGCAATTTAAGTACTTTAAATCCCTGAGAAGAGAAATAGAGTGAGTGTAGTGATGATGGAAGTACTGAAAATGTCAGAGCTTTGGGACTGGAACAATTATAGGCAAAGTATTTATTGAAAAGCTTTATCCATAATGCCTTTCATTATGTAATTTAATAATGGCAACTGCCCATGAGCAGTTAATCCTAACCTACTTTTTTACTTTCATACTTTGTCAGGAAGAGTTTTAGCAGAAGGCTGAATGTTTCAAATCTGTGTTATAGACTTGCCTGACTTGATCCTCCTTTCATTAAAATAAAATCTAAAAAAGAAAAAACTTTAGGAGATGTGTTCTTAGTCAAAAGTTTCTTCCCTTGCCTGATGAATAAAGGCAGCGAGAGCGGAGCATTAGGAGCAATGACGGGAAGAGATGGCAATGGTAATGTGAACTGAAAGGTGGCAGATGTACTTTTTATTGTCAGTAATGTTTCCAGGACTTTAAATTGTAAATGTTTTTAGGGAAGGAATTTCCATGACTCTGTGAAGTACCTGCTGTATTTCTGATCACTGCAAAACCTGGTGCATCACTATGGCTCAAAATGTCAAATATCTTCACTATGTATATTCTATAGATAGAAAATGAGGTTTGCTAAGTGCTTCAGGATTTTACATTAAATTCTTACATTCTTTGCACTTTAAGTTACAGGCTCTAATGGTTGTCATGGCCAACTCAATAAAATAAAAACAACATGTTAATTAAATAGCTAATTTACATCCAGCATTCAGAGCTTTGTTAGTTCATGTTACGTTCATAACGTTTTTCATATCTTTGTGAGTTCCTGTGCTGTGAGGGATGTATCTGAATACTAAAACAGGCTATACTGTTGGGATCTTGGAATGTCCTAAATCAAATTTAATTGTTCTGCTACAGCCATATTCTAACTAATCACAAAAAAGGATTTTAAGGACCCCATAATATGCAGTAACAGTTGCCATTTTTTTTCAGCATCAGACATTTCTCAGTAGTACTGCTGTATGTTTTGAGATAAATCACACATTTTTTGTTGCAATGGAGTTTGAAGTGGAAGGAGAAGAAATCCACTACACAACCAGCATCGCAATACATTTTCTATTGTAAAAATTATTTTGGTTTTTACCTTCCTACCATTTAAAAATTAAGGTACTGGAAATGAAGATCAGTGGTCTAATTGCTCTACAAAAAAAATTATCTGGGCTTGCCATCCTCCTTCACCAAATGGAGAAAAAGGTCTCAGAAACTTGCTAGAATTAATCTGAAAGTGCAAAACTTGTTCAGCGCTTGTGCGAGAGCCGCAAACTGCGCGGATGTGAAACCCAGTAGCAGACTGAGAAACTGAGGTACCGAATTCTTCAAATATCCAGAACTTCCACCGTCTTATTTTCGATACCAGAAAAGCGGTGGGCATCTGATCCTTGTTAATGCTATCAGTGTGTTTACAGATTTTGGAATTCTCTGTAGGTCATAAAAACATCTTGTATAAATCTGAACATATACGATGATGTATCAAGGTAATAAATTTTTTAAGAGTTGCTGGTACAATAACAAAAACATTTTGGAAGTGGTTTAAAACAACCCAACTCAACATTCAATGAAGTCTCTCCTTAAACAGAAAACTAAACTCTCCACAGTGAAGAAGCTATTATTCTCCCCCTATAATATAAGGAATTATAGGCTGCTGTGTGACAAAACTCTGTAAGAAGTAAAAGTGTGTTTCATATGAAAAGATGTTTATAAACCTTAGCTGTCCAGTTTCTAAAGGCAAGCTTATAATTTAAAAAGCAGAAAGAAAACACTATCTTGCCCATAAAGGACATTTGCAGAAATTAATATTTTACTTTAATGAAAACTTGTCTCCTTTTTTAATATATTCAGTTTTTATTTCACAAAAAATGGTGAGTAGTTTTAACCTTCAAGTTTCAACCAGCCTATGCTGCTATTTTAAAAGTAATATATATCTTTTTATGCCTACATATAAGCAGAATATTTAAACTATAGATTATTCTGGCCCCTCTATTTTTGTTTTAGCTTGCTAAACAATCCATATCACATCTAGAGATCTTGCTGGAGCTGTATCTTCTGAAGATACTTTATTGTAATTCAAAACAACAATGAAAAATATAAATTTGTTAATAACTTATGAATAAAAGCAAAACATCCACTTACAGCACAAAGAATTTACTCACCCCAGGAATGTAGCTGAGGAAACTCTACTTCTGGCCAGACTGGAATGTCTTAAAAGTGCTGTACATTGACTGGCAGTTCTGGCTTTCCTCATGGCAAGAATTTCCACTGCAAGTCAGGTGAAACGAATCCTACTAAATCCTTTGATTTATCTAAACCATCTTAGGTAACTCAGCTTTTAAGGCCTTTATTAGATTTATTTTTCCTGAAAAGGAGCCGCCAGAGCAAAGGAGGGAAGGGAAGAGCTCTGGGAGCGCGAGGGGTCCTGGCACTGCGGTGTCAGCGCAGGGGAGAGACGCACAGCGGGATGTGCTCAGTACATCTTGTTTAGCTGCATTAGAAGTGAGCCTCCAAGTGCATCTACCACCTACCTTCCTCATAGGCCTTCCTCTGGCTGCACGTTGAACATCCTGGTCCGGCTTCCTGGTTTTATAAATCAGATGTGATGTGAGAGAGGGATGTGAGCCGTCTTGCTTACATTGAATATCCAATACACGTTGGCAGGGGCTGTACAATGGAAGGGTTATAATTTCTTTCCTCCCTCTCCAACTCTTTAATCTGATGTCAACTGGGAATACTGCTGTCAGTTCATCCCATTCTTTAGTTACTCAATAGAGGTTTGTGCATCTGGTATGTAGGGCACAGGAGACCCACCCACGGGCACCTCTGGCGAAGCAAGAAACTTCTGACTTCTGGCTTTGTGGGTTGTGTTGCTTGTTTTGTGCCTTTGGTGTTGGCAGCTATCACATGTTCAAAGCAAAGCTCCATCATAAAAGGAACCCCTTTGGTTTGGCACCTTCCTTAAATGAATTACAAAGTGATAGAGTGGCCTGGGTTGAAAGGGACCTTTCCAGTCCCACCTTCCACTATCCCAGGTTGCTCCAAGCCCCATCCAACTTGGCCTTGGACACTTCCAGGGATCCAGGGGCAGCCACAGCTTCTTTGGGCACCCTGTGCCAGAGCATCAGAACCCTCACAGGGAAGAATTCCTTCCTAATATCCTAACATTCACCCTGCCCCCATAAATGGGAAGCCATTCCCTTTGTCCTGTCACTCCAGACTTTTGTAAATAGTTTCTCTCCATCTTTCTTGTCAGCTCCTTCAGGCACTGGAAGGCCACAGTTAAGTCATCCTGAAGTGTCTCTTCCCAAAGAATGTACTTTCTTCCTCAGAGAAGCAGAATGGTCTAATGGGGTTTTAAGAAAAATACCACCCCCACCCCCCAAAAATAAATTAGGTTTTGCTAACCAGGCCCTTCACCTCATCCACGGGCATGAGGTCCCATTGCTTCCAGTCGTCTTTCCACCTCACTAATGGCGGGCAACAGCAGCATTTGAGCATCCAACACTAAAATCAAGCCACTGAGTGCTGGGTTTCTGACTAATTTGTGAGGAATTAAAAAAGGCCCCTGAGCTTTGGGGTCTATAGAGAAGGCAAATAGCTCTTGCTGGCTTCTTAGTCTTGCTGTCTCGTTCATCCTTTGTCAGGAAGTTCTGAGTTAGAACCTGGGCTCTTCTGCCAAGGAAGATGTTGGTTTGTAGAACAATGTGCAGCTGAGGACTTGGAGCTGCTGCTCTTTTGTCCTTTTCTCCAGTGGGAAACCTTTTCCTTCCCCAGCAGAAGAGCATTTCCTTCCCTCCCACCCTCAGAACACTCACTGATCTCAGGATGCCACAGCACTGCTCCAGCAACGTGCTTAGGAAATGGAGAAGAACCAATGGCTAGGGGAGGGAGAAGAGCAGTGCAGGCTGGCACTGGCTCCTCTTTTCCTGCTCTTGAAGGAGAGAAGGGACACACTGTAGGATTGTCATGACCTGGAGACACAAGATGGGGCAGGGACACAGCAAGCCGGGGGTCTAGTATTGCAGAACAGGGTCTGACTTGGCCACACAGGGCAGGAAGGTGAGGCATAAAGCTGCCACCATGAACATTGCGGGTGTTTGGAGCCCGGTTGGAGTGCGTGGCCAGCATTGCTGCTGCCGTGGTGCTGGTGTCATCCATCCTGGCTCTGGGACAGTGTGGGTCGGATGCTGTCCAGCAGCAGTGACCTGAGTCAAGATTCTGCCTGGGCACTGCTGACTCCAGGGAGGTGGCCAAAAGCCTCTGGTGTTGGGCAGCACGTGGAAGAGTCCACGGCATTGTGTACAGCCTGACTCGTGTACTCCTGGAATGCTTTGTGTTTAAAGCCCGCCTTGTCCCACCCCGTGCCATGGGCAGGGACACCTTCCACTGTCCCAGGTTGCTCCAAGCCCTGTCCAGCCTGGCCTTGGACACTTCCAGGGATCCAGGGGCAGCCACAGCTTCTCTGGGCACCCTGTGCCAGGGCGTCAGCACTCGCACAGGGAATAATTCCCTTCCAATATCCCACCTAACCCTGCCCTCTGCCATTCCCCCTTGTCCTGTCACTCTAGGCCCTTGTCCAAAATCCCTCTCCAGCACTCTCAGAGCAACTTTAGGCACTGTAAGCCTGCAATAAAATCTTCCCAGAGCCCTTTCCAGGTTGAACAATCTCAATTCTCTCCGTGTTTCCTTATAGGAGAGGTGCTCTAATAATGAAATGTTCCACTTGTATGAACCATACTCACAGAAAAGAGAGGTGCAGGTAACACCAAAAGAAAGACCTCTGTCTTCCCCTTGGTCATCACCCTCTGTTGTGTGAGTCAAGGACTGGGAGAGGCTGTTCTTCACAGCCACCAAATGGGCCTGGTATTGATGACACTCCAGGGGATGACAACAGGGGAGACGAAGAGTTCTGGAGCTACAGCATCCAAACCAACTCCTGCTTCCCTGACGCCAGGGCAGGGCACTTTGGTGAAGTGAGCCCTGCTCCTGCAAGACCTGCTTGACCATCACCTCTGCTACCAGGGCCTGGGGGAGGTTCTTTTGAATTTCCCTTTCTCAACTCTGCCTTTCTCAAGTCTAAGGGCATCTACTCGAATGGAAATTTTTATTAAGCAATTACTAAGCATGAATAAGCCTTAAAACCCTTCTCATTCTTTTTACTGCACACAACACTTGTGGATTTTTATTTTTGCTAGCGGCATGACAGCAGTGCTGGGCTGAAAGCATTGCACAAGGAGAGCTGTGCTTTTTCACAGCCCCAGCTGTACCACACACAGGCTGGGAGAGCATGTTGGTCAGCGCCGTGATGGGCACTGCAGCTACACATGTAAGCAATCCACTCGTTCCAGTTTTCCCAAGAAGGCAGTAACAACACAGAACCACTTGAAGCAGATAAAAGCATAAAGATTGGAACTATAGAAAAGATGGTGAAATAAGGTCTCAGGCATTATTTCAGTGAGAAAAAATGTAGAGGGTTCTTTTTCTCAAGTTTTGGGACAATGCAGGCCCTTAGATGAATGACGGTCTATAGCTGGGAGTGAGGCTTTCAGTAGATGAAAATATTGTTTATTATCTGGTTATGAAATTGTTTTGCAGTGACTTTTGTTGTATGTTGTCAAGATAGAAAACCAAGAACAGTTTATCCTTTATAATTTAAAGGGTGATTCATTTCGAGATGTAACCACAGAAAATCTTTATTTCATTTTTAAGGGGAAACCATATAATCTTATTTCCTTTTCAGTATTTTCACTGGATTTTATCTGTTGGTCAAATTTCTTTCATTTGCATCAGGCTGAGCCTGGCATCATATATGGTTAGCAAATAACCTTGCCAGAACAAGCTGGGGCCTTCCTCCCAAAACTTCTGATTCTTTCAGCTTCCTATGACAGTGATGACACAGGGAATCTCCCCCAGGGAATTTGGTTGTATATTCACCAAACATGCCTCTTCAGGTGCATAGTACTTGAAAATTTAGCTGAGAAAGGTAATTACATATTTTTGTCAGTGAAGCTATTTTAAGAAAAACATCTTTTGCTTTTTCCTAAAAGTGTTATAATTCTGAATGAATATGCAACAGAAGATAATATAATATTATATAAGATGCACTCTCTTCTCTCTCAATCTATATATTTTTCTACCATCCCCTTTCAAGGAACACAATTTTATTATGTAATTTTTCTGTCAGCCTAGAAGTAATAAAATTCAGGACGGAGTAAATATCTTTCATAATGAGAACCAAATCTTCAGGTGATTGAAGTCAGCAGGTCCAAGTGGAGTTTGGTTGGTCATTTTAAACCATCTGTAATTCTTGACTCATGGTTCTGCATACCTGGTGTAGAAACTCCCAGTAACACCAGTTTGAGAATCCTGTGCAAATGGGCACAAAAGACCAACCTTGCAACAAAAAACTAACTTTGAATCAAGGAAAAATATGTCTTTTCTCAGGATGGCCTAGTTAACTCCATAGCCCCATCAAGATGTGCAAGAAGGCTCTTACCTTTGTGCTTACTTCAAAACTAAATGGCAAAATCTTTATGGACGAGAATCTGGAATTATGGCAATAGCCAATGTTGCCTATCCCTTTTGATCAGTTCTTCTGTAGTATTTACCATCTTTGCCTATTTTCCTTTCTAATTAGAGTGATCACACTAAGATAAAACATAACATCTGTCACAACAATTGTGCACTCAGTTCTCTGCACCCTATGGCAGAGAAAATTTCAGTGCCTTGCCACTAAACGTGTTCAGGGGTTTGTTTTGGGACACAGCATAGCCCCAGGAGTCGCTGTCACGGAGTCCTGGCAGCCCACCCACCCGTGTGTGAGGCACAGACCTGCTCTGGGGACACGTGGCTGTCGAAGTCCTTGCATATTTGCAAAAATCTGGAGAATGCTTGCAGCAGCATCAGAACAGAGTGTGGGTGCTGAAATGCTGTTAGCAGGGAAATTTTCTCTTCTTGCATTCATTCTGTGAGAACTTTTCCTTTGCTGTGTAAGCTATGTAAACAATAGATAGGGTTTTGTAAATAGCATTCATATCTGGTATCTTCTGACCTTGTGTACATTATATTAGGAAAAAACATTTCTAAGTGAGTGTCTGAGACTTTGACCAATCACCCTAGGAGAAGTGTGAACACTGTTCAATTGCTTTATGGAACTAGAATATATAAATGGTATTGTAAATTTAATAAATAATTCATTCCTCACTCTGGACTCCTGCCTCGCTGCATCTCTGAACCCCTGCTTGGAAGCCCACAACAGAGGGAAGATTAATAACTGCTTTATTTTAAAATCTATTATAAGACAAAGGAACAGGGATTGTTTTGTTAGCTTAAAGCAGGCACAGAGTTTAAATGAGCATGTGGTAAGTTAGAGGATAAATCAGGGACCTGCAGTTTTGATCTTTTCCCTAAATGGATGATGTCAAGTAACTGGCAGGCACTATTGCTATTTGTCTATCAGAGCTGGCTGCAGCTGAATGGGACCACAACACTGCCAGCCAGCCAAAGTAGCTGCATCTTGGACAGGGACAATGTGTGAAGCATTGCAAAAGAGTTGAGTCATGGTCTAAGTGCTACAGGCCAGCACTGATCTGCACTTCGCAGCACTCTGCTCCCAGTGCAGCAAAGACTTGGTGCTCACATCTCCCCTCTCTTTACTTGACATGTTCTCCTTTACTCTATCCAGGCAGTAAAGAGCTTTCTTTATAACTTTCCACTCCCGCTTGCATCAATTTTATCTCAATATTAAAATATCCCATTCCTCTAGTCCATGACATGCCCTTCTGGTATTATAGCAAATGTGGCCACAAAACCTTTCTCTTTGTTTTTGCACAAACCTCCTGTTACATAATTTTTAAACCCCTGTGGTGTCAGGGTGCTGAGGGATCCCCACCCTCCCAGTGCCCCTGGGCCCCCATGTCTGCTCCAGCCCTGCCTGGAAATGGGGCTGGACTGGGAGTGCCTGTGACAGCCCTGTCCTGCCTGTCCCCCACCCCTGTGTAGGGGTGGAACTGGTGGAACAGTGAAGACAGAAGCAGAAGAGCCACATTTTGGGGAAGCCCCACTCCAGTGTGGCCGTGGGGCTGGGAGGGTCCAGAAATGACCATGGTGGTGCTTGCAGAGCACGAGAAACTTGGCTGTTTCTGCACCACCTGATGGTGCTGACACGCAGCAGGGATCACCCTTTACCTCTGCAGGACCCCACACAAATGTGTGTCCCAGAAAGAGCAGGCACAAAACACCTCTCTGAAGTGTTTCCACATTTATGTCTCCTATTTGCCATCCAATTCTTCTAAGAACCAGAGGAGGTCTTCTGGGAAGTGTGTTGTCTGGCTTTAACTAAACATGCTCCTCTTTGCCTCCTGAGCAAAAGATGTGTTCCCAGAAGTGCTCTGTGAGTGGGATTCCAAAATTCCATATGACTGCTAGGATTGTCGGTCTTAATTATAACCAGTGTCATCTGTAAAGTCAAATTTCCTTTAATGAAAGGTTTTACATAAGAGAAATGGATGCTCAGTTTCTTTAGTGCCTATGGAAAAAATGGTAATCATTGCCAAGATGATGCTTATATGGCTGGTGGCAGGTCCTCCCTTCGTGCTTTTTTGGGAACTGGGAAGAACAAAAGCCTCACCCGAGGCTGGGACATGTCACTCAGCTGTGGAGCACATTGTTTCCCTTTCCGTGAATGGACAGAAATGCTACAATTAATATGATAGATTTAACTGAAGAGAGGTTCCTCACTTTTACTGAGTGGACGAACTAAAGCTACTGTTCTCCTTTTGTTTAGGACAGGGTATCTGCATTCCTGTCCAGAAATCCTGGACAGAAATTTATGAGCAACACGGAGGGAGTAGGAGGTTTGAGCAGAGCTGGCGTGGGCAGGGCTCTGCCTGGTTTTGGGCATCTGAGCCATGACACTGCTCCAGCTCCAGCTGAGCTGCTGTTGCCTGGGACATTCTGTTCCTGCCAGTGCTCTGCCACAAACATGTTCCTGAGCAGCACACAGCATCTTCCTTTTGCTGTCGATGGATGGCCCAGGCTCAGCATCTCCCTGGCTGCAGCGGGGTGGATGGGAGCACGGCTCCTGCGCTGCAGGGATGGCCA
This sequence comes from Callaeas wilsoni, assembly GCA_013398955.1. Taxonomy (NCBI): domain Eukaryota; kingdom Metazoa; phylum Chordata; class Aves; order Passeriformes; family Callaeidae; genus Callaeas; species Callaeas wilsoni. The sequence goes on from VWPU01005965.1 coordinate 62,338, forward strand.
GCTCTGAGAAATCCATGGAAATCACCCAATTTCTTCAGCTTCTCTTCCTTATCTTCCACCTGAACTCAACTTGTGCTGGAATAATAGGTTGTGTGCAGCCCCACAGACCTGGAAATAATACATTACTTGGCAGAAGTTCCACCGGACCTGGTGTTTTCACCGGAAGTTTTGTTTTCCCCCAAGTGCAGTTTTAAAGCACATATGTGGTGTTCTCAGCTGCAATGCTCCATCTGTTACATGCCTAGAAAATGCTGTGGCATTTTTATACTGCACTGTGACTTACCTGTGCCAGACTCAGGTAATTTTAGTTGTCTCATCCTACTCAGAAAATACACATATTTTACTATGCTTCCAGTTATAGCAATTATGTTTAGCATTACACTGTATTCAAAGTGTGTACTCAATAGCAAAAAAAGTGAAAAAAGGCTAAAATATATATGGCTTCTTAGGAATATAACTTGTATATAGAGTTATTTTTCTGGTGCCCAGAGAAGCTGTGGCTGCCCCATCCTTGGAAGTGTTCAAGGGTTGGGGCTTGGACTAACTCGGTCTAGTGGGAGGATCCCACTTTTACTGCCCAAAGACAGAAAATGGTGCTTCCTCAAAGAAGCTTGGAAACTTCCAAGACTACTTGCAGTGAGTGATCAAGCACTTTACCAGATGCACAGAGTTTTGTTTTGTCAGCAAACGTTTGGGGAAGCCTAAGTAAATGAAGCAGCAGTCAACAAGACGAGAAGGAGTTTTCTGTTAGGCAGACATTGAGCAATCAGCAGTTGTACTATTTAATCTGGTTCTCTAGGACAACATCTAGTAAATGATCCAGTGGGGGGGAGTATCTGTGCTTATGAAAACCACGAAACTTGTAATAACTCAAACGTTGAGTGTCTGACAATGTAGATAGACAATGAATTGCAGAAAAACTTCAAAGGCTGAATAGACACAGGTTTGTTGGAACACATTTAGCAAGCAGGTAATTACCATGCAATTTCTTGACTCTGCAGGTTTTCTAGGATTCATGATAAGATTTGCCCCATTTTTTTTAATCCTTAAAATGAAAACAATATTCATATGTTTGGATCAGGTTTTGAAAGGCTTACTATATCAGGGCTGATTAAAGAGCTGAGTGCTGGAAAAGAGCAGTGGAAGGAAAACACTATCACCACTTAAGGCTGACTATCCACAGCAGCATCTGGTCTTGATATCCTCTTAGATCTAGGATGGATCAATTCTGGTGTTTGAAATCCTTCAGTGGGAAGGTCGTATTCCCCTCCAGATGTTCCATAAGGTTTTTCTTTCAGTTGGCGGCATCTCCTTGAAGCTGCCAGTTTGAAATGATAGTCTTTGGGGCTGAGGGAAGGTTTAAAGCAAAAGTCTGGTGCGTCCTTGAGAAATAATTCCTACCTTCAAAACGTTCTTTGTTCTTGTACTTTGGGTTTTTTCCCGAGGTCAGTGCTTTATTGTCGTTCTCTTAATAAGTGACACTTTTTTTTTTTCCCTCGTTTCTCCTCCCTTAAGGGCTCGGTTTTGTGCAGTGTTGCAGTGCTTTGTGTAGGTTGTGTCTGTTGCTCCACACGGGTGTAGGTTTTCCCTAGGATGGGCAATGAAAGGAGGCAAATCCTGAGTCACCATAAAGGGCACATGGGGCCCAGCACCACTTCTGTGCTCTCGTGTCCTCACCTGCACACAAGGGTGTAGTGGCAGTCAGTGTTCTCTGCTCTTCCCTTACCCATATCCATCAACTTCCTGATTCCTGTTTCACAAACCTGAGTCTCTATTAACTATTTGAGTGTGGCTACCTGAAATTAATCCAACCAAATTAATAGTACCTAATAATATTACCCTGACCTGGTGACCAGCAGGTCAAAATGAGAGTGAGTGGCCAGGTAAGAGTGCCAGCTTTGGCAATTTAAAGGCATCTGCAGTGGAGAATATGAAATCCTTCCCTGTGAGGGTGGCGAGGCCCTGGCACAGGGTGCCCAGAGCAGCTGTGGCTGCCCCTGGATCCCTGGAAGTGTCTGAGGCCAGGCTGGACGGGGCTTGGAGCACCCTGGGATAGTGGAAGGTGTCCCATGGCAGAGAGGTGGGACTGAATGGGCTTTAAGGTCCTTCCAACCTAAACCATCTATGATTCTATGATTTTGTGATTCTGTATGTCTGCTTTTGCTGGAAATGTTGAGTTTTGTGGCTTTTCCCTCTGTCTGTGTAAAAAGTGAATTAAAAGACCATAGACCAATACTCAAATTTGTTTTCAGTGTTAGCTGGATGAAGAAGCATCACTGACATACAGGCCTTGGTATGATTTGCTAGTGTAGCCTTTGTGCAGGGAGAGAAAGAGGTTTGCAGATTCTTGTTCCAGCTTAAGTGTATTGACCGAGAAAGAACAGATATTCTTCAGACACAAAAACCTTACTTGAAATGGAAAAGAAAAACAAGAAAGAAGGCTAGAAATGCCATCCAGTGAGGCTGTCAGCACAGACCTAAGGAAGATCCCTGTGCAGAGCAGGGTGAAAAATACTTCAAAGAGCTTAAAAAAATTATCAACAAAATTAGAGCAGCAGCTGAACTAAGTGTGTGTTTCTAAATCAGTGGGTTTGTTTTGCATTTCTCTGTTTCACTCCTCTCTCTAGATGGAGCTGCTTGTAAAATAGTCCAGGAAACGGATTAAAATATGTTTTCAGTTTGTTCTCATCACAATTATTCTGATTATGGAATTTAATTTACACTCATATTTTCCCAGCCTTTGTGATTTTGAAGTTGCTGTAGTTCATAACTTTGGTATCAAGGAGATCAACCTGTGCCAAAGACTCTTAGAAATAAGAGGAGTAAACCCTCCCTTGCTCTGCCCTGCTCAGGGTGAAGCCTGTGGAGCTGCCAGTGGAGCCACAGGGACCTGACACTTCCTCCTGAGCCTCAGGTGTCCTCCGACAGCTCCTTTGTGCTTAAAACCATGCCCCTGGGACACATCCAAGCAGGGTAACTTTTCCAAGGGCTCCCCTGGCTTCGCCCCTGCTTGCTCTGTGTGTTCTCTGCCTCAAGGCGAGTGTCGCGGTTCTCAGCTCTGGAGACGGACTGGACGCCGAAGAAGCGGGTTCACACTTTGTTCTCCGTTATTCCCAGCCCCAGCATACATACCCATGTCTCGTTTACATACCATCGTGCCTTACAAACCCTCGTTATAACATCAGCTACCTCAGCTCCCGTTAGCTATCTACCCCCGCACACGTCGTTGCTGCACAGTCAGCCAGCTCCCTCCTCTGCGCTCCTCACGCCCTCCTTTCCCACCGATCTGCTCTCACGGGATGTTTGTGTGATCCTTTCAAGGACACAGTGCGATCTGGTCAGGGTCAAAGCTACTTTTCCTGTGAGGCTGTCAGAGGCAAGTGTAATAAGGAAGTTGGAGATCAGGAAGAATAACTGCAGCTTGTCATGATGGGTGTCAGAGAGGAAAACTGATCTCTTGAATCAGCTTTGCTTAGACTTCTGGGGAATGAGCAGTACAAGGGGAAGTCTTACAGAGCTTGGAATGGGCAGAGTAGGTGCTCACAGGAGATAAAAACCAGAATGATGCTCTCAGTGTCCAGAGCAAAGCAGGCACCAAAGAACACCTGAGCTCTGGCATGGGATTCAGGCTGCTGTGTCTTTGTGTGGGCTTAAGGGTGGGAAGAGAAAGCTAAAAGTTGGGCTCTAAAGTTTTTAAAAGATCCCAGAGATGGGATTTTGAGATGATCTACACAAAAGCCAGGATTTGTTTTTGTGACCTGGTCCAGTCAGTAACATTTCCTTTCCTAAAGGGTCCACAAACAGGTAAAGATTTCCCCGGGCAGTCACTTCTCTGATTTGCTGTGGGCATGTTTCAGTGCAACACCTTTTATCTGGTAAATATTTCAAATATTAACTATTTTTGGAGGGAAGTTGGCTTTGACTTCTCTCAGACTGCATGAAACCAACTCTTTTCAGCTCCCAAAGCAAGAGCAGAGACAACAAAAGTCTGAAAATATCTGGAGATATTTCCCCAGGTTGGATTGATTCAAAGCAGCTGCCCATGGGATTGTAGTTGTGCATTTCTGGGTTGTTGAAGGGAATCAGCAGCCTCTATAATATTTTCTTCTCCTTGTTTACATAAATATGACTTTGATTATATGAAATAATGACTTGGGTTTAAGCCTAAATATTCAGAATTATAACTTTTCAAAATGACAGTTTGAGAAGTTGAAGTATTTCCCTGAATATAGAATAACCAGCTGGTTGTTTAAGAACAGTAAACACTGCCATTTAGAAATAACAATAAATTCATTTATTGCATCTATTCTTTAAGTATTTATAATGCAGATTTGTCTGTGAAGAAATGGTAAAATAATACACAGAAAAGAAAAAAGAACAAAAATGTGTCATACATTTATATTTCTAGTGAAGCAAAATGTATTGTTTTCTGTAGAAAATTCTTGCTGAATTCAAGAAATTGAACTTCAGAAATAATAAGAATGGCAGGGGGGAAATAAATAAAATTCTAATGAGTTAAACTTACCAGAAGTTTATTTAGTTGATTCTTTTATTTGGTTTATTTATTTACCTCCTGCTATTCTTTTTGTTTTTAATAAGAGCTTATAATATTAATAACTTATGAGAAATTCAATAACTTTTTGGAAATTTAAGAAGTTATTAAGCTTCTAATAATTTATTAGAAGGGTTTTTTAATAAAAAATGAAAAAACTTCTGAAGCAAGTTTAATGAACTTCAGGAAAAATAAGAATAGTGGGGGAAATAAAATTCTCATTAGTTTAATAACGTCTTCTAATATATTTATTAAAGACCTGGTTTTAACCTATTTGTGAAAGAAATTCCTTCTCATAGAGATGGGAAAATCTCCTAAAGTAGTTGTGGGATGCATATAGTAGCATCAAAAAATACACCTGTATTATTTCTCTGAGCTTGTGTTCACGTAACAGCTTTCTGCTGTTTTGTGCGCCCCCTCAATGAGAAAGAGGTTCAAGGGGTTTTAAATGTGCATTTTGAAAATCGATCATTGACTGCAATTTCAGAAAATGTAACCTCTCAGTCAGTTTTGTAGCAAAGCCCAGGCTGAGCTGAGAGATGAACAGAGGCTTGATGGTGACATATGAACTAAAAGAGAGAGAAATTACAGTTCTTTGCTTCTCCTTGCAGACAGAAACACACACAGGACTGAAACAGAAATCAAGCAGTTCTTTGAAGTTCAAAAATACTGCTTAAATAGATTTCTGCTGAAGGCAAAATGTTTACAGACTGTAGCATGAAGAGAAACATCTGCTGGTGGATGGCAGCTGAACATGGACCAGAGTAGGACAACATCTGGAAGTGACACAGTGCAGGGTCTCCCTGTGAGAAATTAGATTTTATTGTATCTCTGCAAGGAATGTATCACTGGAAAACTGCTCAGTATTGTGACTGGTTTTGTTGCCCTTTTTCCATTGGCACATTTGCCTGTGAATGAGCAAACCCTGAAACCTTTTGGTGTTTTCCAGTAGCTTTTCCACGGCTGAGCGTGAGTGAGGTTCATAGAATTTATGAGGCCTTCTGTCTTCAAAACACAAGCTGAAAGGCTTTCTGGTGGATCTGAGAAGCTGCACTTGAACGAGGCTCGGCAGAGGAGCTGAAATGTGTAGGACTTGCCCAGCAATGCAAGCTCTGCTGCAGCAAAGGAGCACTCTGCCCAAGCCTAACAAATAACTGCTGGAAACCTGCTGCTGGAGGTGTGTTCTCCTCCCTAAAATCAGGTTGTGTAGGCACAAAGCTTTACTTTGTGTTTCCGTCCTCTTGAAAGCTTAAGGTCTCTCAGCATCACCCACGGGACAAGTTCTTACTCTGAATTTTCATTTTCCTTTGACTCCAGCAGTGCAGAAGGAAGGAGTCTTGACCAAATATGTATACATTTATAAATATATTGATATTTTGTCACCCAGTGCAGTGAGAGGTGTGGGAGCAGAGATGCCCTGTCTGGCCTTCTCACCCCAGCCTGTGGTCAACACTGTCATAGAATTCAAACTTTGATCCCAAAAAGAGCATTTAGCCACCAGCATTTGCTGATTGTTCCTCACTCCAGCCTCACAATCGCTCTGCTGCCAGCAGCTCAGTTTTTGTTTGTCAGGACAAAATGGTTTAAGCTACCAAGGGAATGGCTGGAGCTGTGTCAAGGCGATTTAGGTTGGATATTAGGAAAAGGTTCCTCCCCAGAGGGCGCTGGGCACTGCCCAGGCTCCCCAGGGAACGGGCACGGCCCCGAGGCTGCTAGAGCTCCAGGAGCGTTTGGACAGCGCTGCCAGGGATGCCCAGGGTGGGATTGTTGGGGTGTCTGGGCAGGGCCTGGAGCTGGGCTGGATGATCCCTGTGGGTCCCTCCAGCTCAGGAGGGCCTGTGGTTCTGTGAACCTACAGTGTGATGGGAATTCTTGGGGGTTTTTTGGTTGGTTGGTTGGTTTTGGTTTGGTTTTGTTGTTGTTGTTGTTTTTTGGTTTTTTGTTTTTTCTTTCCCCCATCTTACATTGAACTATGATAAACATTTTGATAGAATTAAGAATAGTCATTTACAAAAATATGCCTGTCAGGAGGAAATAGCTCTGTGCTCCACAGAGACACTCTTCTGGTGCTGACCAGCATGTGCTGAAATGCTCACAGTCAAGAGAACTGGGAATTAAGTCATGAGTGTCCCAAGGGAGCCCCTTTCACCAATTTGGCTGATTTTCAGACAATAGTACAGTACATCCAAGAAACTCCAACTGACTGATACACCCAGTTCATCTCTCTCTCATCCATACAAGCCCCACAGTTCAATATCCTGAATTAGACACANTCTGATACACTCAGTTCATCTCTCTCTCATCCGTTCAATATCCTGAATTAGACACACAACAGTGATTATATTCCAGCTGCCTGATCAGAACTTTATCTGGTTTCCTGGAACTTCAGAGCCCTGAACAGATTTCGTGTGACCTGAAGGTTTTTGTGGCAGTAGCTGTGGAGAAAGTGGAGTTCAGACTGAAGGTTATAACACAGCCTGCAGACCGTGATTCCAAGTAGCCAAACTGATGGGACCTCCTTCAGTACAAAGAGAGCAAGAGAAAAAAACTTCCTTTCCAAGGAACAGCTAGTTGGCAGAAATGCTTTTCATGGGCTGGGATTGGTATTTCTGGCACCCTCTGCCTTCAGAAACAGCCTGATGTCCACAGAGAAAAATGAGTCTTGTTCCCATGCAGACAAAGCTCTAACACTAAATGAAAATAGCTTTGAGGCAGGAGGGAATATCTTTATCACAAAGTGCTGAAGACAAAATTAACTGGTGCTGAGAGAAGTTACTGCGTGTGGCCAGTGAAGAAAGTTGAACTAATTTTGAGACATCCTTAGAGGAAAAGAAAAGGCATCTGGGATCACCATGGCTTTTGTACCTTCCTTAAAAGCCAGAGCACTGTGTGGGGATAAGAGATTTGGCATGTGGAACTGGCAGCAAGGGCAGGCCTGGCAGGAGCACAGCAGGGCAGTCACTGGCTCCACGTGTGTGGCAGCTGCGTGTGACACTAATCCTTGGCCTCATCAGGTGATTGTAATAACACTGCTTTGTTTCATCTTATTGTATTTCTCCCCCCACTAACATCCAATTAACTTCTATTCAGGACTGCTGACTGCAAGCCAAAGCAAGTTGTGCCCCCACACGTGTCCCTGAAACCCCTTCAGGGGCTGGATGCCTCTCTCAGATGCATTAATATATCACCTATTACCACAAATGTGTCTTGTATTTAATTTCTATAAATCTATCGGAACAATTCCAGCAGTTTAATGCCTTGCCCTTGTCTCTCTCACTGACTCCCAGTGGTTCAGCTCTGGAGTGAATCTTTATCACAAATTCCACTTATTTTCCATGGAGAGAATTTGGAGCTTGATCATCTCTCTGTGTTTTCTTGTAGCTCTGAGTGAATCTCCTGCACTCAACAGCATTTGAGGCTTACAAGCTGCAGAGCTCCTTCCTAAGGGAATATTTGACAAGAAGCACAGAGGATTCAATATTTTGTGGACTCTGAAGTGGTGGTTTTGTGCAGAAATTCGAGAACTTGAAAAATACTGAATTATTTTCTTCTGTATTTAGAGCCTTTAGTGTACATTTATATTTTGGTTTCAGGCTTTTCTGCCCCACTGCTGGTGGAGAAGTTTTGATTGGTTCATTGGTTTGGGGTTTTTGTTGGCTTGTTGGGTTTTTTTAAGAGAAAGAAAACAGTGTCTGAATTACCTGAACTCCACTTCTCATAAATCAAACGAGTGTAATTTAAAGAACACACCTTGCTCTTGCAGACCTGCATACAAAATCAGCTGTTCATTGCAACCCACAATTTCTTTCAGTCTTTCTGTTGGTTGTCTTTGTATTGCCACATAAAAGCAGTTTGCCCCTCAATCATTTGAGTGCCTAGATGTGTTAAAAGGTGATGAAGAGTCTGTTGCATGTCTAAAAGTGGCTCTGGTGGCTCCTTTCCAAAGACAGGTGCTTTTCTGGTGCGTTTTTTTTTTAATTTGCTTTTTCCTCTTGGTAGTCCAACTTCAGCTTGTAATCAAATATCATCCTACTTCTGTGAAACTAAAAATGCTGTTTACTGTAAAGATGTGTTCCTTAAGTTGTTTTTGTTGGTACAAGGAAAGTTGTGTCTTGATTTTTGCAGCCCAATTTATGGCTGGAGGGATGTTACTGAGGGTTGGCTCATAAATGCCCACGTTGGTGGGCAGGGTGAGGCTCCCCTACATCTGGGGGGATGGAGTTAGGAATGTTGGGTCCCTCACATCTGTCACTCATCTTAAATAATCTCACAGAAACCTCTTTTTATGTTGTTTGAGCACGTAATTAGGGAAAAAGGAAGTCTGTGGCAAGAATTGAATCAGCTAGCTAGAAAAGTAAGGGGAAAACTTCCAGTCTGAAAACAGATGGATTAGAATTATTTTGTGTGCTTCTCACTGTAAAGTCTTGTGTGATGAGAGCTGTGGATGTGGTTTACTTCCCAGTGAACCTTTTTCAAATACTTTCTCAAATACTCCGGTCTCAGGGGTGCAGGGAGGAGGAAGCTGGATATGGTCTTCATTCAGGAGGGGCTCTGACAGGAGCAGAGATGGCATTCAGGTGTACAGAAATCAGTCCCTGACTGCTGTGTTTCAGCTGTGTTTCTGACCTGATTGTTCCCCTTCTGTCTTCTCTCTGTCTTATCTGGGCTAATACATAGAGACAAGAAAATCTTCCCACATACCTGACTGTGGGCATTGAAACATCCCCAGTTCCAACATCAAAGTCAGATAACTCGGGGTGAGGCAGAGGTAAAAGCTGAAGTTACTGCTATGGACAGAAAGAGTAATGGGAATAAAACCAGATATCTGCAGTGTTGATCTTAACACGATTATCCATCTGCCATGGCTGATGCTTCAGGGGAGAAGCAGCTCAAAAAACACAGTGAAATCATAGGCTTTTTGAACAGCCTCTGCCATCGTTGCAGCAATGGGAAAGCAAAGGAGCATCTTAACAACAATCATTAACAGAGGTAAAACCTGTCTTGGTTAACAGGAGGATAAAGGCAAATGAGCAGGGCAGGGGTGAAGCTTTGGACCCTGCAAGTGATCGTTTGACGTGGACAGATGGGATCTGTAGCCCTAGTGGGATGTAATTGTGACATGTAGTGCTGGAAGATGTTGGCTTTTAAAGTGGTGCCCTTTAACGACTTTAATGACTCTGCTAAATGCCGAAGAGTGGGAGTGACACTGCCGTGCAAATTCCAGAACCCACCCCTCACCCCCCAAGCTTGTCATGCTCACAGCAAGCAGATTTGGGGATGTAAAGTCTCTAAGTGAAATATTCTGTTTGTAAATGTGTGTGAGATTCTCTCCACAGATTCTCTCCAGTAGATATTAGTTAATATGGTGACATTCATTGGATTTGGGAAATTAAAAGTCTGTGACTATGATGTAGCTCTTATTTCTTTTACTTCCCTCCTGGCTAGGAAGGTAGATTATTTTAATTTTTTTCAACAGTTTATATCATTTTTATTTATTTCCTGAAAAAATGGGTATTGGAGGAAGAAAAGTTTAGCTCTTCCTTGTGAATATAGAAAATGTGGAATACGTTTCATTGAACTCATGCTCATGATGTTTTATTTCAAGTACTGTGGGAAAAGCAAAGGAAGGAAAAAAACCCCAAACTTCTTCATTGGCTTCCTGAGGCAGGAATAGAAGAAGGGAGGGATGGTGATTGTACCCCCCTCATCCAAGCAGGGAGCTTGCATGGAATTTTGTCACTCTAAGGCAAAGTTTTAAAAAAGTACTGTCCAGGACAGGTCATCTCACAAGCATGTGTTTGCCAGATTTAAAGAGAAATAAATATTCTATTTAATGCACATTTCATACAAGGATTTGGAGTCTTTTCTGAAAAGAGAACCTGTAGGAAAGCCAACACTGAGGCCGCTCCTGTGCCTGTTGTTACCTTGCCCAAAAAATCACTTGGACACGTTATTGCAGTCACTTTAAAAGCATTTTTTGGCTACTCCCTTACCAATGTGATGAAACTACTTGAGGACCATTATTTCCAAGTCCCCCAAACTAAAATGTCTTGGTTTCTTGTAAATATTCTGCTACTACTTCTGCCCATACTTTTGGTGTTTACGACTCTCTGGATTTGCAGAAATAATCTGTAATTGTTATTACTTTCCACTCCCAATCTTAAGACGCTTTTCCTTTGCATGTTTACCACCCCATCTGTGTGTCTTCTGATGTAATTTTATATGCTGTTATTATTTTCTAAGTTCTGGTTTAGAACCAGCAAGTGTGGAATTATTGTATTAAGCAGTAATCACTTGAAGAGATTTATTTTATGCTTTTAGTAATGAAGAATTTTGAAGCACAGAGGTTCCAATAACTTGACTTTTTGGATGCCCTGAACATGAGGGCAAGGAAATTGGAATTTACTCTTCATCACCTTTTAACACATCTAGGCACTCAAATGATTGAGGGGCAAACTGCTTTTATGTGGCAATACAAAGACAACCAACAGAACGACCTGTGGGTTGCAATGAACAGCTGATTTTGTATGCAGGTTTTTGATTAAGTGTTAGTTAAGCATAAATCAGAAAATGCTTCTTCATAAAATCAAAAAGGTTGACAGAAATGTATTAATTTTGATGAACTTTCTCCAAAGCACTTACAGGTTTTGATGAACTCTTGCCTACTTTTTTGATGACTTCTTGCCTTGGCTTTGTGCTTTTTTTGGAATAGTGATCCGAAATGCTTGACTGGTTGGTTGGTGGTGGTGCTTTTGGTTTTTTTTTTCTTCTCCCTTCATAAAGAGGCTTTTAGGGAAGATATCTTTTTTCTGTTGCCTCTGTGCAGAAGCAATCCAATCCACAGCTGTTGCAGCTCCCCCAAGAACTTCTGTCTGTGCTCTGTCACCTGGGCTTGCTCTGTTCCAGCCCCTCTTGTAGCAATGCCTGAGGTGATAAAGGATTGTCCCTGTGAACCTGGGCAGGCGTTTGGCAGAGTTCTGTCTGTGATTGTTGTGCATTCTGTGTTTCATTTCTTAAGTCCAAGCCAGTTTTGTTGTCTCTTGTTTCCTGGAAACAGTTGTAATTAAATCTGAAGGCCCCTTTTAAAAATTGTCCTTATTTCTGTTAAAACTTCTGTTACAAGCTCTGCTAACTGCTTCAGTCTGGTCCCAAGCTCTCGGAAGGGCCCTGGGTATTCTTCTGCCTATTTCTGTGATGCGTTTCATTTAAGTAATTTTCCCATGTTATTTTCATTTGGTTTAGAATCATGGAATCACTGAGGCTGGAGAAGACCTTTAAGATTGAGTCCAGACATAAACCTAACACTGCCAAGGCCACCCCTGAACCACGTCCCTCAGTGCCACATCTTCATGTCTGACAAGTGCTGAGGTTTTCTGAGAGGCTCTTCTGTGTCCTGCACAGACAGGGACCTGCTCATCTCGCTGGTGATTTGTGCTCAGCTCTCTAAAACCACCTCGGATGGATCTTTCTCAGCTCCATCTTGCCTTGCACCAATTACTTCTCCTCTGTCCCCCTCCCTCCATCCCAGTTTATACCTTCCCAGTTTACATACTTAAAACAAAAATATGTCCAGACTTACAACTCTCCATTTCCAGCTGCACTTGATTCTAATGTCATTATTGCTCCTTTTAAAGCTATTTCGTGTGCCACTGTTGGTTTGTGTGGTTGTAGTTTCTCAGTCACTGTTTTGCACCCCGCTGCATCCCTCTCTGAATGTGTCCCATTTGGCACCAATGCTTTAAGAGTAACCTGTACATATTTCATCTGTTGCCCTTAGATTGCCAAAGGCTTTGCACAGAGGAATCAGCTTCACTACACACAGGGAGTGGAGTGACCTTTATGGGGAAATGCAGGCAGGATCTGTTGATTCCCAGCCACTTCCCAGTTACAGGTTGGAACTCTGAGTCTCACGAACAGAAACTCAGTGAAAACAAATGTAACTAATTATTATGAAACTCAAAGTTGCCTGTATGTTCTGGCTTTCCTCTAGAAAACAAAGCAGTTGGAATGTTTAAAATTAGTTAATTCAGTCTGAGCACTTTGATGGAAGAGCTGGCTTCAATCTGGTTACATCTGGTAGAAAGGGCTGAGGAGAACGATCAAAACCAATTAATTCTCATTTAATCTTGAGATCCAGTGGGATTATGAGTTTTTGTTTTCAAGTGGCCTGGTTGCTGTGCTGGATGACAGAGTAACAATGCCACAGTCTGAACATAGGAATAAAAATCAGTTAATGGATCTACGGAGGGGCTACGATGTGCAGCTGTGCAGCCCTTTCTGTTGCCCAATTTAAAATCCAAACAAATAAAATCTCTGCATGGCACAGTCCCCTCCATGCAGGTACAAAACTGAGTGAATTCATCTGTTCCTGGGAGATCTTCAGCTCCAAAACTCAGAATCCAGAGGGAGCAGGGGATGCACCAGTTGCTGGGCTTTGGCTGAGAGCAAGCAGCACCAAAGAAATCATCTGGAATAAGGATGGAAATGTGGAACATTGCTGCTATTTTAGATATTTGTTATCATTTCAACTGTTTCAATTTTTTTTCCCTCTTTGTGTTTTGGTTTGGTTTGTGTTGCTTTTTTTTTTGTTTTTTAATTGGGAAAGATTCTCACATATCTTTCTCTCTTTCCCTTGGGCAAGAAGAAATACAGAGAAATGCAGTGAATGTCAATGCCTCCCTCTGATCTCTTCAGTGCCTCCAGGGCCAGAAATCAGAAATACCATGGGAAAAACATAATTAATTAACTTAGAGGAATATTTAGTAGCAGTCACTGGCTGATTGCAGGGTGGCTGGTCAAAACTCCATGTGCCACTCACAGAACAGAATAGTTCCTTTTAACCGGTAGTGGGGGCCCAGCTTCTATTAAAAAAAAGTAATGATTTTATTCCATTTGCATTGTCAGATTTGGCAACAGATGTTTTTGTCAGTTACAGAGAAACATCCATAAAATTCACTCAGTGGATTTCCCCCCAAATATTAAAGTCACCTGTGGTTATGGGGATGATTTTATCTTCCTGTAGCCACCTGCAATATTCCAAGCAAGGAATGTCGCCAAGGCATTCCTAAGAGGAATTTCTGAGAAGCTTCACAAATGCACAGAATGTCATTCCTGCAAATATCAGGAAAAGCACAATTTTTATTAGCAGAGGATTTGAAGGGAGTACAGCGGGAAAAACATAATCACTTCTAAAACTGAGCTGTATTACCTCATGTTTTGTCACATTCTAAATTAATTCTAAGTGAGAAGACAAAGGGAAAAAAGAAATCAGAAACAAAACCTGGAAACACATAGTTTTTATTAGAGCTTTAGAAAGGTGCTTTTTGTGTTCCAGGGTTGCTTTGACACATCGAGTATCGATCAGTGGTTTGCATCAGAGCTCGACTTCATGACATGAAATAAATGAAATGGATGGCCCATAGATGTTGCAATATTGGAAGCACTCCAATCCCACTGAGTAAAACAGTGTATGATGATTTTCCCAAATTGCCCTGGGAAGCCTGGAGCTGTCCCAGCTCCTCGGCTCCAGCCCACGGCCGGAGGGGCTTTGCCATTTCCCAGCCATTCGTCACCTCTGCACACCTGGACTGTGCCCAGCTGGCGCCACTTAGAGCTGGCCCTAATGCTTGGACAAAGAGAAATGTTAGGGTTTCAGGCTCTTTCTGTCAATTTTAAATAGTGTCTCAATTTCAAGCACGAAGAAAACCAACCCTTCAGCAAATATTCCTCACTGATGGCTGAAAAGGCTCCCGGCAACTAGATATGCTCAGTTTTCTCTTCCTTGGCTTGGATCACACAGCTCTTGATTAAAATGTTCAATATTAATGTGATTTCTTTGGCATACCAGGATTTATTTTCCTGGCTAAGGTTGTGTGATTTCAGGCACCCCGTAAATTTCTAGTCCCTTCTGCCCCACTTTATCTTAGGGAACACTCTGCAAATTCTAATTTATCTGATACTGGACAGGTATAATCTAAGGGGAGGGATACAGGTAAATAATATCAGAGCAATTATAGGCTAATAATATTTTAAAAGATAGTTCACCTTTTGCGCATAGGCCACAAATAAATGTCATCTACAAGTTTTTTCATTAACCAGCTCACTCAATCTGCTAATCCAGACTATTGTACAAAAGAATCTCTATTTTCTCTCATTTTTTGTGATTCCAGCAGTGCTGGGAAACACAATACAGCTTAAACACAACAATAATAGGGGAAGCATGCCATGAACAAGGTGTGTGGAAATGCAATTGTTAAATGTCATCTTGGGAGGTTTTCTAGGATCACTGGAAACAGCTGCCCTATTAAATGGCATACAGAAAAAGAAGCATTATCTTGCTTAAACCCATAAGGATGCAGTTATTCACCTTTTCCTTCTTCCTTCATCACTGCTTCCTCCAGGTTTGCAAAGCACACTGTGGGTTTCCCTTTATCCATGTAACTCGTGTGCTATGGTTGATGCACAATGCCAGTTAATGCAATGCATATTCCCAGATAATTTGTACATTTGCGAGGAACTAATTTTGTCTCAAAACAAACAATTTATTCCATGGATGTCAACAGCAAGAAGTAGAGTTGTTCCAGTCTGTGTTGTGAATGATGGGGAGCTCAGGATAAAGGACTGTGGTGGGAAAGCTGTGACTGGAGGAGCTGTGGGTTGTGCTGGTACCACCCCCAGCATCCTCACTAGGAAATTATGAGCAGTTAAAAAATAAAAAAAAAGGAGAACATAAATTTTAGCTTTGAATGTTAAAGAGTGATGAATATGAGCTAAGCAGAGCACTTAGAATCATGGAATCACAGAATATCCTGAGCTGGGAGGGACCCACAGGATCATCCAGCCCAGCTCCCAGCCCTGCCCAGACACCCCAACACCCCCACCCTGGGCATCCCTGGCAGCGCTGTCCAAACGCTCCTGGAGCTCTGGCAGCCTCGGGGCCGTGCCCGTTCCCTGGGGAGCCTGGGCAGTGCCCAGCACCCTCTGGGGAGGAACCTTTCCCTGACCCAGCCTGACCCTCCCTGACACAGCTCCAGCCGTTCCCTGGGTCCTGTCCCTGTCCCAGAGCAGAGATCGGAGCTGTCCCTCGGGAGGAGCTGCAGCCTCCGTGGGATCTGACCTCAGTCTCCTCCAGCTGAACAGACCGAGTGCCCTCAGCTGCTCCTCATGGGCTTCCCCTCAAGGCCCTTCATCCTCCTTCTGTCCCTCCTTTGGACATTCTCTAAGAGCTTTAGATCTTTTTTATATTATGGTGCCCAAAACTGCCCCCAGGACTCGAGGTGGGGCCACCCCAGTGCAGAGCAGTCTGAGACAGTCACCTCCCTCAGCCAGCCTGACACTTGGAACCAAAGCAAGGATTGTGCTCCTTGAGGTCATGCCCAAGCTTTGATTTTCGCCCTAAATAGCCTTTAAGTCCTTGTTATTGTGCCCCCATCCTTTCCTCACTGCATGTTGCTGGGTCTCAACATTTCCTCCTGCTGTGCCACTGTCAGGACTTTTTTTGCACTTCTTACCCTCTTCTGCTTGTTTTATTTTAAAATAAATTTTTCTATGAACAAACTCATGCTTTCTTCTTCCTTGCCTCCCCAAGACATTACCAACCCTACCCAAACTGTAGTCCTGGCTATGCTTGCAGAGTCTGCCTGGGATCTGGGATGTAGTCAGCCTCGTCCCTGGTCCCCCAGCTGGAGGTGGGGAACCCTGGGCTGTGCTGTCACAGCAGCTGTATATTCCCATGGGATATGGTACTAACAAATGGAACAGAGGGAATCTGCAGATCTAGCCTTCATTATGGAAATTTGACCATGATGTAGCAACACCCTCTCACCACTATTTTAACAGCTCTGGTGTGGGCTTCCAAGCAGGAGTTCAGAGATGCAGCGAGGCAGGAGTCCAGAGTGAGGAATGAATTATTTATTAAATTTACAATACCATTTATATATTCTAGTTCCATAAAGCAATTGAACAGTGCTCACACTTCTCCGAGGGTGATTGGTCAAAATCTCAGACACCAACTTAGAAATGTTTTTTCCTAATATAATGTACACGAGGTCAGAAGATACCAGATATGAATGCTATTTACAAAAACCCTATCGATTGTTTACATAGCTTACACAGCAAAGGAAAAGTTCTCACAGAATGAATGCAAGAAGAGAAAATTTCCCTGCTAACAGCATTTCAGCATCCACACTCTGGGGCATCCTGGATAGACCCTGGAGCTGGTTCCTTGTTCTCCTTGTCCAGGACTGCTGATCCTGTTTGCACCCTGTGGGGCTGTGCCTTGCTAGTGAGGGCATGGCTTGCACTGGGGCCACGCTTGGCTTCTGGCTTGTCCCCCTCCTGGGGAACCCCATTCGTGCTGCTTGCTGATGCATCTTGTTGCAAAATCCTCATTTTGGAGTTCCAGTAAATTATTGCTGGCTTCCTGTGGTGTTACAAGCTGCCTTCTGGCTTGTGTTCACATGGAGCATGAGCCCACAGCATCTGGGATGGAAAAGAGAAGAGCAAGGATAAAACAGGTGGTTTGCAGCCAGTGCCCGTCTCTGGCCTTGCAGCCAGCAGGGTGGCAGCTGTAGCAAAGACAGCTGAGATGTTTTGTGGTTCAGCTGCTCTGAAGCTCATTCTCTCCAAAGTGTGCCTGGTTCACCTTCAGGTCATGCTGCCACTGTAAGGGGAGCAGGAATTCAAACTGAGCGTCTCCACGGGGGTGATGGTGATGATCAGAGGTGTCACTTGGCCACACTGTCACTGCAAAAGGTCTTTGAGGCCCCTGTCACTGAGCCTGTGCTGGGTGAGCTGAGCTCGCAGGAAGGGTCCCTCAGCCTCTGAGGAGATGCTGAGTTAGTCCAAACCCTTCCCAGAGCGGTTTCAAGCATTGCCTGCCTGATGCAGGGAGAGTCACGGGAACCCCCTGCCTGCACAGGGAGGGAGAGGAGCAGGCCTGGGATGAGCAGACCTCAAGCCTCAAGCTCTGTACGTCTGCACTGAGTGTGTAGACGAAGCATTTGCCTGAGAGTGATGAAGTGAAACTCACAAAGAATATTTTTCCAAATGATGAAAGATTACTTGAATACTTGACCTGCAAGAGGTGAAAGAAAGAAAGGAATGATATTAAAGAAATGTGGAAGTTAAGTGTGGATGCTGAAATGCTGTTAGCAGGGAAATTTTCTCTTCTTGCATTCATTCTGTGAGAACTTTTCCTTTGCTGTGTAAGCTATGGAAACAATAGATAGGGTTTTTGTAAATAGCCTTCATATCTGGTATCTTCTGACCTCGTGTACATTATATTAGGAAAAAACAGTTCTAAGTGGGTGTCTGAGACTTTGACCGATCACCCTCGGAGAAGTGTGAGCACTGTTCAATTGCTTTATGGAACTAGAATATATAAATGGTATTGTAAATTTAATAAATAATTCATTCCTCGCTCTGGACTCCTGCCTCGCTGCATCTCTGAACCCCTGCTTGGAAGCCCACAGGTAAGTATGATATGGCCTGAGAATGGAATGGGTGCTTTGAATTTTCAGTGTTATTAAAGGTATTTATGATAAAGGGATTAAAGTATGGAAAAGGCTTTAAAAAACCATGCAAGAAAAAAAGAACCCAAACCCAACAAAAACCAAACAAGAAGAAAAGAAAGTTGACTGCCAAGACAAGAATATTCAACCCTAGACCATAAAGTAGAATTGCAGTCCAGACAGTGTCCTAAATACAGAGACAGTCTGACTTAGAAATCATGAATGGAAACAACTGTCAAAATTAAAGTTCAGTAGAATAAAGGACAGTCTAAATCTTAGAAAAACAAAGTCTTTTCATAAAGTGACTCTTGACAGTGCACTGATTGATTAAACTCAGCTCTAGCCAGCTTTGTTTATAGTTCCAAGGTGATTTTTTATGGTGGTATTTTGGAGTTGTTTGCCATGTAATTAGGAACACATGCATTTTCCTGCTCAGCTTTTAGTAGTGGATATTTTATTGCACATTCTCTCTACTTTCAGCAGTCATTGCTCCCTGATGCTCCGGACGTGACTTTGGCGTGCTCAGCCCTGCTGCTGTGCCCCTCATACGGCGTTTGGAAATCACTGACCTCTTCTGCCCCACATGCCAGCAGCTCAAAACCAGGCCAGGACTGCTGTCCTCATGAAACCTCAGGTTCCTGCAGCAGTGCAAGGGAGGAAAATACCAAGTCTCTGTGTTAGGCTTCTTATTTCCATCATTTTGGCGAATTTTAAAAGCCATAGAGGTTTTCTGTGAGAAAGCCAATAAGAACCTGTCTCCATTTAACTCAATACAAATGTTATTTTAAATGCCTTCACTGAACACAAACAATTCCTTTGAGTGCAATGCAAATCCCAGAATTGTGGGTTCTCAACTTTGGTCTCTCAGTGGTGTAGTTAAAAAGAAGCAGCAAATTTAGAGGAATGAAAGACCCTAAGTCTCCTTTATAAGGAGCCCTGTGAAAGCAAGAGATTCTTCCAGAATGTTACTTTAATTTTTTTGCACTTTGGAGATTATGAACATGTCGAAACTAATTTTCAAAGCTGCTTTGGCCCTACCTAGTTCATCTGAGGCTATTTTCTTTTGCTTCTGTCATGGGGTGCACAGGAAGAATTTAGAAATTCAGTTAAGGAAAAGACTTGCATGACCTGCAGTTGCCTTTGGTTGCTTGTACCTGATGCAGGAGTGAGGATCTGAGAGACACCTGGACAAGCTGCAGCAGAGAAATCTCTTAACACAGAAATGTAACTCTGTCCAGAATACAAGGGCTGAGGTAACTTTAAGAAAATCCAGATTTTTCAAGATTACATGCCCAAATCCCAATCTAAAATTATTAATCAAAAAAGAGATCACGAGTACTGAAAAAGAGCGACTTTGACTTTGTACAATGAGTTAAACATCTTAGTACTGAGGAAGAACAGTGGAAGAAGTATAAAAGCATTTAATAAAAGAAAACTTTGATTTGGTTCCTATTTAGGAACCTGTCTGTTCCTGCTGATTTGTTTTTCTGAATCAGAGTATTGAGGGAGGGAAAAGTACTCATCAGAAAAGGTCACCTAAGGTATTTTATTGAGTTGCTAACAGCATTAACAATTATTAGCAGTTGCTAATAGCAAAAATTATAAGGTCAGTCTATAGACCTAATGGGAATCTGGTTTTACCCTTTCAGATGAGGTGATGATAAACCCTAATCCTGCAGTAAAGGTCTGCAATATGTTATCCAAGCTGTTGATCATTCCTACATAAAGACACCTGGACTGCTCCTCCTACAGCCTGGAGGGCTCAGGGGGTGCAACTTCCCACCAGGGTTTACTCCCTTATCTCCAAAGTACTGCTGTGTTCCCAGCTTCTGCCTCTAAGTGGACTGACTGCAGTCCTGACAGAGGAAAACACCAAATCCTTGGGTTTTAGCATAGGGGTTTCCCCGTGTTCAGGAGAATTTTCAGGTTCTTGTGCCCATATTCTTCCTGAGATGAAGGGTATACTGCCTGGGAAAAGCATAAACAAGACTGAGGATATTTTTTTTAATAGTTAAAGTAGTGAGAATCAGAGAAATAGGAGGTAGTGATGGAAGGGAGGTAAGAGCAGAAAGTTCAAATCAGGCCTCTCTGCAGCACCCAGATTTTCATTGAAGGGGCTCCTGATTGTGTGCAACTCCTGTCCACAGCTCCCTGTCGAAAGGAAGGGTGCATGGAGGGTGTTCAATGTGCAGCAGGGATAATCGATTCCTTAGCCATGGATCAGGGGACCAGTGGCTTGTGAGCCATCGCAGTCCCCGTGCCCACGGCACCGCAGCACAGTGGAAAGGCAGGAATTGCACTGGAAAGAGGGGAAAGCTGGGTGGTGTGAAACAAATGTGGAACAGTCCTGCCCCTCCACACCGGGCTCGGGCCTCGGTGCAGGGAGAGAGCCAGTGCTGGACACTGAAAGAGGAAAATGAGGGGCTGTGAAAGGGTGAAGGAGAGATTAGTGAGGGCTCTTTCACAAAGGAGACTGAGACCTAAAGAACTGCACTCCTGGTTTAGGGGAGCTGGAAGTATCCCAGTGAATGAACCCTGGAGCCCTCGTTACTACTTGGCTTCTGGAAAAGTAGAAAGGGTTGAGCAATAGGCAAAAATGTGAAAATACCACATTATTTTCAACATTTTCAGGGTATTTTTGTATCTATAAAAATGTTGATTCTTCAGACTTTCAGGGAAGAGACAAGTTCCTGCTGATCTGATCCCAAAATAATTAAAAGCTTCAGCTCAGCAGTTAAGTCCTTTAAGCAGAACCAGATGTGTTGTATGCTGTTAGGTGAGGAAGGCGCTCCAGGCACGACCCAGCGAGCCCTGCCAAGGCAGTGCTACTGCTTCTGACCCAGCAGTTGTAAAAACTCAATTAAGTGCAGCTCCTGCAGTAGCAAATGGTCAGAGTGCCATGTGAGCTTCAAAAGCAAGAGCAGAAATAGAAAAGAAAGAGGACAAAATTATCTAGAGGAGCACAAGTCCAATGAAAGCAGAGAAATACATTTGTGATTGAAAGCTTCTGTTTGTGGTCTTTTAAATAAGAGCTGGACTGGCTCCAAATTATAACCAGGTGGCATATAAAACAACTTTAGTGGATGGCCTGACCCCAGAAATGCGTCCATGTGTCTGCCTTTAGGGTGTGTAGATGTGGGAACAGCATGGGATGTGTTAGAAGGTGTGGGGCAGGCAGGAATAGATTGAAATAATGAATACGGCTGAAAAAAAAAATTATTGTAAGGAAAAGGAATAGCCTTTGCTGCTATAACTCCCTGGCACGTTCCCTTGGGGAAGGACAGAAAAGGAGGGTGACTGGGTAAAAGGAAAAATGTAAGCCTTTGGGGAGCTTTAGATAAATAATGCAGGAATGGATCTGCAACAGGAGAAACGTCAGCTCAGTATGGAAACGGCCTTGAGGCATGGGGAAGATATGAGGCAAGGCTTCAAGATGTGTCCTACTTGATCATCCTGGGCAGGGATCAGGATGGAAAAAGGGAAGGTGAGCCCAGGGACTCCATCTTGTCAGGTGTGGGTGACACAGGTGCTGGAAAAGCAGGTGCAGGACTGGATCCTGCAGGTGCAGGGACACCCCACGGTGTCAGGGCAGTAAAGGGATGCTGCTGGGTACTGGTGTGCCCAGCAGCACGGGGAATGCAGGGCACCTGGATCCCCACCTCCAGCACGTGCGGCTGCCACAACAGCCATGAATCTGCTACTGCATGCACAGCAAGATCCAGAGGAATTTGACCTACTGAACTACACACTGGCTTCAGAAGAGGAATTAGAACATCTTGTGCACAGCCTAATGCTACTGCCAGAAGAGTAGGAGCAAGACCTTCTGCCTCCAGCCTTTTTGTGGTAAACTGAGTTAATACTGGGTTTAGCGAAGCAACATCCTCATCCTCTCTCACAGAGAAAGCTGAAATACCCTTGGCCATATGGAAAGCAGGGTGCCCACCCAGAGAGGCTCGTTAGAGCAAGGACTGGTGGTACAATGCCACATTCCTGTAGGGATCCTGTTTAGCATGTCCTGAAAGCAGCTGCCAGGGCTCCTCAGCAAACCTCTTTCTGTTTATTAACAATTCCAGTTTAATTTTTCACGTGGCAATTTGTATCAACAAGATTTTTACTACTGATTTTTAGGATTCGATGCTGTTACGTACCAAACGCCTGCTGTAGCTCACACCTGTGCTGGCAGCCCTGACTGCCACGGGCTGGGAAAAAGGGTAGTAAACTTAGCAGATGCTTTACTCACCCTGCTGCTAAGGGGTGTTGCTGCAAGCTTGTCTTGGCAAAGGACAGCAGCAGGGCTCGGGTTCACCAAGGGCTTCACAGTGCTCAGCTGTGTCGTCCTTGCATCGTCTGGATGCAGGAGAAGTTGTCCTAAGCTGACAAAGCCTGTGTTTCATATGTGGCTGTGGTGTTTCATGGTCACTCAAACACAAGATAAAACATGAATTAACCAAGTGTTAGCTATAGTTATGGAAACAGGATTCAAAATAAATTGGGAAGAGACCTGCCTGGTACAGAACGAAATGAAATGCCTGGAAGTAGATTTGGGTGGGAAGGCTGACTTTGCAGGAGCTCTTCTGGGAACAGACTCACTTCAGACCAGCCATGGTGTGTGAGCCAGGCTGGTGAGACCTGAGCAAACCTCTGAAGCCGCAGACTGGAATTCTCTGCGGAGAATTGTGCCAGCGTGGTAAGTGTGGCTGGAAGGGCCTTGTGCCAGCAAGGAGGCTGTGAATGAGGCAGGGTTTGGGGTGCTGTTAGCCAGCCCTCCAGCCACGCCCATGGGCAAGAGCAGCAGTGGAGATAAATTAATTTGGATGTGCTTTGCATTGTCAGATAAACCAATCCCCTCAGAGAAGGATGAAATTCAAGACTACTGCCCTGACCCATGAGCTCAAATAAAAGTGATGGGGGAGTATCTATGTGTAGGTTTTGGCATACCTAGAGATTATGATATTTATTTCTCCTTACTGGTTCTCAGTTTCTCCTTTCACTCCCCCCCCCAACAAAAAACCCACAAAAAAAAAAAACCCAAACCAAAAAACCAAACCAAACCAAAAAAACAAAACCAAAAACAAACAAAAACCCAACCAACCAAAAAACCCCAAAAAACCAAAAGAAACAAAAACCCCCCACAAAACCAAAACACCCCCCCCAAAAAAACCAAAAAACACCTAAAACGCAAAAACAAACAAAACCCCCCTCCCCCCAAAAAACAAAACAAAACTAAAACCAAAAACCCCAAAAAAACCCAAAAACAAAACTTCAAGCACAAACAGAACCAAAGTCCCATGCTGGCAAACAGTAAAGTCCTACCTATTTCCAGGCACAGTCCAAGTCCTTGTCTCAGAATCCCCTCCTTGGGTAACTGATCCTTGGGGATTTTTTGGCTGTCTCCAAAATTAGGAATTGGGAATATGAAATGGAAGCCTTCACATTCCAAACTGCACAATAAGGTCCTCAAAGAGCAAATAATCCTGTCAGTCTCAGGAGTCAGCTGAGTAAAAACTCAGGTCATAATTTGAAACAGGGTGGCTAAACTATTAGAGCCTGTAAAGGTCTAACTTCAATGGCTTAAATTCAGTTTTGCTTGATGAATTTTCACAGGATGAAACTAGAAAGCAAAGTACATAATTTTCTTATTTCCTCCTTCTTCTCAATTTCAAATGTGTCCAATTAGAGGCATTGCTAGATTTAAAGTATTTTTGTTTGTTTCTGTCCTGCACCTCAGGCAAGAACTTCTCAGCTAAAATCTCAACAAAAGCTGGCAAAAATTTACCCAGCTCATATCTTGTTTCTTGCCTAAACGGAACTGCTAAAGATAGACCACAGAAGCCACATGGGGCAGAACCACCACCAGCAGAGCCTCAAAGCCTAAACAGCCCCAGCCCTGCTGAGCCCTTAAGCATCCCTGGATGGTTCCTGTCCTGCCTGTGGTGTCCCGGTGGCATCCTGACACTGCCGAGGAAAGCCTGTGCCTGCCCTGGATCTGTGTTAAAGTGGGATGAGGAAGGGGATTATTTCTGCTACGGGGGTTTGAGTCTGCCCTGGCTCCACCCTGGATGAGCCCGTGGGAAGCAGAACCAGAACTGCAGAGCTACAGTGCCGGGACACTCTGGTTAAACCTTAACAAGCAAAGAGCTCCCTGGTCCACTTCTGGATGTTGGTTTTTCAGACTTGTAATAGGGCTGCAAATCAGGCAGGGAGCATTGGAAATTGGGAACAGAAATGTCACTTCCACTCACGTCTCTTGCATGCCAGGGGGCTGAGGCACTGGAGGTACCAGGCTTTGGAAAAGAGGAGTGCAGATGTGGAGAGCAGCAGGGTTTAGGGGGAAAGAGAAGCCTTTGCAGCTGGATTTCTTTTTCCCGTCTTTGTTTCTAAGGACCCAGAAATTTTCTTTCTTCTCATTCCTAGGAATTCATTAGATTCTCTAATTGGCTGGGATTTACATTCATTACAGAAAAATGTGTCTGGTCTTTCCTTCTTTCTGTTTCTTCCTTTCTTTCTCTTTTACACCATCCATTTTTTGGTCTCTTTTTTGTTCTTCTTTCCCGTAGAGACTTGGATTTCGAAAATCTGCCCTTATCTTTGGCAGTTCAGCTGTGCAGAGATAATACACCAGTACGTCTTGCTCTAGGCTCTTTGCCTTCTCATGAGTGGGAGACAGTGGTCTAATGATGGGGCATTTCCACTGGGTGATTTACCAGGGTCATCATTTTTCATCTGTGATTGTTCTGATTCCATAAGGTTTTGCTGTTGACGATTCTGTCCTACAGATAAAGGTGTCAGAAATTCTTCCCTGTGCGGGAGGTGAGGCCCCGGCACAGGGTGCCCAGAGCAGCTGTGGCTGCCCCTGGATCCCTGGCAGTGTCCCAGGCCAGGCTGGACGGGGCTCGGAGGTGCAGTGGAAGGTGTCCCTGCCCACGGCAGGGGTGGCACTGGGTGAGCTGTAATATCTCTTCCAACCCAAACCATTCCATGTGCTTCCAGGTGCTGTATCCCAGCGAGTAAGGATGAACTCTACTGCAGATTTATTCAGTTAATGTTGATGTTTTGATCCCCTCTTGCGTTTTCCCCTCACACATTGCAAGAATCAAAATGTGTTTTGCTGCAGCCATACTCAAGCCATGCCAACTGCATTAAAACCAAAAAGTCAACTAAGAGGGATATTACGTCATAAAATATTCAATAAACATGGAGGTAAGGCTGCTACACCCTTTGTAGATAATACCTAATGTATATAATATGTTGATTTAGTTCTTTGCTAAGCTATAAAGACCACTTTTTTCTTACTTTTGAAATATAAGATTTAAAGGTCGTGGTGTGGGCAAACGTGTACTTTTAAGAATGAGTGGGCAGTGAAGAGCAAACCATTTCCATGTTATGTTTGGGGAAACCTCACGTGGTGCACAGGTCTTAACTTCTTTTATTCCAGTGCATGCTATTTTTATTACATGCTTCTGTTCCCAATTCTCTGACATCTACATTAGGAACACAAAATTAATCCTTTTCTCTGCATTACACGGAACAAATTTACAGGAGTTGCTTTTATGTCTCCCATTTTGCTCTGAATAACCTGACCAGATGTGAGTGCCTCTAATGAAGCACTGAAAACGCATCTGATTTACAGAGTTTCTTTTGAAAAATCCAGACTAAGCCTTAGTACCGCTGCTACTGCAAAATCAGTGACCCAGGCGATGATACAGACAGTGAGGGGATGCTTTTTCCTTATCCGAAGAAATGGAAAAGTGCATAAGGATCAGCTGGCACATAATTCGTAAACACATAAAATGGGCTGCTGTGCCCTAGGCCAGGGACTCAGCCCAGGTGCTATCACCAGGTGAGAGGAGCTTCACTCTGACACCTGGGGAGGGCTCAGCTCAGGGACCAGAATTTCTCAGCTTCTCAGCGTCTGTCCTCTTCTTAGTAAATACAAATATTCCTGTTAGTCCTGTGACTCTCAAGTCCTTTTCTGGATCCTCTTCTGTTCTTAACTACAGTTTTATTTCATGTCTATGACTTTCAATCTATATCACTGAAGTAAGAAAACATTCTTTGTCTGTTTGCTACCTGCTGCCTTTCACTTGGCTGTGTCTTCCCTTGATCTTCCATTAAACAGAATAGAACCTGAATCACTGGGGCTGGAAAAGGCATCCAAGATCATCAGTCCAACTGTTAACCCAGCCCCACTGTTCACCAAGTGCCACATCCATGTTTTTCGAACACCTCCACTGCTT
This sequence comes from Callaeas wilsoni, assembly GCA_013398955.1. NCBI lineage: Eukaryota > Metazoa > Chordata > Aves > Passeriformes > Callaeidae > Callaeas > Callaeas wilsoni. Next base: position 88,638 of record VWPU01005965.1, read on the forward strand.
CCTTGGGCAGCTGTTCCAATGCCTGGCCACACTTTCCATGAAGAAATTTCCCCTAATATCCAATTCAAACCTTCCCTGGCACAACTTGAGGCTGTCCCTGTTCCCTGGGAGCAGAGCCCGGCCCCCCCGGCTGCCCCCTCCTGTCAGGGAGTTGTGCAGAGCCACACGGTCCCCCCTGAGCCTCCTTTTCTCCAGGCTGAGCCCCTTTCCCAGCTCCCTCAGCTGCTCCTGGTGTTCCAGCCCCTTCCCCAGCTCCGTTCCCTTCACATATGCTCCAGATAACTTGATTTTCCCCAGTAATAGGCACGATCTTGTGCAAGTCTGTCATATTTCCACCTGTTCTTTTCTTTAAGTTCTTACTGGAATGAAGGAATGAATTAGCATAGCTGCATCTTTGCAATTTATGTAACAAACATGCAAAAGATATTTCAGTGCAAAGAACTTCGGGAAACATGGCTATTTTAATCTTTTTCATCATTTGTTGGTGTAAACATTCACATTTCTTTGAACATGAGGAACATATTTTATAGTCAGAAATACTGTTTTTGCAGATGGCTCTGTTTCTGGGAAATCTCAATAAATAAAGCTTTGTTTAGAATTGCACTGAAGCAAACAATGTGGTTGGAATTGCAGAGAAGAGAATGCAATTAAAGGAGGACTGAAAACTGAAGCTATTTAACTGTCTCCACTTGCAAATCAAGTTTCATGTTTGGGACCCTTTTGTCAAATCAGAATTTTTCAATTGTTATGGAAACCTTACGGAAAATATTCCATTCCCTTAAAGTCTTTCTGGTAGAAGAAGAGATGTCACTGCCTGGAGAACCATTTACTTTTGCAATCTTTCAATTACAAAGACATTAAATCTTTTCTCAAACCCAAAAGAATTATTTGAGCCTACTTTTGATCATAAAGGAATAATTATCCAGAAACTCAATAATTTTCTATGATTTTTCAGAGAAGACACCCAAACTTTATAGATCCTAAGGGAATATGAGACTGAGGGATGGGCGGATGCTTTTTGTTGCAATATTTGTGACCAATGATCCATTCTGTTTGCAGACATAAACATTGGGAGGGGATATGTTGCTTCACATTTCTTTCTTTCTTCCTTGACAGACAGTTGGAAACATCTTGAGTTTCCTGGGTGGAAGCATCTCCAGGTGTGATTATGAGCTTGTTTTCAGCCTGGAGTGTCAGTGATTTCTTAGTCCTTTGCTTCTCAGAGCCATTGGCAAGGATTTGAGCAAGAGCACCGAGTTGTTAGTGAGACAAAACCTCACAGGGAATAATGCGATAATTCCCCAGAAGAGAGTTTTGCATGAGTGCACTGAGGGCTTGGAGATAGGATAAATTACATCAAATGTCTTCAGGCAGAAGGACAATCTACCTTACCAGCTCCTCCTGCTCCCCAGACATGCCACCCCTGTTTCTGGTTTCCTCTCACTATATTTAGAGTTTCCATAAGAGTATTATTTTTCCATATCCAAGATCCCTGTCCCGACGTCTTCCTTTTGAAGGTTGCATTTTTGGCAAAGAAAACCAGCACTCAGGACAGATGTGTCTTCTTGTTCCATCTTCTGGCCTCATTCCTGTCCTTTAAAACAGTGCCAGGGTTATTACTGCAACCTGGGATTCTCTTCAGTGTTGAAGATTATCCTAAACACCATTGATGCCATTTTAAGTTATGTGAAAGCTAAAGGAGGAGCAGCAACATTCAAAGGAAAAACTGTGAAGCAAAAAGAGAAAAATGAAGGAACAGAAGTCACAAATGATCAGGAATGTGGAGAATGGCTGAGGAAGATGGCACACAGCTGCTTGTTGAGGAAGGGATATTTCTCCTACACTGTGTCACCTTTTGGGATTGCTGGGTCTGCACAGGCAATCTTCTGCCAGCATTCCCAAGAGATCCCCACAACTGGCCCGAAATGGAAGGGACTTTCAAAGCCTTCAGGTGCCCCACCAACCCCTGCCCATCTTATGCATGCTTTGTCTGCTGATCTGGAGGATAAGCACCTCAAGTTTCCCTGGAGGTGCAGAGTGGGGCTCTGTGAAGTGCAAGCTGTGACTCACTGGAATATTTGAGCAGAATGGTACTGCAATTGTTAAGACATTTGGGCTTTCCTCCTAATCAAACAATTTGAAATGCAGCAGCCTTGTATTAAAACCTATTTATGGCTCAACCAAGCAGCAGATTGCAGGAGACACTTGGAAAAGCACATTTTTGTTTCCTCAATCACTCTGTTGCTCCCTCAGAACATGTTGTTCCCAAAATCCTTGTCCATGCCCTGAAGCTCTGGCCCATCTGGCTGCACTGATCCACTGCACTGGACACCTCAGGCACATGACTCAGGAGTTTGATTCCAGCCAGGCTTTTCCTCAAGGCTGATGTGAATCCAATCCTCACCAACTTGGACAGCCTTCCAGAGAGAGTCAAGAGCAAAGTGTAATTCAGGAATCCCAACACCTGATCAGTGACCTTTGCAAAACTCAGCAGTTCTTTAATGGATGAATCATTTTGGCAAGGTGACAAACAGGAGGCTGTGCCAGCTGTGTGGGCATGCAGCTGCCAGGCATGACTCACAGCTTGCTGCTGCTGCTGGCACTTGTTGTACCGCTTTCAGTGCAATCTTGGCATCTTCCTCTCAGCACTGGCTCTCTCTGGAGCATTAATTTAAGCATCCATCTCTGGCCAGCAGGATATCCAGGATATCCCACAGTGTGCACCACAGAGTCATGGGGATTATCGTGCGCACGTTCTCTGCCGTGATGGTGCTGCCTTTCTTCACCCCTCATTGAAGAGTCTTCAGCTAAACTGCATCACTCTGCACTTACCATTCTCTAAACTTTTAACACACGATTTATGGATTTTAGTGAGTGTGGTCTAGTGAATAGTAGCTCAGCAGATGTGGCAACTTGCCACCCACACCCTGAATTCCTCATGTCTGGTTTCCTGGTTTAAGGGTCTTTGTTATGCACAAAAGCACCTTCTGATCTTTTATATATTGCAATGCATAAATGATAAAGCAGACAGAAAGAGAAAATGTTGAGGCAGGAGCAGGGAATGCTCTGTTACAGAATGCCAGGATGGGTCAGGCTGGAAGGGACTGCAGTGAGGCATCTGGTCCCACCTCCCAGCCCCAGCAGGGCCATCCCAGGG